>OX457087.1:29661316-30261316 GCA_949752835.1 Empis stercorea | reverse complement strand
TCTTTACTTTAGTCCTTATAACTCAAACTCTTTTATTTCATAGTATGTGTTTTACTTAATTTAAAAACATTATTATTCAATAGCTTAAATTATTTCAAAAGTGTATGTTTTACTTAAATACAATCTGTATATTACAAAAAAAAATTTTTATTTATTTTTTAATTCTATATAAGCACATCTTTACTTTAATTCTTATCATACAAACTCTTTTATTTCATAGTATATGTTTTACTTAAACTAAAGTATTTTATAGTATGTATATGTTTTACTTAAATAAAAATTAGTATATTATAAATAAATTATAATAATAATAAAACCAATTTATTGTATATATATTATCTACATTAATGTGTTAGTTCTTAAGCTATAATGCCCCAAGGTAAAGTATTATGTGAGTTTACAATTAATGCTCTCTTATCATCATATGGATTCAATGCGATTTTGGTTTGTTTTATAGTGTATACATTATGAGATTTTGATCGAATTAGATTTTGTGTGATCATTTTATTTTGTTTAATATTTAAGCACTCTAAATAATCATCAACAGTTATTTCATTAGCAACTATATGTCTTTTTACGCCCTTAGATTTTTTTATTTTATCCACACTACAAAATTTATAAATTCCAATTAATAACCTTGACTTAAAACTAAGTATTTTATATTCTATGATACAAGTAGCACATTTTTGATACCCGCGGTACACAAAAGTCTATAATTACTGGGAACTTTTAGAATATAATATTGAATAAATTTTGAATTGTTATCAATATTTTTCTTATCTTGCAAAACCGATTTTTTCTTTTTGTAAAACGTGAATAAAAAATAAATAAACCAAGAAAAATTAATATACAAAAAAATTATTACATTTGGCACTGGCACAATTTTACAACAGTGACAATTTTGCAATGCAATGGTGGAATAAATTCCAAAAAAGGATGGATCTAGATCACTACATGTTTTCGATTGCAGAAAGACCAATAACCGGTATGATGCATCTAATTTAGATGTAATAATAGCGGAACATGCTGAAATTAAATCAAAATATAAAATATGTAGTATATAATAAATATAATTTTTCTAATTAAATTAAAATGGTATTTTTGTAAATTTTGCTCCTGTTAACAAACTCCAAAAAAAGGTACAGAGATAATCATTATTTTTTTC
This sequence comes from Empis stercorea, assembly GCA_949752835.1. Taxonomy (NCBI): domain Eukaryota; kingdom Metazoa; phylum Arthropoda; class Insecta; order Diptera; family Empididae; genus Empis; species Empis stercorea. The sequence goes on along the minus strand of OX457087.1, from coordinate 30,260,151 downwards.
CACTTATGTTGACCTATGTTAACCTATGTACATTCTAAGATTTATTTCAACATTTTATACAATTTTTATTTTCAAACCATAAGAAATTTTGCTCCTGATAACAAACTCGAAAAAAAAGATGAGTTCTTATTTTGATTTATTATTTTATGAACGTTTGTTGACCTATGTACATCTTGAGAATTTTATCACTTTTTTTTTTTAGTCATGATAACAAACTTTTGTAAGAAATTATCAAGCAAAGGAATTCCTTATGTTATTTACTGCCGCAACAATAAACCATATCTTCACCATCACAGTAAACCAACCAAATGTCCCAACCATAAAGTAGCTTTTTTCACCACCATCACAGTAAACAAACCAAAAATAAAATTAACCTACTCACGCACACTCAACTACAACTCTCCAGTAAACGAACCAAAAATAAAATTAATCTACTCACGCACACTCAACTACAACTTTTCTCCTCACACACTCTCAACCACAACTTTTCTCCTCACTCCATTAACCCACTCACACACTCAAATACTGGCAAAAACACCCAACAGCCAATCACACACATTTAGCACATTCCATCAGCACATTTCGCAAACAACACACAAATCCTCTCAAAATACACACACCAACACACAAATCCTCTCAAAATTCACACACACCAACACACAAATCCTCTCAAAATTCACACACACACCAACACGCCCATTTAGCACATTTTATGAGCACGTTCCGCAAATTTAGGGGTTTGTCTGTCGCACATAGAAAATTCAGGGTTGTCCGAAAATGACCGGGGGAACCCGCACAGCTCCTCTACTCTCCACAAAATTTATATCACCCTGTTCTACCAGTCAGACAGAACAACAAATTAATGTTTTCATTTTGTCGTACATGTTCTGAAAATTTAAGTCAATCAGACTGTTCCCACAATGACAATGAAAAAGCTGTAATTGGTACATGGATATTTGATGAGGTAGTGAAGGCAATAGAAAAAGGATATCAAATTTTAGATATTATAGAAATATGGGAATATGAAATTGCACAGTATGATAAAATTTCAAATATATCTGGCTTATTCACAGAAATGATGAATAAATTCATAAAAATGAAACAATCTGCCAGCGGTTTTCCTACATGGTGTGACACCCAAAAACAAAAAGAAGAATATATTGTTGATTTTTTTAAAAATGAAAATGTTCAGCTAAATTTTCCCGATATAATTCAAAATATTGGTTTAAGATCTTTGGCCAAATTAATGTTAAATTCTTTCTGGGGAAAATTCGGTCAAAGAGAAAATCAGCCAAAGACTGCAATTGTTAATGAGCCTAATGTTTTATATGATTTAGTAACAGATGCATCTATAAGTGTAAATCACATTTTACCTGTTAACGAAGACACTTTAATTGTAAACTGGGAATATATAGAGGAGGCATGCACACCACTTTCAACTGTTAACGTATGTATTGCTTCATATACAACTGCACAAGCGCGCCTTAAACTTTATGAGTATTTAGAAAAGCTTGATATCAGAGTTTTGTATTATGATACAGACTGTAATATACATAAGTCGTGAAGATGAATACGATCCACCAACAGGTGATTTTATTGGTTGTATGACTGATGAATTAGAGCAGAAATTTGGTATTGGAAGCTATATAACTGAGTTTGTCTGTGGTGGACCCAAAAATTATGCATACCAGGTATTTAGCACAAAAAACGAAAATTTACATACTAGATGTAAAGTAAAAGGTATTTCTTTAAATTACCAAAATGCCACTTTGATAAATTTTGATTCTATCAAACACATGATCCTGCAAGAAGAAGCTGATATGGAGCTAATATTAATTGTTTCCAGAAATATACGGCGAACAAAAGATCATCAAGTAATTTCTGTTCCTGAAACAAAACTATATAAACCATCCTCGACAAAACGAAAATTTTTAGATGATTTTGATTCAGTGCCATATGGATATAAAAAAACTTAAATTTAATATAAAAATTGTATTATTGTTGACTATTTTTTAATTATTTTAAATTTTCTTATATAATATTTTTATGTTAATATGTTGTTTTTAAATTAAATTAGGATAAGACAAAAATGTCAATACATAAAAATATAACAAAAAAAAATACGATAAACAAACCCCGGGTTTGTCAAAAGCACATTTCCTCAAAATCGCCACATGTAGAACTATGAGCTATTGTAAAACAATGAGAATTCCTATATGTTCATATTGTGCAGTTTTAGTAGTATTTTCAATGTACTATACATAGGAAAGATAAAAAATGATATGGTAAATATAGGTAAAAAATGTGTCCCTGTTCGATTTTATTAATTTTTTTTCCTTCCAAGTTTATTATTCCAACAAAATACATATATATAAAATTATCATTTAAGTTTTCCCTAATTTTGCTTTTAATTGAACATATAATGTGATATGAAATAATATCCAATATTCCCTTTATAAAGCTCCTAAAAATATGCAAAATGTTCGTTTTTTGCAAAATTTTACATGATTAAGAATTTTGATTAATTATAAGTGTGAGGCAAATGGCTATAATTTATTAATTAATGCACTTTAAAGAAATATGAATTTCGAAACTTTTCCCAATATTTGTTTTTAAAAATATTGTGCAGTTATAATTTTACAAGTAAATTAAAAATGTAATTTTTTGATTTTCGAAGGGCCACAACGGAAAGGGGAGAAGAGATACGGACACAATTTCTTCAGAGACTCTAGTTATTTTTTAGATATCTCTTTGGTGCATAAATTTCAGCCTTCTATAATAAGCAGTTTGGGAAATACAGTAAGCCGACCAGATTCTTAACAGGAAAATAGAGGACATTAATAAAAAACAGGGTGGATATTTACCTACTGGCAAATTTTATAAGTTTTTTAATAAAATTGCTACAAAAAATCTACAAAATCAAAATTATTGTAAAAAAACAAAACAAAACACTTTATTATAGCTCAAGTTTAACAAAAATATATAATGTAACTTATATTATACTATAATATATACTTATGTACAGTGCCGTGCAGCTAGTTAGAAACGATGTCTTATGTTTCGTACTGTCCCAAAATTATATTTTCCTATCAATGTACTAACAAGACTTTTTTTAAGAATATTCAGACATAAAATTTTTCTAAAGCGTTAGTAGTTAGTTTAGCTGCACGGCACTGTATATAGAAATCAACAACGTTCTTTTTTTTTAAATCCGAGATCTTATCTTAAAGAGTAAATTAATTATAATGGCTTGTACTTTTCAGACTCGTGTACATTTTTTAAAATAGCGTCTTTGAATTTGTAATATTCTGCAAATTCTTTGCAAGTTTTATTAATATTACACTTGATTGTAACTATTGCCTCCACACATTTAATTGAAATATAGCTTTTTTCTGGGTCCAAATATAATTTATCCTATCAATGTACTAACAAGACTTTTTTTAAGAATATTCAGACATAAAATTTTTCTAAAGCGTTAGTAGTTAGTTTAGCTGCACGGCACTGTATATAGAAATCAACAACGTTCTTTTTTTTTAAATCCGAGATCTTATCTTAAAGAGTAAATTAATTATAATGGCTTGTACTTTTCAGACTCGTGTACATTTTTTAAAATAGCGTCTTTGAATTTGTAATATTCTGCAAATTCTTTGCAAGTTTTATTAATATTACACTTGATTGTAACTATTGCCTCCACACATTTAATTGAAATATAGCTTTTTTCTGGGTCCAAATATAATTTATCAAAGAAAAGATATTTTATAAATTATACTAAAGCACCGCAATTTTCATAAATTGTATTAAAACTTATTAGAAAAATAATATAGAAATTTTATATGACAAAAGAGGAGAGATTTTAAAAAAGAGGACATAAAGATGACAAGAATTTTAAAGATGACAGAGCGTAGAAATAGAGGACTGTCCTCCATAAAAGAGGACGTATGGTCGGCTTAAAATACAGGGTGTTAAAAAAACTAAAAAAAGTTGTATGAAGATAACGGTATTTTTATACATCAAAGAATTAAATTTTAAAAAATTTGTTTATTTCACAAAAAAGATAAAAGATTCTCCTATCTTATGGCTTTTATAGACATCAAAAATTTTTATTGGTTTAAAAGTTATTAGATGTTCAATATGGGTAATTTTCGAACTTGGAGGGGGAATAACTCAGAGGGGAAAAGAGATAGAAGAAAATTTTGTTCTACTGGACCTATTATTTTATTACTATCTATCTATGATCAAAATTTTAATACTCTATCTTAATAGATGTAGAAGTTTGTGTAAACGGACGGACGGACAGACGGACAGACGGACAGACGGACAGACAGAGTGAAACTAATATACACATTTCTTCCAATTTGGTTGGAAATGTGCTAATAAATAAATTTAAAAAACCTAAGGATTAAGACTAGAATTAAGATTAGTTATATATGTAAAAAACATGTAACAATTATTTTTGAAAATAAATAACTATATATAATTTTAAATTTTCGATTATTATTATTACTTTGTTGCAAAACAAATGGGATTTTTTAAAAATATAAATGAAACTGATATATATTGATTTCACTTAATTTTTTTTAATGTTATTTATTATTATTATTACTTTATTGCAAAGGAAACCAAACAATTACCTTTTACTTGTCATCCTTTTTTTTTTGTAAATATAGTCTCGAAAACCATATAAATGAGTTTGTCTGTGCTGCACCAAAAAAAAAAATTCCATATCATGTATTTAGCAAAAAAAACTATAAACTAAATAATGTAAAGAAAAATAGTAATATAAAACAAATAAAAAAAAAAGTAAAAGGTATTTGTGGTTTTCTTCGCAATAAAATAATAATAATATTCGACATAAAAATAAATTAATTGAAATCAAAAGTAGCCATATAAATGAGTTTTTCTGTAGTGGAACAAAATTATTTTCCATATAATGTAAACAGCAATTATGCCTATTGATTTCATTAATTTATTTTTATGTCAATTATTATTATTATTACGTTATTGCAAAGGAAACCAAACAAATACCTTTTACTTTTCATCCTTTTTTGTAAATCTTGTGACGAAAGCCATATAAATGAGTTTGTGCTGGACCAAAAAAAAATTTCCATATCATGTATTTAGCAAAAAAATTATAAACTAGATAATGTAAAGAAAAATAGTAATATAAAACAAATACAAAAAAGTAAAAGGTATTTGTGGTTTTCTTCGCAATAAAGTAATAATAATATTCGACACAAAAATAATAATTTTTTACCTTGTCGGAAAAATGAAAGGCATATAGGTATATATTTGTGTATAAAAGAGCTTTATATTATCAAATGTTCTATACAATAGCTATGGATCTACAACAGGATGGTCATCATAACTTTCAATTTCAGACACATACCTTGGATCATTTAGCATTGAGAGTTGCTTTCAACTCTAATATGTATAATTATGAATACCAGTAAATGGAATTACTTAACCACAAGAGTCTAAAAGGTAGATATTTGATAGACGAACACAAGTATTTTGTATGTGATTACTCCTGTTGTAAAATATTTGACAGGGAAATGAACCATTTTCAACAATACACAATACGTGATCTTCTATCCTACTGGCAACGAAGTGAATATTTTGAAATTGAGGACATTAAGTTGGATCTTGCTACTCTTGTAAGAAGAGTATAAATAGTTTCACAAATTTCATTTTAGTTGTCATTTGCAAACACAAAGTCTACCAATAAACATTTTCGACATGGTAAGAATATTTATTTTATTATATTTTATATTTTTTGTTGTTGTTGCTAATTTTTTTTATTTTAATTTTATATTTTTCTTAGAATTTTTTGGAATCTTTCGAAGCAACTGCTGCAGGGATTGAAAGGAAATACACAAAACTGGACGAACTTATTGTAGGAAGGGTTTGTCAGATAACACAGTTCAGCTTTAAGGAGACAAAATATGGAAAAGCGGTAACGGTGTCTCTAGTAAATGTCGATGGTCCACCGGAGCTGCTTGTATACCTCCCTGTAAGAATAGCAGAAAAGATAACTTCAGAAGAAGAGCTGGACAACTTAAACAAAGCGGAATATTCCCTAATCTTCCGCGGACGGGATCCCAATAAAAGAAATATGGCTTTGATAGATTTTAAAACTAATTTAAATTAACAAAAAAATCATTTTCATTATAATAAAACTAATTATACAGTGGTGGAAACACTAATAGAGGCAACTGTAAATTTAAGAATTCCAGATTTCCGTTACATGCTTTTTTATGAATCATATAACACTTAAACATGCTTTTATTTGTTATGTTCAAATATTGTGTATTTATCTTACTATCGTGGAAAATTTTTAAAATAAAATTGAATTTTTAATATGCGGTGCATTTCTGTATGGAAATTCAAATAAAGGCATATGAGAAAAACGCAATTATTTCGCTGTTAATAAGAATTTTTGTGCGTAATTAGTGGTTGCGGTAAAATTTAAAGTAGATGCAAGTTTCCTGTAATAAAAATATTTAATTTTGTTTTTAAAAGATTAATTAAAACAAAAAAATTATAATGCCACGTAAAAGTATGCTAAATGAAGAGGAAATTTTAAAAATCAAGTTTGATTTTCAGATCGTGATATTGCTAAAAAAATTAAAAGATCTCCCACAGTTATAAACAATTTTGTAAAAAAAGGTAAACAAGATTACAAGAAAAAACGTCCGCGAGGTGTAACAAAAAAAATAACCAATCGGGACAGAAGAATGATTTGTAAAAAAGCATCAAAACCACATTCTTCATCATCGAAAATCAAACATTCTTTGGACCTACCTGTATCAAAACGTCGTATTCGTCAAGTTTTAAATGAATCTGGCCAAATGAAATGGATGAAAACTTTAAGAAAACCTTTACTTACTGATAAACATAAAAAGGAAAGGTTAAAGTTTGCCAAAGACCATGTATCTTGGACCGAACAATGGAAATCCGTAATTTTTAGCGACGAAAAAAAATTCAATCTTGATGGTCCGGATGGTGCAAGAAGTTATTGGCATGATTTGAGATCTCAAAAGCAGTTCACGTACAGTCGCAACTTCGGTGGGGGAACCGTTATGGTGTGGGGTGCATTTGCATATAATAGAAAAACACCTATCGCACCAAAATGTCTTCCAACAATTATATCGACTTGTTAGAAGTATGTCTGATTGAATATGCAGACGAAATTGCTGGAGAAAATTGGATTTTCCAGCAAGACAATGCTGCGATATATCGGTCAAATGTCAGTAAGACATTTTTGTCGTCACGTAATATTGAAGTTTTGCCCTGGCCAGCAAGAAGTCCAGATTTAAACCCCATAGAAAATCTTTGGGGTCTCATGGCGAAGCGAGTTTACGGAAATGGTCACTTCGAAAATGCAGTACAGTTAAAGAATAAAATTAGAGAAGTTTGGGCGGAATTTTCACCAGAATTATTGAAACAATTAATCGATAGCATGCCTAACAGATCACTTAAAGTAATTGAAAACAAAGGTGGTAGCACACATTATTTAAAAAAAAATTAAGTGCCTTTATTTGAATTTCCAGATATTTTTAAGGTATTTCATCTTATTCTTCAGTATTGCTCTTATTTTAAAACAAATACATTTAGTATTTTATTAAAATACTTTTTATGTTAAATATCTAAAATATAACATATAAATGTTTAATTTTCCGTTTTTTATTTTGGGTTTTTGCTCATTTTTTAAGTTGCCTTTATTTCTATTTCCACTAGTGTATTTTGAATAATAATAAAATACAAAAAAAATTATAAAAAAATGTTTTATTTGTTTTAAAAAAATTTCAGATTTCCTCTTAAGATTTTTCTGTTTTTCTTGGGTTTTTTTTTGCAGCTTAAAAATTTGTTTTCTCTTTAAAAAAAATTTCAGATTTCCTTTAATGATGGTTCTGTGTTGTTGGGGTTTTTGTCTTTTTTAAAAAAAAATAACAAATACAAAAATTTATAATATTTTTTTTATATTTTTCTGCTTTTCTATTGTTTTAGCTTGATTCAATTATCAAGTTCAATAATAAAAAAAAAAAAATCATAAAAAAGGTGTTTTCCTTTTTTTACAAACAAAAATCAGGTTTCATTTTAAGATTTTTCAATTGTCTTTTGGATTTCCCTAGGTATAAATAAAAAAAATATTATAAATTTTTGTATTTGTTATTTTTTTTATAGAAGTTTATAAATTAAATTTATCAATATCGAAACTGTTGCTATTTTATAATAAATATAAATTAAAAAAAAATGAAATTTATATAATAATTTTATTACTTGAAACTCAAGTGACTCCGTGGCTTAACTGGTAGGATAGTCAACTGACAAACATTTTGTTCAGCGATCGATTCCTGACATGCGCAATATTTTGTTTTTGTTTTTTTTTTCATAAATTTTTTTATTTATTATTTTTTAACTGAAGTCGACAAATTAAATTTAGGAACATTGTAACTGTTGAAATTTTATAAATAAATTCAAATCAAGAAAATTAATTAAAAAAATGAAATTTATATAATCATTTTATTACTTGAAATTCAAGTGTAAAAAATCTGCAAAATCGAAATAACCAAAGTGAAAAATAACCAAAATGAAAAAACGAAAAAGTGAAACAACCAAAATTAAAAAATATAAAGACAAACTTTTTGTGAAATAACCAAAATGAAAAACAACCAAAGTGAAGCAACCAAAGTGAAAAAATAATCAAAAGTGAGACAACAACGAAAGTGAAAAAATTCTCAAAAGTGAAACAATTAAAATAAATAATATATAAAACAGACAACTTTTTTTTATAAAACTATTAAATTCTTTTATTTTAAAAAAGTATATATGTATTACAAAATATATATAGTATTATTATTTATATATAGTATGTAACACACTAAATTATTACAATACGATTATTAATAGCAAGAAACTCGCGACTGCCACCCTCGGTAGTAGGTAAAAGACTAATTCCTTTATCAATTCCTATATACCACAGCCGCGAGCCCTTATATCTCTTGATAGAGAGAGAGAGAAAATCACGAGCGTATTTTAATATGGCCTACTTAGATCATAACTCATTTTAGAGAACAGGGTTGATTTTAGTCTCTTAAATTCTGTTACAAGTATATTATTTAGTTCCGTCGTCCTGTCCTATGGTTGGTGTATCGCTGCTTAATCTTCTGCAATTACAACAAGATTTTCTGTAAAAAATAAAATAAATAAAATTCTAATATAAACTTACTCGCTAATTAATGATGTTTTAATGTTGTACCTCGATTCTTCCGACTCCAACGACTCCGAGCTGGTTCCTGTGTTGTTGTTGTTGTCGTCGGTGGTGCCTGAGTTGTAGTTGGTTTCCTATTCTTTCTTCTTGGTCGTCTTGTAGTTACAGGTATCTATGTAGTTACAGGTAGCTCATCCTCCTCCATTGACATATCTGGTACAGGTACGAGACCAATATATTTCACCTGGACAGCACCCCAGATATTATTATTAAAAATAATTCTGCTATTTCGGCTATTTGTCAGCAATTCGATTTTGACATCTTTGGTCTCCTGACCAGAAGTTATGATTATTATTTTTAACATATATATTAGCCATGTTTTTTTGTAGACGGGTATATTGTACAGCAAATTTTTACATTGAAAAAAACAACAATTTGTTGGCAAAAAAATGAGAATTACAGTAGTTATTTATATATCGCAAATGAATTGTAATTGATACATAGTTAATAATATGACATGTAGATGACTCTGTTGTCAATATTCCGTTTCATTTCATTTATTTCAAATACATTGGACAAAAAAGGCATAGCCTATGTTAATTTTTTACATTAAAAAATAGCAATTTATTAAAGAAAAAAAGCAAGTTTTATATTTTTTAATGATATTTAATAATTTTTTTTTTACTTTTATAAAACTCAAAGTTAATGTGATTTAAAAAAAATTATCAGCTGATAAATTCAATTGTGATTGAAATAAAAAAAATTGTCGCCTTATTTTCAGTGAATCGTTTTTTTTGCAAACATTTTGCAATACAATATACCCGTCTACAAAAAAATAGGGCTATTATTATGTTTATATAATATAATGTATTCATTTTGAGTTTAGTTTTTTTTAATTGAAAATATCTTTATCAATGAAATAATATTTTAAAGTGATTAGAAATAAATTTCAACTATAAATGCCTATATAAATGCTTACCTTTGCAATATATTTTCACACGTTTTAAAAATATTGAATTAAATTTAATTTATTATATTTATACTGAATGTGCAAAAAAAAATATAAATTCAATATTATATATATATATATACTATATATATATATATATATATATATAATTATATTATTCTCATAATAATATGTATATATGTTATTGATATAAATTATTTAAGTAAATTATTTAAATTTATATAAATATCATATTATTATAAGATTTCATTCTTTTAGCATACCTTAGCTTACAAAAAATATTCCCATCAGACATATAATATTCAATATTATATTGTAATACTCAGGAAACACGCGTACAAAATTTTCACGCGCAAAAAAATGATATAAAATACAAACCGTAATTATCAACTTTTTTTGCTTGATATTAAAAATAGTTTATGGGAAATTAAAAGTAAAATTACTTAATTAGCAAAGACTTAAGATATTTGCAAATTTGTGTAAAAGAATATACTACTTTTTTGTATATCTACAAAATTGCATAAAATATAAACTTCATTATCGTATTTTATTTTTCTCTCAAGTTAAAGATTTTTTAATATTTTATAATTATGGTTTGTTACCCTATAAAATAAATTCTTATATAAAAATATTTTATTGCATTATTTTTTACATGTACAAAATAATGTTAATAAACTTTAATAATATGCACTTGAATTAAAAATCAAGTTAAATTTAATAACATATCAATATTATCATTGCATAATTTTAACATGTAAAAAATAATGTTAATAAACTTTGATAAGGAAACCTTAAAATATAAAAATTAAGTTCAATTTATTTACAACTTGTTTTCTATAAACACGTGTTTATTATCTTTGATAACAGGTTTTGTTTTTATTTTGTAAACAAAACTTTTGTTTACAAAGGCGGAGCTTTAAAAAAGCTGTCAAGCAGCCATGCAATTTTTGTTTTCTTGTTGTTTTATCAATAACATATATAACTAGCAATTCTTTCCGATACACAATTTTTTTGTGTACACAAAAGCGTTCATAAGAAAAATATACCGTATTTGTTGTTGCAATTTTACAAAAACAAATACACGCTATTCGACCATGATGCTATATACAATATATACAGATATCAAGTTTCTTGTATGCATAAAGAAATCAGCAAATAAAAACTACTATGTGCTTTTGTTGTTTATATTTATTCACAACAAGTATTTTTTCCACCATGTCCATACTAATTTTACTTTTCTTGTATACAAATGCATAATACAAAAAATCATATTATTCATTCACAGAAATCTCATATATACAACAATACTATCCAAATATATATATACACAATGATCTTTTCGATTTCATACACAAAATTACCAAATATTGCCTTTCACTGTTGTGGCAAAAAATTTTACAATATATGTAATAGTATATACAATATACTATATTTTGTGGATGCAAGAAATAATGGTCCATAAACCCTATGCATATCCAGAAGCTAAATAAAAATATAATCTCATATATTAAACCTCTTTCCAAAAAAAAACTAAATAAAAATACTTAATGCATAGTATCGTTTACAAAACAAAACACAAAAACAAACCAAGGTCATATTATTCATTCACCAAAATCTCATATATAAAAAATACTATGCAAATTGTACGCAATGATCTTTTCGATCGCATACACAAAATTACAAAATATCGCGTTTCACTTTTGTAGCTCCATTGCATACTCTATGCATATATACAACACCATTAATCACTAATTGATCAATGGCGCCTCATTAATGGCACCTATTAACTACACCATTGAACACCACTAACCACACCCTTAAACGCACCAATTAACCGCTTCATTTAACACCATTAACCACACCCATTAACCACACCAATTAACCTAATGAAACCTGACACAACCTGACACCATTGACCACACCCAAACTCTTTGGTGATATATGGCCGATTTAGTTCCCTGCACATCGTGGCCCCATAACTACTAATTTATAACTTTCATAATTGTAAATAATTACTAAGTTTTGAAAGGAAGTTATGATAATTTTTTATTAAAACCTAGCCCTTTTATAGGTTTTAAAATAAAGAGTATTAACTTTATGCAACAATGTTGCAAATTAATATTTTAATATGCGATAATTGAAAGCGTAATTAAATTTTGTACAAAGGTTCAAGATCACGATTCAAGATCACTCTGATAATTGCAGGTTGTATTAAAATTTAAGTTTATGTTTATTAGACTGTTTTTATTTTATGTTAAAATGTTGCTAATAATTTAAAATATGTTATAAATTTTATAATTGTAAATAATTACTAGGTTTTGAAAGGAAGTTATTATATATGTAGTTTTATTCAATTCTAACCTTTCAATGTCGAAGCAGCTATTAATAATAATTAAAAGCTATAAAGTAATTTTTATATATTTCTGAAATTGTATATAAGTCAGAACATATTTTAGAAATTAGCAGTTTAAATAAATTTTAAAAAGTGTAAAGTATTTTAAAAACATAGTACAGTAAAACAATGTTACGATATACTATTAGAAACAAATCCGATATTTTAGTTAAAAATTTTAATTTACGAGCACAAAAAGTAGAATTTACCATCAATGAAACACCAAGTGGAAAAGATCCAATAAAATGGATCAAATCAGCTATTGAAGAAATATTAGAAGACGCAACTAAAAATATTTTACCTACAGATCAGATAGGTATAAGCTTTTGTGGAAAGAGCTTTGAAGATCGAGGTCTTGTCTGGATGAGCTTTAGATCAGCAAGTTCAGTTACAACTGAAGACTTAAGGGATTTAATTACAAAAGTTTTTCAAAGCAAATCTGAAAGTTTAAACAAAGATACGTTTTGTCTAGCTGTAACATCTGTACGTATGCCACAGGGCCTTGGAAAGCCATCTAACTGTTTCACTTTTAAAGAAGAGTGTATTAAACGTAGAGCGATTATAACGATAAAAAATATAGATTACCTCTGTCTTCCAAGAGCCTTAGTTGTAAGTATAGCTATGTTAGAAAATGATCTTGATAAAATTAAAATCAGAAAAGACACATAAAATGCAGACTATTCGCGCAATGAATTTATTATCAGGATCTGCTATAAACATTTCATCTGAAGGTGCTGGTATAGAAGAGTTACAAAAATTTCAGGAATATTTAGAAGAATACAAAATAACAGTATATAAATATGGTAGTAAAGGTAAAGCTGTTTTATTTCAAGGAAATACAGACAAGGAAAAAAGATTAAATTTATTGTATCATGATAACCATTTCAATGTTAAAATGATGCTAATAATTTAAATATGTTATAACTTTTATAATTGTAAATAATTACTAGGTTTTAAAACGTTTATTAAAACTAGCCCTTTCATAGCTTTTAATAATAATTACAGTTTAAAATAAATTTAAAATAAAGAGTTTTATCTTTATACATACAACAATGTTGCAAATCAATATTTGTATAATTGTAAATGTAATTAAATTTTGTACAAAGGTTCAAGATCACGTCGATAATTGCATGTTGTGTTAAAATTTAAGTTTATTATGTTGTATTTATTTTATGTTAAAATGTTGTTATAATTTATAACTTTCATAATTGTAAATAATTACTAAGTTTTGAAAGGAAGTTATGATAATTTTTTATTAAAACCTAGCCCTTTTATAGGTTTTAAAATAAAGAGTATTAACTTTATGCAACAATGTTGCAAATTAATATTTTAGTATCCGATAATTGAAAGCGTAATTAAATTTTGTACAAAGGTTCAAGATCACGATTCAAGATCACTCTGATAATTGCAGGTTGTATTAAAATTTAAGCTTATGTTTATTTGACTGTTTTTATTTTATGTTAAAATGTTGCTAATAATTTAAAATATGTTATAAATTTTATAATAATTGTAAATAATTACTAGGTTCTGAAAGGAAGTTATTATATATGTAGTTTTATTAAATTCTAAACTTTCAATGTCATAGCAGCTATTAATAATAATTAAAAGCTATAAAGTAATTTTTATATATTTCTGAAATTGTATATAAGTCAGAACATATTTTAGAAATTAGCAGTTTAAATAAATTTTAAAAAGTGTAAAGTATTTTAAAAACATAGTACAGTAAAACAATGTTACCCCCCTTGGGCTCTACCTTGTCGTGGTTAGGGGGCTTGTAGTAGGATGCGGATACCATGAAAGCGAAGGCGACGGGAATGGAAACATTTCTGGCAGGTTCAACCATGTCGTCAAGGTCAACTGGTCAATGATGCAACCGAAACTAACAGAGCAAATCGAAGCAATGAGTCAAAACAAATGATTGACTATGATTGACGGTGACAAATCCACCCTTCTCTACGGAGGAGGTCGGCCCCTCGGGAGGGCCAACCATTGCTAGTGGGCCTGAGGGAGAGGGAGCACTATCTGCCCGAGTATTCGGACACAGATAGTGAATCTTCTTCTTCGGGTGAGGAGGAAGGAGTGACCGAAGCTTTGGAGGGGGAAAGAATGGGGTAACCTGGAGTCTTTCAATCTCTGAATGCTGAGGTGAAGAGGCTAAGTAAGCGACTTAGGGGTGTTACAACTTCGGAATCTACGACTCCGGAGCAAACACCTTTAAAGAAGCCAAAGGCCAAGAACCGCATGCCCCCAAGGGAGGAGCAGCTACCGCTGAGCTTGCTAACGGAGGAGGCTAGGAGTGAAAACTCAGAGCCATTGAAGGAAGTAGGCGAGGTGATTGCTGCTTTGAACGAGGGAGCGAGCGGATTAAAAGAGTGAGGAACAACAGCGACTTGCTAGGAAGGCTAGGAAGCAGAGTCAGAGGAAGGCGAAGAAGGAGCGGTTAAAGGCGTCCCAAAAGGATGCCGAGACTGCTTCTTCTAAACCCAAATCGGAAGTCGCTTTAGAAAGGAAGAGGAGGCAGAAGAAGAGGAAGGAGCGGTTGGAAGCCGCTTCCTCCAAGCAATCATCTGAAACCCCTTCAAGTGCCCTCAAGAGGAAGGGGGATGAACTGAAGGATGTGAGGCAGAAGAAGCACGCGAAAACCCAGTTTTCGTATGCTGAAGCTGCCAGAGCAGGTCTTCAGGTGGGCGTCATCGATGAGGCCGAAGAGGGTGAGCTGACAGAGCAGAAGGTAGAAATGCTTAAAGTATCTCTACTAGATGCGATTGATGCTCTGCCCTTAGAAAGCAACGTTGATGTCGGCATTTTGAGAGCACGTTTGGATGCGGGGATCGCGGTGATTAGCTGCGTGAACCAAGAAACCAGAACGTGGCTCTTGAATACCCTTAGCAGCCTGAAGGGTCTATGGCCTGGGGTTAAGCTAAGGGGAGGTGATCTTGGTGCCATTAAAAGCATCAGGAGCACCATCAAAATTTTGATGACAATCTGGGTCCCTGAGTCCTTAAACCAGACAAAGGCGGCACCAGAGGTCCTGCACATCCAACAACTGAATTTGCATCATAGTAAGGCGGCATCTGCGATGCTATGCCGGCACTGGGATGAAAAACAGATTGATGTTGCACTGATACAGGAGCCATGGTTGTTTAAAAATAGGATCGTGGGCCTATCGGTTAAGAATGGAACTTTGTACTTTGACAGATCGGGAGACAAGCCTCGTGCATGCATCTTGATCAGGAAAGGTATAAAGTGTCTGTTCCTTCATCAACTGAGTTCACCTGATCTTACGGTGCTACGCGTGGGGGCGGGTGGAGGCAGTTTCACACTGTGTTCCGCCTACCTCCCCTATGATGCTCCAGAGGGACCAGTCTCGCAAAAGCTGAATGGGTTAGTGGAGCACTGTGAATCAAAAGGTGAGAAACTTGTACTGGGCTGTTACGCCAACGCACACAACACGGTATGGGGCAGTAGCGATACAAATTCGAGGGGCGAAAAGCTTTTAGAATTTATCGCTGATAGACGTCTAGAAATCCTAAACAGAGGTGATACACCAACTTTCTTTAATAGCAGAAGGAAGGAGGTGATAGATATCACGCTGTGTAGTATGGATATCAGGGACAGAGTAGTAGACTGGAAGGTTAACCCTGACATTACTATGTCAGACCACAACGCGTTAACCTTCACAGTCGAATACAACAGGAGAAGGATCGCTTCCGTGCCCGTTAGGAATATTCGGAACACTGATGTGTCCAGATACAGATCAGTGTTGGAGGAGAAACTAACGGGCCTGGGAGAATGGCGCCCCATAAGAAATTGTGGGGAAGTGGAAATTGCAGTAAATGCTGTTTCCAACGCTATTAAAGATTCCTACTTACTGGCCTGTCCTGAAGTGCAAGTAGTAGAGGGCAACTCCACACCATGGTGGGGGGATGACCTTGAACGCTGTAGGTCAGAGGTCAGGACGGCCTTTAACAGAGCGATGCGTGGAGATGATCCTAATGCATGCCTCCATTATAAGGCCGTAAAGAGACAGTTCAAGAGTATCCTGCGAAAGCGGAAACGTGAATCGTGGAGGAACTTCTGTACTAATATGACGGATATTCCTGAAATCTGTAAATTACAGAAAACCATATCCAAGGATCCTCAAGCAATTCTAGGGTTGGTGAAAACTGCCACGGGAGAGCTTACAGAGGACCTGGAGGAAAGTGCGAAGTAGACGCTAAAGACTCACTTTCCTGGAAGCTATGTATGCGCGTCTAGCTGGGAAACCCTGGAAAAAAGGGTAAGAAGGCGGGACAGGAACATGGCTTCTAGCATAGTGACGAGGGAAAGGCTGAAATGGGCAGTATTCTATTTTCAGCCGTTCAAACCTCCCGGACCAGACAGAATCTCTCCCACCTTACTTCAATGGGGCTACGATCTAATTGAGGGAAGACTAAGAGAGATACTTATCGGTTGCCTTGCAACTGGTTATAATCCCATGGCATGGAGGGAGGGAAGGGTAGCCTTCCTACCCAAGCCTGGGAGAACTGACTACACTGTGTGCAAGTCTTTCAGACCAATTAGCCTAACCTCTTTCATGCTTAAAACCATGGAAAAGGTCTGTGCTGACTGGATAGAAAGAGTTACACTTAGTGAGACACCACTCCAGGATAGTCAACACGCCTATAGGGCGGGTCGATAGACGGCGCTTCACGATCTAACTAGACACGTGGAGAGTTCGCTGGATGCGAAGGAACTAATGATGTCCATCTTCATGGATATCGAAGGGGCCTTCGACAAAGTGAATTTTAGTATGTTAGACGATGCTTTGGTTCGCAGGGGAGTTAATCCACTTATTCGTAAGTGGATTGATTTCATGCTGCGAAACAGAGCCGTTACAGTACAGTTTGGCCAACAGTCTGTTAGGAGCAGGGTCTGGGTCTGTAGAGGCTTCCCTCAGGGAGGTGTACTATCACCTTTTCTTTGGAACATCACTGTAGACTCGCTTCTGAGAGAGTTGAAAGAAAACGGCATAACTACTATTGGTTACGCTGATGACATAGTAATTATTGTGAGAGGACCGTATCTAAGCACTATTGCGGTGATCGCCCAGAGAGGGCTCCGTGTGGTTGAAGCATGGTGCAATAGAAATGGCCTTACAGTGAATGCTAGCAAGACGGACATGATGATTTTCACTAGGAAAAAGACTCTGGGGCCGTACAATGCTCCTACACTTTTCGGTCAGGACCTTCAGGTGTCTAGCGAGGTCAAGTATCTAGGAGTTATCCTAGATAGTACCCTCACGTGGAAAGCGCACCTTGAGCAAAAGATTGAGAAGGCTAGGAGAATCTTCTGGCAATGTAGAAGAGTATTCGGCCTTAACTGGGGTATATCCCCAAAGGCCTTATACTGGATCTACACCATGATGGTAAGACCTGTACTGACTCATGCTGCAGTTGTCTGGTGGACCCGTGTAGACCATAAGACGACGAAGTATAAGTTAGGAAAGCTGCAAAGGATGGTGTGCGTAGGCATGACAGGTGCAATGCGCACGACACCCAGCGCGGCTATGGAGGTGCTGTTATCTCTGACTCCACTTGACATTTATGTCAAGAAGGTGGCGGGTCTAACGGCGCTGCGAATGGAACGTGACGGCACATGGTGTCGCACGGGGAACATTACGGGGCATAGGAGGATCCTCATTCAGATGAAAAATCAGATTAGGGAACTGCATATGCAAGGTGATGGGAAGACAAAAAGTAGGCTTGTGGATAGATTTCACAAGACACTTATTGGCAATGGGGAGCATCCAGATATGAGTGATATTGAGATCACTATGTATGTGGATGGCTCTCGCAAAGATGAACTCTCTGGTGCCGGCGTCTTCTCAGAAGAATTGGCAGTAGAGGAGTCCATACCCCTGGGCAAGTATACAACCGTCTTTCAGGCGGAATTGCTTGCTCTTTCAAGAGCTCTTGATGTGCTGGCTGATCGACGAGTGCGACATAAGAATATTCTTATCGCACTTGATAATCAGGCGGTTATCAAGATGATGAGAAGTACGGACGTATCGTCGCGTCTGGGTGAGGAGTGTATTCGGAAACTGAATGCATGTGCTGAGATTAACAATCTCACTATTGCATGGGTTAAAGGACACACTGGAATACAGGGTAATGAGAGGGCAGACCAGCTGGCGAGAAGCGCGGCCGGAATGCCTTTCTCAGGACCTGAGCCATATGTTGGAATAGCGCACTCATCTATTAGGAAACTGATGGATGAGTGGAGCAATAACCAACATTGGAGAAGGTGGCATGTCACTGGGGGATGCAGACAGTCGAAAATGGCAGTCAAAAATCCTTCAGCGAGAGGACCCGGATGGTTGCTTGATTGATCTAGGAGCAAACTTCGCAGACTTACCTGGGTCGTCACGGGACATGGTCACTTCGAGTACCATTTGCGCAAAATGGGTATCATAGAGGATGACACATGCAGCCTATGCTTGGAAGATGTTGGAGATGCCGCACATATACTGTGTGAGTGTCCCGCACTTGCAGGGACTAGGAAAAGAGTTCTTGGTCGGGAATGCGTGGTCATTGAGGATTTAAGAAACATGCCCTACAAAAGCATGCTGGAGATCGCGTATTACCTAGCGGTAGTGGGATAACGATTTCCTATTCTTAAAGTTACTACCTCCCTATTAAATAGGATGATGTTATTGACTCCGAAGTCGGGGATGCCAAATGATGAGGATAGTTGCGGGTGTCGTGTGTTGCTTATGGTTATCCAGGGAACTGGACAATACTAATGAGTGGTGCACTGGACCTATGACTATCAGCATATTAAATAGGATGAGGTTATTGACTCTGATGTCTGGGGTGCCAAATGATGAGGATGGTTGCGGGTCTTGTGTGATGCTTATGGTTATACAGGAAACTGGACAATACTAATGAGTAGTGCACTGGACCTATGACTATCAGCTGTTTTTGGTGGTATCCAGATGGTGCGGACTCCTATGACCTTATCCTACTACTGGATAATATCATTATCTCCGATGTCCAGGGTACCAGGTGGATGTTGTGGGTCTGACGGTCCGCTTGCCGTGTATGGGAAACCATTGATCGGCGAGTGGTCGGTTGGGGAAAAACACAGCCTCATGCTTGGTGGAACCTGGATGGGGCGGAACAAATGAGTTATCCTCTTACCCGACCGTATCGAAAACTCGGTCGACGGGAGGTTCTGGAAAAGGAGGGTAGTGAAAAAGGGCCCGTAAAACTGTGGCTTGTTTCAGCGCCAGTCAATCTGACAGGCACCTTCCTGTGGGACAAAGGGTGGTGGTTTTTAGTGGGTAAAAATCCCACACATCTGCGGGTACGCGCGGTAACCCGTAGTGTCTTTTCGAAGATTTTCCACACTCCCTCGCGCAAAAAAAAAAAAAAACAATGTTACGGTTTAATTTACGAGCACAAAAAAAAAACAATGTACGGTTTAATTTACGAGCACAAAAAAAAAATTTAATTTACGAGCACAAAAAGTAGAATTTACCATCAATGAAACACCAATTGGAAAAGATCCAATAAAATGGATCAAATCAGCTATTGAAGAAATATTAGAAGACGCAACTACAAATATTTTACCTACAGATCAGATAGGTATAAGCTTTTGGCGAAAGAGCTTTGAAGATCGAGGTCTTGTCTGGATGAGCTTTAGATCAGCAAGTTCAGTTACAACTGAAGACTTATGGGATTTAATTACAAAAGTTTTTCAAAGCAAATCTGAAGGTTTAAACACAGATAACACAGTTTTGTCTAGCTGTAAAGCCATCTAACTATTTCACTTTTAAAGAAGAGTGTATTAAACGTAGAGCGATTATAACGATAAAAAATACAGATTACCTCTGTCTTCCAAGAGCCTTAGTTGTAAGTATAGCTATGTTAGAAAATGATCCTGATAAAATTAAAATCAGAAAAGACACACATAAAATGCAGACTATTCGCGCAATGAATTTATTATCACGATCTGCTATAACCATTTCATATGAAGGTGCTGGTATAGAAAAGTTACAAAAATTTCAGGAATATTTAGAAGAATACAAAATAACAGTATATAAATATGGTAGTAAAGGTAGAGCTGTTTTATTTCAAGGAAATACAGACAAGGAAAAAATATTAAATTTATTGTATCATGATAATGTAATAACATCCCTTACTGCTGATTTTTGCTGTAGTTATTTTTGTTATACATGTAATATTCCGTATAATAACAAAAATAGTCATCGTTGTAATAAAAGCTGCCTGTATTGTCAGCAATCACCACCGTGCAAAAACAACAACACAAACATTTATTGCACATTATGTAATCGATATTTTCAAAATGAAATGTGCTTTAGCAACCACCAGTCATCTAGTTCAAATAATATAAGTATTTGTAGTACAATAAAGCGATGTTTAAAGTGTTTAAAAATTTTCAAAACTATAAGACAACAACAACAAAACTATAAGACAAAACAATATAATTGTAATGAGCATTTTTTTTGTAAAATTTGTCAGCTACATGTACTACCTGATCACCAATGTTATATAAAACCAGATAGTCGGTCAGCGCCACAAAAAAAATTACAATTTGTTTTTTATGATTTAGAAACAAGGCAGGAAAAATTTGTTGAAAATAATGTCCACGGGGAGGTGAAATTGCACGAACCAAATTTGTGCGTTATTGCAAAACGATGTGATGATTGAAATTAATATAGACATTTTATACTTTTGTCAAAAATCTGGATTTAGAGAACAAATTTACAAAGAAAATGTAATAGGTAAATTTATTCAAAACTTGATGGCGGCTAGTAAAATATTTAAACATATTATCGTAGTAGCTCATAACGGGAAAGCTTTCGACCATCAATTTGTGTTAAATTACATTTTATTAAATACAGATATAAAACCTGAATTAATAATGCAGGGTACAAAAATAGTGATGATGACATTAAAAAACATTAAATTTATTGATTCTATAAATTATTTTCCAATGCCTTTAGCACAACTACCGAAAGCTTTTAATTTACAAACAGTAACAAAAAAGGGCTACTTTCTTCATTTATTTAATGCATTGGAAAATACCAATTATGTAGGAGCCCTGCCTGATATGAGTTTTTATAGTCCTGATACAATGAAAAATACTGAAAGAGAAGAATTTTTAAAGTGGTACGATGTAAAAAAAAATCAGCCTTCAGCATATCAACAATGTGAATTCGTTTCATATTGTCAAAACGATGTATAAATTTTAGCAGAGGCATGCACCTAATTTAGGAAATTATTGTTAGAAGAATGTTCTGTTTGTCCGTTTACTGAATCCTGTACAATTGCTTCAACTTGTAATTTAGTTTTTAGACGTAATTTCACAATCAATAGGCATAATACCAATTACAATCAATAGGCATAATACCAAAAAATAACTATCGTGAAGGTAATTGACAATCAAAAATTGCTTTACAATGGTTACTGTGTAGGGAAAAAGAAAAAAATATAAAAATACAACATACAGTAACTGGTATGGAAACGGTTATAAACGGTGTAAAAGTTGACGGTTTTTGTAGTGAAATAAAGCAAATATTTGAATTTTATGGCTGTTACTATCATGGATATCCTGCTTGCTTAAAGTATAACCGTAACGACCCATTACATAAAAATTCAGCTGAAACCCTAAATACGAGGTATGAAGTGACTATTTTAAAAAGTCAGCTCTTAAAATCTACTGAATATGAAGTTTGCGAAATGTGGGAATGCATGTTTCGAAAAGAACTACAAACATATCAAGACATAAATTTTTTGAATACACCCCCTTTATTAAATGAAATGCCGTTAAATCCTAGAGACGCATTTTATGGAGGTAGAACTGGAAATACGAGAACATATTACAAATGCAAAGAAAATGAAAAAATTAAATATATTGATGTATGTTCCTTATACCCCTGGGTGTGTAAACATGGCAAGTTTCCAATAGCTCAACCAAAACTACATATTGGAACCAATATATGTAAGAATATAAATTTACAAAAAACCTAAGGTTTTATAAAATGTTAAATTTTGCCGCCTACAAACTGATATCACCCTGTTTTACCCATAAAATAAAATAATAAATTAATGTTTACTTTATGCAGAACTTGTTCAGACCTTCTATACATATATAGATGGTGAATGCATACATAATGAAGATGAAAAAGCTTTAATAGGAACTTGGGTTATAGACGAGGTAAATAAAGCAATAGAAAAGCAATATAAAATCTTAGAAATTTTTGAAATCTGGGAATATAAAATTGAACAATATGATACAAATAGAAAAATTGGTGGTCTTTTTACCGCAATGATGAATAAATTTATTAAAATGAAGCAATTTTCTTCAGGTTTTCCTGGACATTGTTTAACCAATGAAGAAAAAGAAAAATATATTGAAGATTTTTTGGAAAATGAAGGAATTCAGTTAGAATTTTCTGAAATTGTTAAAAATAGTGGACTACGATCTTTAGTGAAACTGATATTAAATTCATTTTGGGGTAAATTTGGTTAACGAGAAAATTTACCAAAAACTACAATTTTAAATGAAGCTTTTGAATTATTTGAAATGCTGACACAAGCAGCAATTAAGATAAATAATATAATACCTATACATGAAAATACTATAATTGTTAATTGGAATTATATTGACGAGAATGTTCCATCTTTACTAACGGCTAATGTCAGTATAGCCGCTTACACAACAGCCCAAGCTAGATTGAAACTGTATACTTATTTAGAAAAACTAGATGACCGTGTGCTTTATTATGATACAGACTCGATAATATATATAAGTAAGGAAAATGAATATGAACCACCTACAGGAAATTTTGGTATGAAGCGAGCTAGAAGGTGATTATGGATCTGGTAGTTACATAACTGAATTTGTAAGCGGTGGACCTAAAAATTACGCATACAAAGTGTTTTCTACAAATGAAAATGCACTTAAAACAACTTGCTAGGTTAAGGGCATATGTTTAAATCATAAAAATATGCAATTGGTGAATTTTGATTCAATCAAAAACATGATTATCAATGAAGAAACTCAGGAACCTGTTAAAATTTTATCTACTAATTTCCATAGGACAAAAGAATTTGAAGTTATTACTGTACCTGAAAGTAAAACATATTTTCCAGTATCTAAAAAGCGAAAATTTTCACCTAGTTATAATTCGGTGCCTTATGGCTATAAAAAATAAATACGCGAGAAGCTGTACAAATCGAATAACAACACTTTTTTTCAAAAATAAATAAAAAATATATTTTTAATTGTATATTTTTTATTCCAACATTTGAAAAAATTTAACAAAAAAAACAGCAAAAAAGAAAAACAACAACAAAAAAGGAAAAGAGAACCTGATTTAAAAATGCAATAAATAAAAAAAAATTTGTTTAATATTTTATATATTTTTATTCAAAAAATTTATAAAACTAGATAATAATAATAAAAACATAAAAATAAAATTTTGTTTAAATTGTTACAAATTAAAAGCTTTTATTGGTCATCATCACTGATCGGGTCATCCCACCTTATGTTTGGTGTCGGGCTCTGTACAAAATCTGGCCTGTAAATAGCAGGCTCAAATGGTTGGAAATGCTTCTCCATTTTGCGAAGTAACAGTGTTAATTCTAGGTACCTAGAAAAAGGTAGGCACTTTCTTGCATGTACTGTAAGGCATTCGTCAGCCTTAACAAACGACTTCATAAAAATATTTCGATTGTTAAATTCTATTTCCTTCCCAGCCTGCAATTCAGAGGGGTACAGTGTTAATTCTAGGTACCTAGAAAAAGGTAGGCACTTTCTTGCATGTACTGTAAGGCATTCGTCAGCCTTAACAAACGGCTTCATAAAAATATTTCGATTGTTAAATTCTATTTCCCTCCCAGCCTGCAATTCAGATGTATAGGAGCCTCCGTCGGTCCAAAAAATCCAATTTTTTGTAATCTCTGCCTAATGTTCTCTTCGTAACAGAGCACCGTCTGATGCAGGTTCGTTATAGTCTGGATGGTTAACATTTGCAGACTATATTCTTCTATAAGAATTGCCGTTTCAAACTCAGTAATTTGTTGTTGATATGTTGACATTTTGAAAACTTATTTTACTTTAATTTTAAAATGCATTAAAACGTATTATATATATACGATACAATCAAGGTCATCAAATACCAAATTTTTAGGAAGGGTCCTCAAAATTATTTAATTATAGCATATTTTTGTATAAACAAAAAAAAACTATTAAAAATTATTTTAAAATTTTTTTTTATCAATCAATGAATTATGGGTGGCATCAAAACCAAGCCATTTAACATAAATTTTGTCTACCTTTTTTTAATAATTTTTTCAACAAGGTAAGAATCAGAGTTCTTTGTTTTTTGCAATTCAAATTCATAAAAGCTACCAATTATCGGTTGTTTTTTGTAATCAATTAAAGTATATGTTATGGGGTTTGTTGAATTCACTTTCGAAATTTTAAAAATTTCAATAAACCAATATGGTTCATAATCTTTTTGAAAAACCCCTTTAGATTTACTAATACGTCATTAATTTTAAATTTTGCTTTTGTATATAATTTAGGCTTGTTGTAAATTGTCGTCATTATTTTTTTTTCGTTTTTCTTTGTCACTTCAAAAGGTTTCATATTAATAGTGCGATGCTAACTGTGTAATAAAAGTTATTGCGATTTGTATTTATATAATAAATCGTTAAATTAAAATCCAATTATAACTTCCTTGCAAACTGAATTGTTTCCACATATTATTTTTTAATGTTCGGTTAAAGCGCTCACAAATAGAGGCTTTCAGTTTTGTATATGTGTGGTAGTGATTTATATTATATTTTTTATTAACTTTTGAAAATTACTATTAAAGAATTCTTTTCCTTGGTCGGAATGAATATTTTTTGGAATTTGTTTACTTTTAATAAAAATATTTTTCATGACGTCTATTCCACTTTTTGTTTTAACCGGTTCTGCATAAGCATATTTTGAAAAAATATCTATAACTGTAAGGAGATATTTATAGCCTTTGTTGAATTTTGTAAAAGGAATCATTTCTACTAAATCAATCTGCCATGTATCAGTAAGACCTTTCTGTCTAACTTGGCGCCTTTTGAAGTTTTTTCTTAGAGCTCTATGCAGCTCGTCTACAATTGACTTTTTACTCATAATTGCTACGATATAACTAGATAAAAATTCAATTCAGCAGTCAGTATAAATACTTTCGTGAAGCTAAAAAGTGCAGAATGCAGAAAAGAATAATATTTGTTGATTTCCAGCTTATAGTTGGAAACGGAAAACAAAATTTTGTCAAGGAAATGGCAACACTTAAACAGGGCTCTTCATTACCGGAGTTTCATTTATTTAGACCACCCTACCCACAACAAGAATTAAATCAAGTAACTATAAACTAAAATCACTACAACAATAGAAATATTAACGGTTTGGAATGGATAAGCGGAAACACGGACTAGAACAATCTTCCTTTCGTATTAAAAAATTTGGAATCATATACAGTCTACGTAAAAGGAAAACAAAAAAGAGATATTCTTTTAAAATATTTACCAGCAACAACTCCGGTTGTAGACTTAGGTGATGACATACCGAGATTGAATGAATTACAAGAATACAGCTCGTATTGTATTATTCATTCACTGGACCAATCAAATTTCATGAGATGTGCTTTAAAAAATTGTTTTAATATGTATATGTATATGCTCAAACATAATAAAATTGATTTTTAAAATTAAAATTTCTTTTTACTCATAAAAAGTTCAATATTAGGAAGTTTTTATGTAATTTAGTTATAATTCAAATATCAGAATGGAAGGATGTACAGTTAAAGCCGCCAACTTACTTTTAGCGTACCATTATTTTCTCAATAACGATAACACAGCAACAATTTCATCAGGCTTTCATCCACATACTTTAAAACCTATTGTTGTTATTAGTAAAACAGGAAAAGCACCTATGAAATTTAGTTATAATCTTTGGCTTATGTTTGTACAAAATATATGCAACGAAGAAGAAATTGATAAATTAACTTTTCTGTTAAATGCTGAAGAATGGCGCCAGGTCAACAAAATCAAAGATTTTATAAGCAGCCATGCATATTTTAATTATGTAAATGAAATATATGTAAGAGATTATGTGACTGAATATTTTAAAAAATGTAAAAATTGTAATGTAACTAGTTTAACAAAAGAACATTTATTTTTGCCAAAATTTAATACTTCATTTAATTTTTCAAAACTGTTTATAGAAATACCTTTGTTATGTGCTGAAAATATAATAAATGAATAAAAGCAATAATTTTTTTTTATTAGTATGTTTTTGAAAAATACATATTTTTACTTATTATATAAAATTAAACTTTGAAAATTTTACGAAATATTTTTAAAATAAATTCATCATTGTAGTTGAAATTATTGAAACTAAAGATACTTTAAAATTTCTGCATTGAAATACCTCTACAGCGACAATATATAAAAATACAGCAATAATATCCACATACATCTGAAAAGTCTCCTTGTAAACGTTTTGAGTTTCTTATGAAACATTTTTCCCTAGAATTCTGATTGATTTTTCTTATGATATTTGTTTTAATTGTTTGATTGCCATAAGAATCAAAATATTCGGCACACCCACTTTTTGGAAAATTTAACACAAAACAATGTAGACCTGGTTTAGTATCTGGATCTGAATTAACAACAATACAAAATGGTTTTTTTTTATTTGTTTTGGTATACGATTAAACGCATTCACACCCCTAAAACAGGTTTTTGTGTATTTATTCTTCCGAAGAATTTTTGCAATCTGTTGCGTATTCATGTTGTTCTGTTAAACTTGAAATATCATAAATTTTTGAGATACACTTCACATATTGAGATAAAAATTCTTTCTTGTCTTTTCCATTAACCAATAGCACATCGAATTTGTTTAATTTTTTGTTCAAATTTTGTGTGATATTCTCATTGTATAAATTTCCATTTGTAGCACAATTTTGTATATCTGATGTTAATGTAGCCGTAGGGTATACATATTTATATTCGTAATGTACTGGTTTATTTGATTCTTCAATTCCTGCTATTGTAACTTTACGTCCAAAATGAATAAATTTATCACGAACAAATGATACGTCCACCAAAGCGTATGACAGTACTTTATTATTAAGCATATTTGTGAAGTATAACGCACCGTATCTAACTGTGTAATAAAAGTTATTGCGATTTGTCGTGCTATTTATAAATTTGTGTACACATTTCGATTTTTATCAATTTCTATCGATGCATCAAACTCTCCATATACAATGCATGTTAAGGTTGATGTTAGTGCAGAATTTAATTTTGCTTCAATTCTCACTGTCCCCTGGTTTAATAAGCTTAAACATGCTTCGTTACCTGAGCTGTCAGGCGATAAATCAAATGCTAATATTGTATAACCTTTTCCAAAAAGTTCTTTTGTAATTTTATGGCCTTTATCAGAATGATGTATTTTCGTACCTCTGAATAATGTTAAATATGCTCTGGTATTACTAAAACTGTCAGAAAAGTTGGTTTCAATAGGAGAATTAGGAGTTTGCACGCCATTTACATAAAGTTGAATTTGTGATAAATTATTGTGCTCAAAATAATATGGATTTTTTGATCTTTTTCCATTAAAATTCTCATTATTTACCATACAAAATATTAATGTATTTGGTAATTGTCCTATAAATACAGTATCAAGTGAAATGTTTGAAGTATTAGCTGGTATTGTAAATGTCACTTCTTTTGTAGTGATATTTAGCATTAGTCTTTGGAAGAATAGTGTTATGAGCCAATAAAATATTAGGATTAATTGTAACATGTTTCATATATAGTGTAGCTTCATGAATTTTGAAAAAACTTTCATCCGTATCACCGCGAAATAAATAAAAATCAGGCTTCTCTAATGTTATCGAGATTCTCACGTCAACATTGCTGAAAAGTAAAGTAGGTGTGTTGAAAAAGCCAACATGTAATTTTCGCATTAGCTCGACCTATCCAGAATGATTATAAATTTTTTGTCTTATTTTGGCACCTGAATTATTAAAATCGTACACATTCGGTTTATCAAGTTCCCACCCAGCCCCCTCCTGATGCGTTGTGCTAGCATATTTTCCGTAATTTAGTAGAGATATTAAATAGCTTTTGTAATTGTAAAAGGAATCAGAAGGTGTTACATTCTTTCCATTTAATGTAACATTTACTTGCTTAATCATAGAATGTAACAAATGGTTTACTACACCTGGTTGTGGCACAGCCTTTTGATCGGTACCAGTGCCTGTTTTATCGGCAAAATCCATTTTGTTCCATCTTTTTTTAATATTTGTACTTTAAATTTAATATATATTGAAGACAGATCTCTATATGTATCACCATGACCAAGTGAGACAAATTCTATCGTAGAAGGTGATGCATCTAGAGAGACTAATGGATTATAAACAACTTCCTCAGTGCGTAAAATACTTGTTTGTATAGGTGGCGCTGTAAAAAGATCTAGCTCTGATTTCATACATCCAACAACGGCCATTTTTAATTAAAAATATCTAGAATACGTGTCTTTTTTTTATTTTTTTTGCAGCTCTCTGTATTCTCCGTCTTTTACCGATTGAATGTAATTTTGGTTTTACACGTCTTTTTATAGTTTTGCGTTTTCGTAGTAGATTTTTACCACGTTTTCTTTTTCTTCCGCTACCATACATTGAATGTAATTGATTTATTGTTGAAGTTCTCAAATTTTTCAATCCTTCTTTAACTTGATCCTGAAATACTTCTTTTGGATTACCACCTGACACTATATCAGATAAAATATTAGCACCGGTTTTTAACGCACCGTCTTTGATTATATTTAATCCGGTAATCAATGATGGTTTCAGGAAACGAAATAAACTTGCAAATAAATTTCCAAGACCACGCCCTCGTTGAATTGCTGGATACGACTGTAACAAGGGACCTATTTCATTTATATTTCAACCAGCTTGTGATAAATAATATTTAATGTATTCACGCTGCATGTTTGAATATTTTTTTTTTATTTTTTTTTTATTTAAAATTTTTTGAAATGTAATACAATTTTTGTGGGATAATAGTTTGGTACAAAATCTATTTTTTTACCATACTGATCAGCAATATTAATGGCGATAGTCTCAAAAATCTTTTTTCTACTGGAACGTAATGTATATTTTTAAATTCAATATTAATTTGTTTTCTACAGTTTTCAATATTTATTGCACGTAAAGCTCTTATTCTATTATTGCCAAAAATTTCTGGTTCAATAATATCACTATATACCATTACCATGCCTCTTTTTTTATCATTATGTTTATCTATAGTATGTTTAAACAAATCGGTCATTACTTTTTTGTATTTTCCAATGTCCTTTTTTTTCTGAAAGAGTTCTTTCATCATTTCTAGTATAGTATAATTATGATTTTGTTTTAAATAATAACTTTCTGTATCAAAAGTTTTTAACAATCGTACAAGTTTTAATTGGTCTGGTGCCGAAACTGCTTTATAAGTAATGTTATTAAATAAATCATCATCTAATAAAATTGTCATTACTTCTGAATGAAATTCTCTTAGCATTTGTTCCCTTGTAAACCCTTCAGATGGTCTTAAATTATTATAAGAATAAGTACGAAATTTATTTTCCAATCATCATATTTAAATAATGCGCTTTCTTCGGGATAAAATGTGTATCCCGTACGTTTCTTTTCTTTGTTTCTACCTACTGTAACTTCATTCACACCCAATGAAATCGTAACACAGGTTTCTTTTTTATATATATCAGTTTGTAGGTAATCATTCATAAATATTTCTGAAAGCCCAACTTTCCAATTGCCTTTGGTTAAATCTAAATGTGTTGGAGTAGTATATGAAAGTCGGGACCGAGGTCAATTCAGTATTTTTTTAATATTTTTGCACAGTGCAAAACACTGTGCAAATCATTAAAAAACAACAAAATTTACCTCTTTTCCGGCTTTCATATACTACTCAATTTTTTCAATAATTTTTTTGGGACCGCTATATTTTTTCAACTCCTCTTTTTATAGTCAAAAACGTCATTTTTATGCCGTTTTTTCTCATCAAATTTTAACACATCATAATTCATCAATTTTCATCAGTTTTCCATGAAAAATCAACGAAAAAGCCACAAATACAAATTTTTTTTTTGGGAACGCTATATTTTTTAGTAAAAATATGATTTTTATCTTATAAATACGAGAAATGATTTTTATCTTATAAATAAAAATAAAAATTTTTATCTTATAAATACGAGAAAAAATGGCATCTTCAAATCAAGAAAATAAAGTCGATGTTTTCGATGAATTAGAAAAACAATATTCTGAAAATCTACCTGAGATGTTCGATGAATGTCAAGGACAGCATTCTGCTGATAAGACCAAAATTTTTTTTTTTTTAATTGAATAAGTAATTGGCACAGTATGAAATACTTCCTTAACAACAAATATTTCATTTGTCCAATTATTTTTGTACTTATTTTCAAACAGTTTTTTATAAGCATAAATTCTAACTCGATCACCTACACACGGTCTCATTCTGATTGTTCTATGAATATTTTTATAATTATATTCATATAGAATTTTATCAATTATATCAACCCAATTCGTGTTTTGATTAATTTCAAATTGAATTTTTAGTTTTTCATTAATTGTTCTATTAAATCTTTCTACTATTGCAGATTTATTTTCACGAAAAGTTTAATACATTTTTATATTATATTGATCTAAAACTGTTTGAAAATCATTATTTAAAAATTCCTTTCCAGAATCAGTATGTAATAATTTTGGTGGATTAGGTGCTTTTTTTATTATTCTCAAAAAAGCTGCTGCAACTTCTTCCCCACTCTACTTTTTTAATGGTTCAATCCATGCAAATTTAGAGAACGTATCAATTATATTTAACATATATTTATATCCTTTATTAATTTTTGTATTAACAGTTGTCACAATTAATAAGTCTGCAGCCCATAATTCATTAATTCCTTTTGTTAATATTTTTCTTCTCTCAAAATTTTTTCTAACTGGTTTATGTAATTCTTTTGTCAATTCAAAACGATTTTCATTCTTCAAGTTTTTAATTTTTAAAGTTTTTTTTAATTAATAAGATTTTCATTTATTAATTGGGAACTAATGATATTTCTGATAAAATCGTTAGAGAATATGTTAAATCTCAAATAGATTTAAAGAAAAAACTAAAAGAATACAAACTGAATAAAGTTATTAAACAAGATCAATTTAATGAAGAATTTCTACCAATTATATCTCCATTAAGTGATTTAAGTGAAACAATTCCAAAATCATTGAGAGATATTAAAAATACGATAAACAAACCCCGGGTTTGTCAAAAGCACATTTCCTCAAAATCGCCACATGTAGAACTATGAGCTATTGTAAAACAATGAGAGTTCCTATATGTGGATATTGTGCAGTTTTAGTAGTATTTTCAATGTACTATACATAGGAAAGATAAAAAATGATATGGTAAATATAGGTAAAAAATGTGTCCCTGTAAAAATTTATTAATTTTTTTTCCTTCCAAGTTTATTATTCCAACAAAATACATATATATAAAATTATCATTTAAGTTTTCCCTAATTTTGCTTTTAATTGAACATATAATGTGATATGAAATAATATCCAATATTCCCTTTATAAAGCTCCTAAAAATATGCAAAATGTTCGTTTTTTGCAAAATTTTACATGATTAAGAATTTTGATTAATTATAAGTGTGAGGCAAATGACTATAATTTATTAATTAATGCACTTTAAAGAAATATGAATTTCGAAACTTTTCCCAATATTTGTTTTTAAAAATATTGTGCAGTTATAATTTTACAAGTAAATTAAAAATGTAATTTTTTGATTTTCGAAGGGCCACAACGGAAAGGGGAGAAGAGATACGGATACAATTTCTTCAGAGACTCTAGTTATTTTTTAGATATCTCTTTGGTACATAAATTTCAGCCTTCCATAATAAGCAGTTTGGGAAATACAGGGTGTTAAAAAAACTAAAAAAAGTTGTATGAAGATAACGGTATTTTTATACATCAAAGAATTAAATTTTAAAAAATTTGTTTATTTCACAAAAAAGATAAAAGATTTTCCTATCTTATGGCTTTTACAGACCTCAAAAATTTTTATTGGTTTAAAAGTTATTAGATGTTCAATATGGGTAATTTTCGAACTTGGAGGGGGAATAACTCAGAGGGGAAAAGAGATAGAAGAAAATTTTGTTCTACTGGACCTATTATTTTATTACTATCTATCTATGATCAAAATTTTAATACTCTATCTTAATAGATGTAGAAGTTTGTGTAAACGGACGGACGGACAGACGGACAGACGGACAGACGGACAGACAGAGTGAAACTAATATACACATTTCTTCCAATTTAGTTGGAAATGTGCTAAAAATCATCAATCAAAAATTGGAAATGATCAATCAAAAAGATTAATTAATTTGGAGGATATGATTAACGAATTATCAACATCACAATCAACTGATTCAGTTACACTTTCACAAAAATCAACTGATTCACAAATGCATACACAAAAATCAACTGATTCAGGTAATTTTTCTCGTAGATCATCATTTGATGAGTTTATTAAACCAGTATCATTAAGTGGTTCTTCAAAAAATATAACACCCCCATTACCTACAACTTCAAAAAAAAGATCTTGATGAAACCTTATCAACTCCAGTAAAATTAACAAAAATACCTCTCGGAAATTTAGCAATGAAATACTTAAATGTTGGAAAAACAAATGAAAAAGATGGTGATATTCTTTATGGTTTATGAAGTGAAAATAATAATGAATTATGGATTGGAAATAGTGAAGTTGAAATTAAACATAATGATTTAATTATTAAAGATAAGAAATATGAAGGAACAAAAGGTTTATGGGAATTATTAACAAAAAAAGAACCAGATCCATATTTTAATAAATCAGATTTAGAGAATTATAAAATAATTATTTTAAATACATATGCTTTTATGCAAAATAATGATAAAAGCTCCAAAAGAATTAAAGCAAATGCTGGAAATAAATATTTACAATATATAAAACCAATATTAGAAGAACGTGGAATTATAAAGAAAAAAATACGATAAACAAACCCCGGGTTTGTCAAAAGCACATTTCCTCAAAATCGCCACATGTAGAACTATGAGCTATTGTAAAACAATGAGAATTCCTATATGTGCATATTGTGCAGTTTTAGTAGTATTTTCAATGTACTATACATAGGAAAGATAAAAAATGATATGGTAAATATAGGTAAAAAATGTATCCCTGTTGGATTTTATTAATTTTTTTTCCTTCCAAGTTTATTATTCCAACAAAATACATATATATAAAATTATCATTTAAGTTTTCCCTAATTTTGCTTTTAATTGAACATATAATGTGATATGAAATAATATCCAATATTCCCTTTATAAAGCTCCTAAAAATATGCAAAATGTTCGTTTTTTGCAAAATTTTACATGATTAAGAATTTTGATTAATTATAAGTGTGAGGCAAATGACTATAATTTATTAATTAATGCACTTTAAACAAATATGAATTTTGAAACTTTTCTCAATATTTGTTTTTAAAAATATTGTGCAGTTATAATTTTACAAGTAAATTAAAAATGTAATTTTTTGATTTTCGAAGGGCCACAACGGAAAGGGGAGGGGAGATACGGATTCAATTTCTTCAGAAACTCTAGTTATTTTTTAGATATCTCTTTGGTACATAAATTTCAGCCTTCCATAATAAGCAGTTTGGGAAATACAGGGTGTTAAAAAAACTAAAAAAAGTTGTATGAAGATAACGGTATTTTTATACATCAAAGAATTAAATTTTAAAAAATTTGTTTATTGCACAAAAAAGATAAAAGATTTTCCTATCTTATGGCTTTTACAGACCTCAAAAATTTTTATTGGTTTAAAAGTTATTAGATGTTCAATATGGGTAATTTTCGAACTTGGAGGGGGAATAACTCAGAGGGGAAAAGAGATAGAAGAAAATTTTGTTCTACTGGACCTATTATTTTATTACTATCTATCTATGATCAAAATTTTAATACTCTATCTTAATAGATGTAGAAGTTTGTGTAAACGGACGGACGGACAGACGGACAGACGGACAGACAGAGTGAAACTAATATACACATTTCTTCCAATTTGGTTGGAAATGTGCTAAAAACAGGAGGTGGAATCAAATCTAATTTTAAAATTTGTACTAAATCACCTGTGGAATATGTTTATTGGAATGATATTAATGAATTAAAGAAAGATTATTACTTCTTATTGGTGAAGCTGAGGCTGGTAATGATTGTCCAGAAATTCATAACGAAATAATGAATATTATTGAAGAACTAAAAGAAGAAAATATTATTCAAATAAATGGGTATTGCTAAATTTGGTAGAAAAACTAATCAAACAAATAATTCACAAGACTCGCTTTTTATTTCTATTGGCAACAAACTAAATACAATAGAAAATGGTTTATCAACCGATATATCAAGTTTAAAAAATAGTATTTCAGATATTACAAATACACTTGAAAAAGATTTATTAACAAATATATCAAATTTAGAAAAAAGTGTTACAAATAATCTTGAAAATAACGCTAATACTATTAAAGCATTAGATCGGAATATGAAAATTTTAAATGAAAATAATTTAAAAATTAATAATACTCTTGATAATTTAAAAAAAAATAGTGAATGATGAATTAAATAATCATACAATAAATATTAATTCACGGTTTAAGTTGTTAGAAGAAAAAATTGATAAATTTATCGTATATAATAGTTATACAATAAAATATCCAAAAGATAATTAATTTTAACATTATTCATCACCTTTCACTTATCCATTTTTCAATATTTTTAATAATATAATTTCCATGTGCTAGTTTTATAAAAAGTCCTGCTTTATTCCTTATAAAATAAAACTTATCATCTATCATATGGAGATAATCCAATTTTCAATTCTTTAATTGTGAATATACTCATATTGTGTGATGTCAAGCTTGTAATATTTTCTGTTTTATTTTGTAAATTAATTAAGCAATTTTTATAATCATTAAATCTTAATTTTTTTATATTAATTTTTTTAATTCATTTTAGAACTTTTTTTCTGAATAACCTGTTCTGAAGGCATACATTTTCGATCTTAATCCAACATATTCTCTTATTGGAATACCATTATATTCATCTTTAAATAATCCAGGAATTTTTTTATTTACTTTGGGTACATCAATGGGAAAATTATCTATTAAATCACTTGTATCATATTGATTTATATTTTCTTTAATCTCGTCTTTATAAAAATCAAAATCATCACCAATTAATTCGGCTTCAATATTTAAAATGAATGAATCAGTATCTGTTGCTAATAATTTCATTCTTTTACCATATTTTTTTTCAAATATACATATTGCTGAAACATTATTAATTTTGATATATCTAATATTGCCTGTCCTCCAAATATTGGTTTATTTAATAATATTGTCTGATTTTTTCCAAATACTACAACCAAATTTTCATCTATAATTTTTCTCATCATTTCAAACTGTCAAACTGTCAACAAGTAAATAAGAGCTCTCTGAAATAAATTAAATTAAAAATAGAAAAACTAGTTGAAATCTAGAGGATTTACCAAGATCAGGAAATAGAAAGTGTGCTGAGCATCTGCAATTGAAGTTGTACATCGGATCATTAGAAATTGTGTGTTCTACACGATTAAAGATTGGACTGGAAAACTTCACTTGTAACATAGAACATAGATCATCATACAAATGAAAACTAAGATAAGTGTTTTACTTTTAGAATATAAACTAAATATTATTTTCTTTTAGATTAAAATATTAAATATATACCTATGTACACACTATATCTATTTAAAATAACAATAATAATATAATATATATGCCACGTCATCGAAATAATAATAATAATAATATAATGAATATGTTGTGTGACATTTGATAAACTAATTCAACCAACGTGAAATTAGCATATTGTGGAATTTATTATTTAAGCGAAAATAAATATAAGCGAAAATAAATAACAGAGGCTCAAACCAAAACCAAAACTAATATAATTTATACTTAAGCCTAAATTTAGGCAAAAAAATAAATAAATAAATACTAAAAATTTATTTAGAATTTAGTCAACGTTAAGGTTGGTATCGGTCCTATACAGAGTAGATCCCTAACGTTTACTCTGGTTAACAACTAGGTAAAACATTCTAAACTAACATCTATAGAACTACCAACAAGAGAGGGTGAATGCGAATACT
Source organism: Empis stercorea (assembly GCA_949752835.1). Lineage (NCBI taxonomy): Eukaryota > Metazoa > Arthropoda > Insecta > Diptera > Empididae > Empis > Empis stercorea. Next base: position 30,223,216 of record OX457087.1, on the reverse strand, counting down.
TAGCGCAATAACTAAGGCTAACAGTTAGGAAAATAAAAGACGAATGCAATGGAAAAAACGAAAGATATTATTACCCCAGGTGGCAGACCAGTTACACTGGAAAATCCACACTCTTCGGAGGTCGGTCCCACGGATTCTGGGGGGACCAACTATTGTTAAATCTTGGAAACTTTAAGAGAAGTTCAATCATAGCAAGAACTCCACCAAAAACATCAGGAGCTTCAACTAAGCAAAATATATCTACATGCCTAAATAACGAACAGCATAAGGTAACAAAAGTAAATAGTGAACAAACTACTCCAACAACACATCGAACTGATAACTCAACAAAGCAACAGATAGGTTTTGGAGGACAAAATTTTTACACTGAATGGCAAAGTGAAATTAAAGCAAGAAAGGATCTTGAAAAAGTTGTAAACAACCTGCAAGAGCATATTAAAAAATTAGAAAGTAAAGTAGCTTTGCTGGATAAAGCAACCACACAAGTCGAAAGTACACCAATGGTTGAAGAATATTGTACAGACGATGAAGCACTTGCAAGGGAAACTGATTGGTTACTAAAGACAAATAAAAGAGCAACTAAAAAACGCAAAGCTGTCAGTAGCCCGGACCTAACAATGCAATATGAGAGTGTAATAACGCCAAAAACTAAGGCCGTACACACTAAAAATAAAACGGAAGTGAAAAACACAGTTAACAATAAAACTGACAGGAAAGAACGTTCACCACAAATAACAAAGAGTCAGATTGTAGAATCTAAAAACAAATCTGAAAGCAATAAAAAAGAATTCAGGCCACCACCAATTATGGTACATGGAGTAGCAACGTTTGGTGAACTTAAAAAAAACATTCTTGAAATTACTCAAAAAGAATGCAAATACACTTCATACAACAACAATGTTTGGAAGATTAACGTGAACGATACATACAGAATTATTACAAGCGAACTATCAAAAAGAAAAATACAATGGCATTCATATGAAGATAAAGCCATAAGGCCAACAAGAGTAATGGTAAGGGGATTACACTCTTCATGCGACGAAAATGAAATAGTTTTAGACTTACGTGATAAGGGTTTCAATATATTGGAATCCAAAAATATAATCAAAAGCGAAAAAATAGAAGACAAAAATGGCGACTATATAACACAAAAAAGAGGGCTACCACTGTTCATGTTGACATTCCACAACGAGGAAAGTGCAGAGAAAATATTCAGTATTAAAGCAATAATGAGAATTGTTGTAAAAATTGAACCAATGCGGAAACTTTCGAAACAGATTCCTCAGTGCAAGAGATGTCAAGCATATGGATACACACAAGCTTATTGTAACCGAGAAATTGCTTGTGTAAAATGCGCAGGCAAACATTTTACAACAAATTGTACCATAGCGAAAGAGCAAAAAGCCAAGTGTGTTAACTGTCGAGGTGATCATCCAGCAAGCTACAGAGGATGTCCGATAGCAAAAGCACAACAAGCTAGAAAAACTGATATAGCCAGAAACCAACGAAAACAGAATAAAAACAATAAGGATAAAATGCAGAAAACCACTATTCTGAATCCAGTTGCCGAAAATAAAAAAACTGAAAACTCAAAATCATACGCGCAAATTGTGAGAAATAGGCGCCAAGAGGAGGAAACATCAGTAAAAGAATTGCTATCGCTCATCCTGCAAAGAGTGTATGATCAAGATAAAACAATCAAAACTCTTAGCAACGAAATTAGTGGAGTTAAGAAAAACTTTAAAAACAGTGTATTTAATAAACATGGATAACACATTTAAAGTTGCCATATGGAATGCTAACGGTCTTCTCCAACACACCTCTGAGCTTGAACTATTCCTAAAAAACGAAAAGATCGATGTATGTCTACTTTCAGAAACACATCTCATTAGAGAATCATTCGTAAATATAAATAATTTTACATGCTATCACACGCCGCATCCAACAAATAGAGCAAGAGGAGGCTCAGCAGTACTAATAAAAACTAATATACAACATAATGAGGAACCTAAAACAATAAAGGAAACTATGCAAGTAACAACAATTAGTATTCAGCTAAAAAATAAAGTATGCAAAGTATCTGCGATTTACTGCCCACCTAGAAAGACTCCGACTAGGGAAGAGTACGCAGATATATTCAAGATATTAGGTAACAATTTCATACTTGGTGGGGATTTCAATGCAAAACATACATACTGGGGTTCGAGACTAACGACAAAAAAAGGTAAGGAACTGTATCATACAGGACGAAATCACAAATGTGACTTCTACTCATCTGGACTACCAACATATTGACCAACTGATACTACGAAAATACCGGACTTGATTGACTTCTTCGTTACCAAAGGATTAAATGGAAACAACATACGTATTGAAAGTAGTGATGACCTATCATCAGATCACACTCCTGTGATAATGACGCTGAGCGAAACGGTTATTATAACAGTCCCCCAAGACTAACTAACAAAAAGACAAATTGGGAGGTATTCAGAGGAAAGCTCGAGCTATTTATTGATCTAAGATCTTCACTGGAAACAAGAAATCAAATTGACGCGGAAACAGAACAATTTATCGCTGATGTGCAACAGGCAGCAGAATTTAGCACACCAGCGCAACACAGAAGTACGCAAGCTGCAATGCAGTATCCGAGAGATATTAGAGAAATAATGATTAACAAGTGAAGAGCACGAAAAAAATGGCAGCTGTCAAGATACCCGGGGGATAAAACAATATTTAATCGACTGAGCAATCAGTTAAAAAAACGTATTAAAGAAATAAAAAATGAATCACTCGCTAGATTTCTAGACAAGCTAACAGCAGACAAAACTACCGACTATTCACTTTGGAAAGCAGCCAAGAAATTAAAAAGGCCACAATTACATGAGTCGGCATTAAAAACAAATGATGGTAAATCGATTGGAAATCCAAAGCAGAAAGCATATGTTTTCGCTGAGCATCTGTCCAATGTTTTCCAAACTTTTCCTCAAAACACACAAGTTGACAATGTCACCTTAATTGAAAAAGTGGACGAAGACGAAATACCATCTATTACTTTGAGAGAACTAAAGAATCTGTGTAAACACAATCTCAGTAATAAAAAAGCACCAGGTTATGACATCATCACTGGACAGATTATGAAAGAGTTACCAGAACTAGCTTTACTGAAACTTCAACATATAATAAATGCTTGTTTTAAACTGAAATATGTTCCACGACATTGGAAGATTGCTGAAGTCATTGTTATTCCGAAGGCAGGAAAACCACCAACAGAAGTAACATCGTACCGGCCTATATCACTCTTACCTGTGATGTCAAAAATTTTCGAAAAACTACTTTTGAAAAGATTAATTCGTATCATTGAAAATAGATGTTTAATCCCAAACCACCAATTTGGATTTAGACATAAACATTCCACGATTGATCAAGTACATCGAATTACGAATATAATCGAGAAAGCTTTTGAAGAGAAAAAGGTCTGTTCGGCAATCTTCTTAGATGTTGCGCAAGCATTTGATAAAGTTTGGCATGAAGGATTACAGTACAAACTTCACAGAGACTTACCTAGACAATACTTTGAAATACTTAAATCGTACATAACAGATAGACACTTTATAGTACGCTACGGAAAAGAGTATTCGGAACTGAAGGAAATTCTGGCGGGAGTCCCACAAGGAAGTGTTCTTGGTCCAATACTATATCTTCTATATACGAGAGACATACCATTAGATGACAGCACATGCATGGCTACATTTGCGGATGACACTGCAGTCCTGTCATTTGACAATACGACGGAGGACGCTACAGCAAAACTTCAAAGAACGGTAGACAATGTTGAAAACTGGACAAAACGGTGGCGCATTAAATTAAATGAAACTAAATCTACACACATTAACTTTACCTATAAAAAAATCACTACTCCTCCTATTTATATTAATAATCTAGCTGTTCCTTACTCGAATACGGCTAAGTACTTGGGTATGACGTTAGATGCTAAATTAAAATGGAAAGAGCACATAAAAAAGAAGAAAGAAGAGCTAAATATAAAACATAGAAAATTATACTGGCTGCTAGGAAGAAGATCTGAACTGTCTTTACAGAACAAAATCGTGATATATAAACAGATATTAAAACCAGTCTGGACTTACGGCATACAAATATGGGGATGTACAAAGAAAACAAATAGCCAAATGATACAAACTTTTCAGAATAAAGTTCTACGTGGAATAGTAAATGCTCCATGGTATGTACGAAACAATGATTTACACCGTGACTTGCAAATTGAATTTGTTACGGATGAAATCAAGAAAAATGCAGTGAAGCACAATCGACGACTGCAAACACATACAAATACAGAGATGGAAATTGTATTGAATGTCGACAACAACATCCGTCGACTTAGAAGAACCAAACCGCATGACCTTATGGCATAACTTATATGGAATTTTATTACTAATATAATAATCTTCCTACACACGTGATTTATGACTTGAAAAACAAATCACTGGTCGATCATTCACTGATTGGTTGTGATAAAGGGAGGTGTTTTTAGTGGGTTAAAGTCCCACACTACTATTTTCCATAATAGTGTCTTTCGAGATTTTCACCAAACCCTTTAAAAAAAAATAAAAAAAAAAAATAATAATAATTTTTCTACTTTGGTATAATTTTTTAGCGATTTGTTTTCGCATTTTTAAAGGATTGTCTATAAGTTTAACATTCATTCTATTTCTAATATTTTCCATTTGTTTACCAAAAACACTATTATTCATTAATTTAAAAAAGTCTTTTTCAAAATCATTATCAGCCAATTTTCTTAATTCAGTATTTTTTTCAATATATGGTTTTTTTCAATATAAGCTTTTTGGTTGGATTCAATTCCTCTATGAACTTTTGTTAAAATAACACCTAGTTTTAAATATTCTTGTAGTAACGAAATATTTATAACATATTCCGTCTTTTTTTCTAGTGTACAGAGTAATTTTTGAATTCTTGGATTTGGTTTTGATCCAAGTCCTTGATTAATCATTTCTTTTTGAAATTTTGATAATTTTGGTGGAGTTGCATGATTTGGAGCTGGTGCATAATCATTAAATAAATTATGTAATTCATTAGGAATTTCTAAATCCACTTCAAGAGCATAACTTTTTTCACCTTCCGCATCATATTTTATAACATTTTCAGGATCACTGAAATAATTAATTTCATCTTCATTTATCCACCTATGATTATTAATTTTCATTTATCCACCTATGATTATTAATCTTACTCATTGCCCATCCATATAAATTATTTGCATCTAAATACATTATAAAACTTGTTAATTTTTTTTCATCATATATACCTTTTTTAGTAGCTTCTTCTTTAGATAATTTATAAACTTGTTCAACAGTATCATCATACCAGTAACAATTATATGCTTTTGCGTGTGAATGAGCTATTTGAGATTTTCCACCTCGAATTCCTTTTTCATAAAATTCATACATTCTTTCATCAGTTACTAGTTCTAATTCTTGTTTCGTAAATTTTAATGCTGCATGTAAACTTAAATGAGGCGCACTAACAAAATGTGCTGGGTCTAAATCATAATTTTTATGGCACATTTTTCTAAAATTATCAAATACATCAGCCAATAAAACAGTATCAAGTCTTAGATACCATGTATGATAATCTTTAAATTTCCATTTTATACCCTTTTTTTCTTGTTTTGTTTTAAAATGATCCCAAAAACTTTTAACAAATTTATAATCTTTCTCTGATATTTCACCACCTAATTCTGAGGTGAAATCCTTTTTTTCAGGAAATTCTGTTGAATCTAATTTACTAATATTATCAATCCATTCATAAGGATAAACACCTTTTCTCAATAGAAAACATAAATCTTCTAAATCATCACCACATAATTTTATCATATTTTCGAATTTTTCACATTTTGTTTGTTTTTTATTACAAATTCATTACAAAATGAACATATTTCACAAGCATAAATGTTTTTATTAATAACTTTTAAATTTGGATCCTTCAATTCTCTAAATTTCTTACATTTTAAACATTTTCCACTATTAATATCTAGTAAATTTTTAACAGCTTTTTCTAAAGAAGTAGTAACAAATTCGAATGAATCTATAAATTTTATGTCAAACATTTCATCTTCACGTTTTACATATCCAAATCTTTCTGAAGTACAATTATGACATATTATCTGTGATTCAAAGTTTTTTGTTTTACAATCTAAACATTGTTTTTTCATCACTTCTCCAATTTTAATATTCTTACTAATTACTCTAAATTTTTCTGTAGAACAAGCAACAAATTTTACATCTGGTTCAGGTTTTGGTCTTTCGTTAGGTCTTGAAGTAATTGTTTTTAAATTATTTAATTCTCTAGCAATAAATTTACCATCATATCCTCTTAAATTATGTACGACAATAGTTAGAGTATTTGGTAGTTTTAAGGCAAAATTACAAGTCTTACAAAGAGCCTTTCTATATTTTCCAGTTAAATGATCATGATCCCAACATTTTGTTGGTTTTTTTAGCACTTGTCTTCTTACTCCTTTAATATTTTCTATTGTTGGAATTTCAACTTTAAAATCTATACCACAATTCTCACAAAATTTAGTATTATAAAATTTTAATTCAGAATCTAAATCTATTATTTTTTTCTTATTTTTATTTTTTATTAATTTTTGAACTTTTGCTGCTTTAATCAGTTTTTCATGAAGTTGTTTCATTAAATCTTCTTTTTCTCCAAAACAAATAACATCTTTTTTTAAATAATTAGAATAAATTGAAAAACTATTTGGTTCATGTTTATGAATTTTTTCAGCATTACCTTTTATTTCACTCATTTTTTTCAATGTGCTTTCAAAATCTATATATAAAACATTTGGTTGCCAAATTTCAGACCCTCTAGATTTATATTTCATTATATTATTATCTATTTCAGGCATTTTAATATTTTGTGAAATATTTTTATTAGAACTAAAAAATAATCTTTGGTTAGTATTACATTTTTCAAATTCATTTCTATCAAATCTCATAAAACATTTAACACATAAAAGTATATGTTCATTTCTCTTATGAAATATTCCACTGAATAAACCAGATAAATTCTTAATAGCTACAAAATGACTATTATTTTCATTTTCTAAATATAAAAGATCAACATGTTGTTTATGAATATTTTCTGTATCAAATGACTTACTAATATAAATAACGTCAATCTTATCTTTTTTTATAATATTGTTAAAATGATCAACAGTGAAATGATTGATTTCTTCATCTGAATCGATTTCATAAATATTAATTGTAATATTAGAATAGTCTTCTAACTTCTTAATATTTTCTTCTGTTATCTCAAAAGGAAATGTTAAATTTAATTTTTTATAATTTTCATCATTTTCAATTACTTTTAAATCATTTTTATATTTAGTTACTCTTTCTGGGTGTATTTTTAAGGAAGGATCAGTTTTTTTAATGATTATGTATATAATACTAAATAAAATACATTTTTTATCTAGATTTTTTATATTTATGCAAACTTGTTTATTTTTTATCCAATTTGGAAGATCTATATATGAACCACCTAGTAATGGTAGATCTATATATGAACCACCTAGTAATAGTATGTGAATTAATATAATAATCTGATTCTTCATTTGTTCTTGTATTTACAATTTTTATTTTAAGACCTAGACTCACTCTAAAATTATTATATTGATCTAGTCCTTCTAAAACATAAGTTTTATAATCAGTTTTAATTAAATTTAAATGAAAATGTACATCTCTTTTTTGTCTGTTAGTAAAAAAACTATCACTAATCATTCCATTGAAAGCTCCACCAAGAATTATTTGATTAGGATTTGGCCTATTTCTTGCTGGAGTAAAAACATCATTATTAAAACGAGAAAAAACAGATGATAAATTTAATGGTCTATTTCTAGGTTCAATAAAATTATAATTATTAAAATTCTTAAAAATTGAATTATTATATTCTCTTATAATATTTTCCAACCCTAGATTTGTTTTTGAATTTGTTACGGATGAAATCAAGAAAAATGCAGTGAAGCACAATCGACGACTGCAAACACATACAAATACAGAGATGGAAATTGTATTGAATGTCGACAACAACATCCGTCGACTTAGAAGAACCAAACCGCATGACCTTATGGCATAACTTATATGGAATTTTATTACTAATATAATAATCTTCCTACACACGTGATTTATGACTTGAAAAACAAATCACTGGTCGATCATTCACTGATTGGTTGTGATAAAGGGAGGTGTTTTTAGTGGGTTAAAGTCCCACACTACTATTTTCCATAATAGTGTCTTTCGAGATTTTCACCAAACCCTTTAAAAAAAAAAAAAAAAAAAAAATAATAATAATTTTTCTACTTTGGTATAATTTTTTAGCGATTTGTTTTCGCATTTTTAAAGGATTGTCTATAAGTTTAACATTCATTCTATTTCTAATATTTTCCATTTGTTTACCAAAAACACTATTATTCATTAATTTAAAAAAGTCTTTTTCAAAATCATTATCAGCCAATTTTCTTAATTCAGTATTTTTTTCAATATATGGTTTTTTTCAATATAAGCTTTTTGGTTGGATTCAATTCCTCTATGAACTTTTGTTAAAATAACACCTAGTTTTAAATATTCTTGTAGTAACGAAATATTTATAACATATTCCGTCTTTTTTTCTAGTGTACAGAGTAATTTTTGAATTCTTGGATTTGGTTTTGATCCAAGTCCTTGATTAATCATTTCTTTTTGAAATTTTGATAATTTTGGTGGAGTTGCATGATTTGGAGCTGGTGCATAATCATTAAATAAATTATGTAATTCATTAGGAATTTCTAAATCCACTTCAAGAGCATAACTTTTTTCACCTTCCGCATCATATTTTATAACATTTTCAGGATCACTGAAATAATTAATTTCATCTTCATTTATCCACCTATGATTATTAATTTTCATTTATCCACCTATGATTATTAATCTTACTCATTGCCCATCCATATAAATTATTTGCATCTAAATACATTATAAAACTTGTTAATTTTTTTTCATCATATATACCTTTTTTAGTAGCTTCTTCTTTAGATAATTTATAAACTTGTTCAACAGTATCATCATACCAGTAACAATTATATGCTTTTGCGTGTGACTGAGCTATTTGAGATTTTCCACCTCGAATTCCTTTTTCATAAAATTCATACATTCTTTCATCAGTTACTAGTTCTAATTCTTGTTTCGTAAATTTTAATGCTGCATGTAAACTTAAATGAGGCGCACTAACAAAATGTGCTGGGTCTAAATCATAATTTTTATGGCACATTTTTCTAAAATTATCAAATACATCAGCCAATAAAACAGTATCAAGTCTTAGATACCATGTATGATAATCTTTAAATTTCCATTTTATACCCTTTTTTTCTTGTTTTGTTTTAAAATGATCCCAAAAACTTTTAACAAATTTATAATCTTTCTCTGATATTTCACCACCTAATTCTGAGGTGAAATCCTTTTTTTCAGGAAATTCTGTTGAATCTAATTTACTAATATTATCAATCCATTCATAAGGATAAACACCTTTTCTCAATAGAAAACATAAATCTTCTAAATCATCACCACATAATTTTATCATATTTTCGAATTTTTCACATTTTGTTTGTTTTTTATTACAAATTCATTACAAAATGAACATATTTCACAAGCATAAATGTTTTTATTAATAACTTTTAAATTTGGATCCTTCAATTCTCTAAATTTCTTACATTTTAAACATTTTCCACTATTAATATCTAGTAAATTTTTAACAGCTTTTTCTAAAGAAGTAGTAACAAATTCGAATGAATCTATAAATTTTATTTCAAACATTTCATCTTCACGTTTTACATATCCAAATCTTTCTGAAGTACAATTATGACATATTATCTGTGATTCAAAGTTTTTTGTTTTACAATCTAAACATTGTTTTTTCATCACTTCTCCAATTTTAATATTCTTACTAATTACTCTAAATTTTTCTGTAGAACAAGCAACAAATTTTACATCTGGTTCAGGTTTTGGTCTTTCGTTAGGTCTTGAAGTAATTGTTTTTAAATTATTTAATTCTCTAGCAATAAATTTACCATCATATCCTCTTAAATTATGTACGACAATAGTTAGAGTATTTGGTAGTTTTAAGGCAAAATTACAAGTCTTACAAAGAGCCTTTCTATATTTTCCAGTTAAATGATCATGATCCCAACATTTTGTTGGTTTTTTAGCACTTGTCTTCTTACTCCTTTAATATTTTCTATTGTTGGAATTTCAACTTTAAAATCTATACCACAATTCTCACAAAATTTAGTATTATAAAATTTTAATTCAGAATCTAAATCTATTATTTTTTTCTTATTTTTATTTTTTATTAATTTTTGAACTTTTGCTGCTTTAATCAGTTTTTCATGAAGTTGTTTCATTAAATCTTCTTTTTCTCCAAAACAAATAACATCTTTTTTTAAATAATTAGAATAAATTGAAAAACTATTTGGTTCATGTTTATGAATTTTTTCAGCATTACCTTTTATTTCACTCATTTTTTTCAATGTGCTTTCAAAATCTATATATAAAACATTTGGTTGCCAAATTTCAGACCCTCTAGATTTATATTTCATTATATTATTATCTATTTCAGCATTTTAATATTTTGTGAAATATTTTCATTAGAACTAAAAAATAATCTTTGGTGAGTATTACATTTTTCAAATTCATTTCTATCAAATCTCATAAAACATTTAACACATAAAAGTATATGTTCATTTCTCTTATGAAATATTCCACTGAATAAACCAGATAAATTCTTAATAGCTACAAAATGACTATTATTTTCATTTTCTAAATATAAAAGATCAACATGTTGTTTATGAATATTTTCTGTATCAAATGACTTACTAATATAAATAACGTCAATCTTATCTTTTTTTATAATATTGTTAAAATGATCAACAGTGAAATGATTGATTTCTTCATTTGAATCGATTTCATAAATATTAATTGTAATATTAGAATAGTCTTCTAACTTTTTAATATTTTCTTCTGTTATCTCAAAAGGAAATGTTAAATTTAATTTTTTATAATTTTCATCATTTTCAATTACTTTTAAATCATTTTTATATTTAGTTACTCTTTCTGGGTGTATTTTTAAGGAAGGATCAGTTTTTTTAATGATTATGTATATAATATTATATAAAATACATTTTTTATCTAGATTTTTTATATTTATGCAAACTTGTTTATTTTTTATCCAATTTGGAAGATCTATATATGAACCACCTAGTAATGGTAGATCTATATATGAACCACCTAGTAATAGTATGTGAATTAATATAATAATCTGATTCTTCATTTGTTCTTGTATTTACAATTTTTATTTTAAGACATAGACTCACTCTAAAATTATTATATTGATCTAGTCCTTCTAAAACATAAGTTTTATAATCAGTTTTAATTAAATTTAAATGAAAATGTACATCTCTTTTTTGTCTGTTAGTAAAAAAACTATCACTAATCATTCCATTGAAAGCTCCACCAAGAATTATTTGATTAGGATTTGGCCTATTTCTTGCTGGAGTAAAAACATCATTATTAAAACGAGAAAAAACAGATGATAAATTTAATGGTCTATTTCTAGGTTCAATAAAATTATAATTATTAAAATTCTTAAAAATTGAATTATTATATTCTCTTATAATATTTTCCAACTCTAGATTTGTTTTTGATTTAAATATTTTGGTCGATCTTCTTTTGGTATTTGTGTTTGAATAATTCTTTTAATTTCATTTCTAGTAGTTGGAATAGCCAATATTTTTGATTTCATTTATATATAAAAATTGTTTACACAAATTATTGGGGAAAGAAATACACAATAATTTATTTATTATTATTATTAAAAGAATACTTTTTCAAGATAAAAACTCTTTAGTCTTATAAATACTGAATTACTAATCGAAACTAACATTGTATTCAATACTAAAATATTTATACAATTATAAAAAAAATAAAGCTATTCTAAGATAAAAAAGCTGCCAATTTGGAAGAGTGCTTCATATACCCTTTTGATCCGAGGTGTTGCAGCCTGTTTAATAGATATACCCCCTCACCCATATGAAAAGGGAAACGGGTGAAAATTTTGAATGATTTCGAAACACACCAACCTATTATACCTAACTTACAAGATATAGGACCCTATCTGAAATGCGGCTTATTTTATAGTCATTTTAAGTTCCAAATATTCAATTTTCATAAACTATATAATAAATTTTGAAATGTAACATTTGTAAGTGATGTAGCTTAGAGGGGGTTGCAGGTAGGGAACTAAATTTTTGGCACAACTTGTAAGATAGTATTTTTAAGAAAATAATTTCTCATTTTTTCAATCCAGTCCCCCGCTGAGATGCTGAAGCCTTTTTCATAAAATTACCCCCTCACCCATAATAAAAGGGAAAGGGGTAAATTTTTTGAATGGTTTCGAAAGATACCAATCTATTATACCAAACCTATAAGATATAACACCCTATCTGAAATGCGGTTTATTTTATGGTCATTTTAAGTTCCAAAAATTCAATTTCATAAACTATATAATAAATTTTGAAATGTAACATTTCTAAGTGATGTAGCTTAGAGGGGGCTGCAGGTAGGGAAATAAATTTTTGGCACAAGTTGTAAGATAGTATTTTTAAGAAAATAATTTCTCATTTTTTCAATCCAGTCCCCCGCTGAGGTGCTGCAGCCTCTTTCATAAGATTACCCCCTCACCCATAATAAAAGGGAAAGGGGTAAATTTTTTGAATGGTTTCGAAAGATACCAATCTATTATACCAAACCTACAAGATATAAGACCCTATCTGAAATGCGGCTTATTTTATAGTCATTTTAAATACCAAAAATTCAATTTTAGTAGTCCCATAAAAATTCTTTCACCTGTAAAATCCAGGGGGGTAAAGGTTAAATTTAATTTTTTATAATTTTCATCATTTTCAATTACTTTTAAATCATTTTTATATTTAGTTACTCTTTCTGGGTGTATTTTTAAGGAAGGATCAGTTTTTTTAATGATTATGTATATAATATTATATGAAATACATTTTTTATCTAGATTTTTTATATTTATGCAAACTTGTTTATTTTTTATCCAATTTGGAAGATCTATATATGAACCACCTAGTAATGGTAGATCTATATATGAACCACCTAGTAATAGTATGTGAATTAATATAATAATCTGATTCTTCATTTGTTCTTGTATTTACAATTTTTATTTTAAGACATAGACTCACTCTAAAATTATTATATTGATCTAGTCCTTCTAAAACATAAGTTTTATAATCAGTTTTAATTAAATTTAAATGAAAATGTACATCTCTTTTTTGTCTGTTAGTAAAAAAACTATCACTAATCATTCCATTGAAAGCTCCACCAAGAATTATTTGATTAGGATTTGGCCTATTTCTTGCTGGAGTAAAAACATCATTATTAAAACGAGAAAAAACAGATGATAAATTTAATGGTCTATTTCTAGGTTCAATAAAATTATAATTATTAAAATTCTTAAAAATTGAATTATTATATTCTCTTATAATATTTTCCAACTCTAGATTTGTTTTTGATTTAAATATTTTGGTCGCTCTTCTTTTGGTATTTGTGTTTGAATAATTCTTTTAATTTCATTTCTAGTAGTTGGAATAGCCAATATTTTTGATTTCATTTATATATAAAAATTGTTTACACAAATTCTTGGGGAAAGAAATACACAATAATTTATTTATTATTATTATTAAAAGAATACTTTTTCAAGATAAAAACTCTTTAGTCTTATAAATACTGAATTACTAATCGAAACTAACATTGTATTCAATACTAAAATATTTATACAATTATAAAAAAAATAAAGCTATTCTAAGATAAAAAAGCTGCCAATTTGGAAGAGTGCTTCATATACCCTTTTGATCCGAGGTGTTGCAGCCTGTTTAATAGATATACCCCCTCACCCATATGAAAAGGGAAACGGGTGAAAATTTTGAATGATTTCGAAAGACACCAACCTATTATACCTAACTTACAAGATATAGGACCCTATCTGAAATGCGGCTTATTTTATAGTCATTTTAAGTTCCAAATATTCAATTTTCATAAACTATATAATAAATTTTGAAATGTAACATTTGTAAGTGATGTAGCTTAGAGGGGGTTGCAGGTAGGGAACTAAATTTTTGGCACAACTTGTAAGATAGTATTTTTAAGAAAATAATTTCTCATTTTTTCAATCCAGTCCCCCGCTGAGGTGCTGAAGCCTTTTTCATAAAATTACCCCCTCACCCATAATAAAAGGGAAAGGGGTAAATTTTTTGAATGGTTTCGAAAGATACCAATCTATTATACGAAACCTATAAGATATAACACCCTATCTGAAATGCGGTTTATTTTATGGTCATTTTAAGTTCCAAAAATTCAATTTCATAAACTATATAATAAATTTTGAAATGTAACATTTCATTTTTTCAATCCAGTCCCCCGCTGAGGTGCTGCAGCCTCTTTCATAAAATTACCCCCTCACCCATAATAAAAGGGAAAGGGGTAAATTTTTTGAATGGTTTCGAAAGATACCAATCTATTATACCAAACCTACAAGATATAAGACCCTATCTGAAATGCGGCTTATTTTATAGTCATTTTAAATACCAAAAATTCAATTTTAGTAGTCCCATCAAAATTCTTTCACCTGTAAAATCCATGGGGGTAAAGGTACGAAGCTGATTTTTATGCACAATGTGTAACATAGTATATTTAAGAATATGGTTTCTCATTTTTTCAATTAATTTTCCCCCTCAATGTATGTAGCTTATTTCATACATAAGCCCCCTCACCCACTTAAAGAAGGTGGGGGGTAAATTTTTTATATGAAATCGAAATGCACTTACCTGCTGCATCTATGTTAGAAGTAACAATGTTTTATATAAAATCAAACCGGTTTTATAGGCATTTCAAATTTCAAAATTTTTGTTTTAATATTACTATAAAATAGGGGGGCGAGGACCTAGGGCTCCAAATTTTTACAATCTTCTTTATATGGCGTCTATACATATATCTGTGAAACAATGTAAAGATCCGACTATATTTAGGGGTATTTTTTTGAAGTGCACAAAATTGTGCATTTTCAACGCTCCGCTAGGGGGGGTTGCAGGGAAATGATTTAAAAAAGGATACCATACACATAAATTTCCATCCTTACTTTATATATGTTGCAATTTTTGTACAAATCGCACGAGTGCTTATACTATTTCTAAGCGTTTAAAAAAGTGTATTTTTACTTTGCGTACGGCGTACGGCGTACGGCGGACACGGATTTTTTTTTTGCTGATTCTGATTCCCTGACATCTAAAACGTCCAGAAAAATCAAAATCTCGAAAAAAAAATTTTCGAAATTTAGACCGCGCCACAAAGCTTCATATATTTTCAATATATGAAGCAAAATGTGATGTATGTGTTTGTATGTAGCGATAAAAATTATTGTAATATAAGTAGTTGTTTAAATTCTAGATATTTTTTATGCCATTTAGATTTTTTATGTGCTGCAATATAATTATACGAAATAATAGCACAACATTCACATTTTATTTTACACTGTTTAATTCTGTGCATACAATCATAACAATACCCAATAGATTTATAAAAATTATCTATAGTTTTAATTGTTTTACATTGGACACAAAACTTCTTTCCATTAACTGGAGTAACACATATTTTTTCTCCATCTATATAACGATGCATTAATTTTTGAGTTGTCATAATTATTATTTAATTAAAGTAAAAAAAATATAGAAAAAATTATTTTACATTATTATATTTCCATAATATTTATAAAAATAATAAAATATACTCACTGAAATAGTGAGAATAAAAATTAAAGCAGCAAATAATTCAAAATCATTATAAAAAGTAATAAAATTGGTAATATTACCAATATTATTAAAAAGATTTACAATAAATAAAATAGCAGTTAATAAAAATGCAATCATTTTGGTTTAAAATAAAATGCAATCATTTTGATTTAAATTTTTGTGCCCCTATTTTTGGATTGTTTTACATTTAATAATTCATTTCTTGAAAATGGTTTAACACTTGTAGTATCTAATATTTTTTATAATCATCGTTAGTAAAAAGATCAGTAAGTTTTTTCTTTGAATATCTAGATATTTTTTTTATCATCTTTGGTTTTAACAATTAAATTTGTTTGAAAATATTTTTCTAATTCATCTAATCCAGTAGAATCACTATGTTTTTCTGCTTGTTTTCGAATTATATATTCGCATTCGTTTTTTATATTTTCATTTTTTTCAATTCGATTTTGAAAAGCATGAACTTTATAAACTTTAAAACCGAGATGTACATAATTCATGTAAAGATGTACAAAGCATTTTTGTTATTTTTTTCATAGATGGATTAAAACTTTTCATTTGATCAATCCCCCTTATTATAAAATCTAAATTATCATTACTTTCTTTAACAATGTTTTCTAATTCTTTATTGTCTTTGAATATTTGATCTAATCCTTCTAATTCTTTGACTATTCTAATCCTTCTAAATGGTGGTAAAAATTGTACTATTTGTTTTTCCATTTATTTAAAAATTATTTTTCCTTTCCTTATTTTCCTTTCCTTAATCTATTTTTCTTATTCTATTTTTCTTATTTTTCCTTTCCTTTCTTCCTTTTGATTTACATAGTCCAGGTTATAATTATTTGGGACCTGGGACTAATATTCATTTGAAGGAAGACGAAGATATTTTACCAATAAATAAATTAGATGAAGCTGCTAAAGAACATGATTATGCATATTCAAAAAATAAAGATTTAAATAAAAAGTTTTAGAAAATAAAGCTTGGAAGAGAGTTTTTGCTAAAGATGCAAATTTAAATGAAAAAGTTAATGCTTATATAACAACAAATGCGATGAAATATAAAAGAAAATTAGGAATGGGAATAAATGATGAAAATCAACCATTAATTAATACAAAATCTGATCAAAAAAAAGAAAATAAAAATTATATTAATCATCCTATCGGGCTTAATGATGATCAACAAAAAGATATTTATGAAGCTATTAAAAACAAAACTTCAATTCAATTAAAATTGGAACCAATTCAACTTCATAGAACAAAAGAGAGTGTTATGAATGAAACATATTTACCATTAACTACAATACAAATTAATGCAATAAATAAACATATTAAAGATAATAACAAAAGTATATTCTATCTTTCTTTATCTAAGACTCAATTAAAAAGTATAAAAAATAATAAAAAAATTGGTGGATTTTTACCAGCTCTAATCCCATTAATTCCTGCTATTGCAGCAGCAGTTACAGCAGGTTCAAGTATTTACAAAGCTATTAATAATAAAAAACTAATGATAAATTATTGGAAGAAAAAATTCGTCATGATAAAGCTATGGAGAATAAATCTGTTGATGGAAAGAGTTTTTTTTTGCAAAAAAAAATTTGGTCCCAATAAGACCTCTAAGTAATATCGATTTAAAAAATTATGTTAAAGATTTAAATATTTTACATTTGAGAGGTGTTTTTATGAAAGATAAATTACCTAAAAAAATTAAAAATAAAGAATGTGGTATTATCAATTTAGATAATGATTCTGGACAAGGAACTCATTGGGTTGCTTATAAAAAGAATTTAAATCAAATTGCTTATTATAATTCTTTTGTAATTAATAAATTACCAATGTTGAAAAGTATTTTAATACTAGTAAAAATTCAATATTTTTTAATAATAATATGGATCAGAAATTTGATGAAATAATTTGTGGTCATCTTTGTTTAAAATTTCTGATAGAATAAAAAAATCAATGTTTTTTTATAATTAAATGGGTACAATTTCATTAGATGGTAATTCCTCGAGAATAAATACTAATTTTGATGAACCAATAGAAAAATTATAATTATGAAATTTGTTTATTAAATTTTAGTACTTATAATTCAATTCCAAATGTATCTAAAAAATTAAAAAATAATGTTTTAACTTATATTAAAGATGGTAAAAATATTGATATTATTTTTCCTGATGGAGCATATGAAATTGAAAACATTTCCAATTTTATTGATGAGAATTTAGAAATTGATATTATTCCAAATTTAACAACTTTAAAAGTTGATATTTATAGTAAATATGAATTAGATTTTACACAAGATAATTCAATTGGATCACTTTTAGGATTTAGTAAACAAATTATACCTGTTGATATTAATACCATCAGATTTACCAATAAACATTTCAACAATAAATTCAATTAGAATTAAATGTAATCTTGCAACTGGTAGTTATGAAAATAATAAAAGTACAAACATTATTCATGAATTTTATTTAAATGATCCTCCAGGTGAAAAAATTATTGAAATCCCAAGAAACTTGATTTATTTTCCAATTAATACAAAGACTATTAGAGATATAGATATAAGAATCGTAGATGAAGATGATGAATTTATCGATTTTAGAAATGAGCGAATTTCTATTATATTACATATTCGTAAAATAAGGGTTTAATTTAAAAAAAAAATTTTAAAACACTTATATTCTATAGATAACAAATAAAAATATTTATTTCAAAAAATAACTATATTTTTTTATTTTTAAATAAAATCATATATAAATGATGAAAAAGGTATTGAAAGTTATCAATTTTATGATCATCTTCCAACCAATTTAACACAATTTAATATTGCTGGAAGACCGATTACGATTGTTATAAATAATCAAGATATTAAAACATTTCCTCATAAAAGTTTATTAATTGTTAGAGGACAACTTTCTGTAAAAGATTCAACTGGGAAAGCATTATCAAAAATTGATACTTCAAAAATTAATTTTGTTAATAATGGATTATTAAATTTGTTTAGTAAAATTAGTTATTCAATAAATGCAACTGAAATTGATTCTATTGATAATCCTGGAATAACAACCACTATGAAAGGATTAGCATCTTTATCAACTGATATTTCTTTAAATAATTCTGGCTGGCAAATTGAAAATATGAAATCTGTATTAAATAGTTCTGGATATTTTTCTGTTAGCATTCCAATGACAATGATAATGGGTTTCTTTGAAGATTATAAAAATTTTATATTAAGAATTAATCAAAAATTGGAATTAATTAGATCAAACGATGACAAAAATTGTGTTATATTTGATAAATCAATTAAAGATCATACATTTGAAATAAATTTAACAGAAATTATTTGGAAAATGCCTCATATTAAATTTTCAGTTGAGGTAGAACAAGAAATTAATAAAAAAATGTCTATCAATACAAGTTTTAATATGTCTTTTAGAAATTGGAAATGTTTTATACATCTGCTATTCCAGATGTGAGAGAATATACTTGGAGAATAACTACGACAAGTGCGAAACCTAGATATTTTTTGTTTGGTTTTCAAACTTCTAGAAATCATGATATTATGTCGGATAATAGTAAATTTGATTTCTGTAATTTGGAAAATATTCAAGTAAATTTAAACACTACTAAATATCCAAATAATAAATTAAAATTATCATATGTGCAAAATAAATGTGATCTTTTATATAATATGTTTTTAGATTTTAAAAATTCATATTATGGTGAAAGTATAAATAATTTACCAATATGTAATTATAATACATTTTTAACTGATTTTCCAATTATTGCAATTGATTCTTCAAGACAAAATGAAGTAATTAAAGAAGCAGTTATTGATATAGAAATAGAATTTAAGTGGACAGAAATTTTTCCTGTTAATACTATTGTTCATTGCTTAGTTATAAGTGATGATAGTTTTTCATATAATCCACTAACTAATCAAGTAATTAATATTCAAACATCAATTTGTTATTATTAAATGACTTTAAATTTGAAAATGTTAGATAAAAAAACAAAATTAGAAATTAGAAATTTTGATACTTTTAAACCGCTTAAACTATTAAATATTATATTTCCAAATGTTATTAGAGCAATTATTTGTGGTCCTAGTAATTGTGGAAAAACTAATGTTTTATTAAATATTATAACTAAAATTCATCATACAAATATAATAGTTTATAATACCAAGATAAATATAATTTTCTTGCTAATATAGTTGAAGAATATAATAAAATATGTGATCAGTATGAATTAGAACGAAGAAAATAAAAATGTTTAACATTAGATTTGTTCTGTAATTATATTTAATTACAGAAAGTTCTGTAATTATATTTGATGATATGCAGAATCTCAAGAAAGAATTTCAAATTACTTTGCTTATGGACGTCATAATAACATTTCATGTTTTTATTTATGCCAAACATATTCAAAAATACCAAAACAGCTGATTAGAGATAATGAAAATTATATTATTTTATTTACCCAAGATAAAACTCGATGACCACATAACAGACCTCAATTTTGATACATACATTTAAAAAATATTGCTCTGAGTGTTGGAAAGAAAAATATGGATTTTTTGTAATTAATAAGGAAAGTAATAAGGGCAAATATAAAAAATTTTTTGACGCCCACTTTATATTGAGTGACGTAGAATGATGATAAAGAATAATTTTTTTCTTTGTTTATGAACATGTGTTAATTTGAAATATTATTTTTGAGAACATTCTGGAATTTTCTATATGTGCTTACTTAGCTTGAACAAAAAATGTTAGCCTGCACAGGCGGATTGAATATTTTAATACTATTGTACTTTTACATAATTATAAAAAAGCCCGCCTAAGCGGATGTATTTTTTAACAATTAATAAAGAAAAAGATAAATGTGTGCACAAATTAATAAAGAAACATTTTTAAAATCTTTTACAGAAATAGAATTAAAAATTAATAAAAAAAAAATATTAATTGTGATTCGTTAAGAAAACTAACAAAATATTTAAGATTAATTGATAATGAAATAAAAAAAGACAATTATTCAATAATTAAATCTCATAAAGATAAAAACTCTGAAAAAAAGGAGAAGTTTATAAGTGAAATGTATGAACAAATTAATATGTGTAAAACAAATCCAGCAACAATTAAATTGTCATTTAATAAAAATTTATCTTCTAATATTTCATTAATTAATGATAAAGATATAAATAATATTGAAGTAATTGAAAAAACAGTTAATGATTTAACATTAAAAATAAAGACCACAAACGTATTTAAAAAATATTATGTATGGAAACTTGGTCGAATTTTAGTTGATCTACAAGCCAGATCTAACTTAAATTGGAAAGAATTTTATAAAAAAACTGGTTTATTTCCAAGAACAGTAGAAAGATATAAACAATTTTCTAGAATTATTGATGAGTTTCCTGGTTTATTAGTTGTTGATTTTCCATTTTCTAAAATTATACAATATTTTAATAAAAAAGATTACCGTGAAGATGCATTAAATTGTAAGTATATAAAAAATGTATGAATTATCTAACAATTTTTTTAATTTATAGATATTCGGATGTCAATAGACAATTTCTTAACTTTTTTATATTGTTATAATTTTTCAATAAAATTAAGATGATGTTTTATAAATTTAAATAAAAAAATTCGTCTCTATGCATTTCGTTTTATTTTTAAAAAAAGAAGGAATTTTAAGTTTTTTACTTGAAACTAATATTATTTTTTACCTACAATATAATATATATATGGTTCCTAAACTAAAAAAATGTGATGTTTTTAAAATGTGATGTTTTAATGAGATCATTTTTAAACTAATAATACTTAAATTAAATACATGATATTGAAAATATAATCTGTGATGTTCATTGTGATGTTTTGTTTTATTTTAATATAACTAAATTAAAGACATGAATGTGATGTTGAATTAAATGTGATGTTTTATTGACTAGGTATGGAAGACATAAATGTGATGTTTAATAGACTAGGGCCCATTTGCTGATTCACATCATAATTATTTATGTTCAACTTAAATGTCTAAGTTGAGCTTACCGGTTTGCACTAACGTAAAAGTAGAACATAAATCTCGTTAGGTTCCACATAACTTAAGTGGAGGATTTAGTAGTAGATCATAAGTAATTTATGATGAGCTTATGGGTTATCTTGAAGTTGAAGTGACATAGTAAATCTGCATTTAATGAACATTAATGTAAAAATTATTATTTTTCTGGCAATTTTGATTGAAGAATAAAAGGAAACAACAAAAAAAGGAAAAAAAAAGAAAACCCAAAAAAATATTTTATTATTATGGAGTTCGAACTTCCGGCTTTATTAGAAGACGATGTAGAAATATTAGAATTATTAGAAGTAGGAATTCCTAGGAAGATATATAATCGAAATGAATACTTCGAAAGTTTTGATGAAGTTTCTTTTTACAAAAGATTCCGTCTTACAAATTACAAAAAAAAAGAAAGAAAATAAATGAATGAAGCAATTTGATATTTATAAACTTAAGATTAAACTATGTATTTATAACTGTTTGCTTATATATAAATTATACTATTTTGATATTCATGACATTAAAAAAAAATATATTTTCGATGATTTTGGGAATTGTAGTTGGCTGTATTAAATTTTTTTTGTGTCTGTGCTAAAACTTTACTATGTTAGACATAAATTTTATGGTGCAAAGGGAAATAACTTAACCTAATCATAAATTGTATGTTCAACATAGCTAAGATGTAGATTTATGATGTGAATCAGCAAATGGGCCTAAATCTAATACTGTGATTGAGCAATGATTTTAGGACTAAATTACTTAAATACTAGAGTAAATGCGATGTTCATTGTGATGTTTTATGACTAAATTACTTATACTATGACTTAATATTGCACTAAATGTGATCGTGTTAATTGACTATCAGAATCCTCAGTCTTACTTTGATATAATCTTTTTTCAAAAATATAGCGGTCCCAAAAAAAAAATTTTTATTTGTGGCTTTTTCGTTGATTTTTCATGGAAAACTGACGAAAATTGATGAATTGTGATGTGTTATAATTTGATGAGAAAAAACGGCATAAAAATGACGTTTTTGACTATAAAAAGAGGAGTTGAAAAAATATAGCGGTCCCAAAAAAATTATCGAAAAAATTGAGTAGTATATGAAAGCCGGAAAAGAGGTAAATTTTGTTGTTTTTTAATGATTTGCACTGTGCAAAAATATTGAAAAAATACTGAATTGACCTCGGTCCCGACTGTCAAAATCGTTTATGCCCGAAATAAAACGTCAAAACTGTTTGTAGTACTTAATACGCCCGTAAAAATTGGAAATTCCAATTGTCGGCGTTCGTACGCCGCGTATTTCGGAAGCTCTCATACAAAATAAAACGATTTTGACAGACGCTGATGCCGTACGTCCTATATTAGGGAGAGGTCATTATTATAATTGTATCGGTTATTATTATTAGCAATATTATTATTGTTGGAACTATTTCTGTTACCAAATCTGTTGTTATTATTTCCATTATAGTTGTTGTTGTTATTATTTCCATTAAAGCTGTTGTTATTATTTCCATTATAGTTGCTGTTATTATTATTTCCATTAAAATTGTTTCTGTTATTATTATGGTTATTAATATTATTTTGTTGATTATTCCTGTTATTATTATTATTATAGGTATTCCTCTTATAGTTATTATTATTATTGTTATTATTATTATTATTAAATTGACGGCGGTTATTTGATCCTGATCCTCCTCTATTTTCATTTAGGCACATTGCGCCCGTATTGGTCTTTCTAATGCTGGAGAGTAACTGAGGGGTAAGGGGACACACGATCTCAAAAGAATTGATAAGCAGTTTAGTGATCGTGTCAGTTTCTTTATCAATGCGAATGCCCCTGAGAGTGTGTAACATTATCAATAAAATTGATAAGTTAGCTGAAGGTAAATTCGGTGGAGAAGGGTTCGCAAGCTGAAAGCGTTGGGCACCAAGTCTGAGTGAGCTAGCAACAATCACTAAATAAACAAGACCAAGAATTTTTTTTTAAAAAAAACTAATTCTCTTTTTCTTTTCTTTCAGCTTCCATTATCATTGCGATTTCCTCCTATGTGCCGGCTGAGCAAAGTCTGTGGGGTGTGGGTCGACCAATGATCCTACTAACCATCATATTACCTGAATATGTCACTCTTCAATCAAATTCACTTGTTACATAGTCACAATTCGATTGGATCGAGGAGCCACAAGGGAAAGGATATCCTGGACTACGCAAACAGTGTTAGATGAAAAACTACCACACAAAAACAAACAAAAAGAAAAGCAAAAAAAAACCACATCTGGAACACACAAAAAAATCCAACCAACGTTGTTCCTCACTAAATGGACACAAAAAAAAAACTTTAGACTAAATAAAGAAATAAATGAATTCAAACACCAGTATTTTTAAATTATAATTTACAAAAAATTATTATTTTTGTATTATTTAATTAAAAAAAAAATGAAAATAAATAAAATGAACTATATATATATAAATGACAGCTTCCTTTCCAATTTTTTTTTTCGGTGTGTTGTGGAATAAAACACGCCGTCCCTGTATTTTTGTTATATTTGAACCCAAAATATTTTGCATTACGCATTGCGAAATAATATTAAAAAATATTATTTAAATTAATTAACTATGTCATAAAGTTAATAAACTTAGCATATAATAAATAATGCTTAGTGCGCATTTATGCAATGTATGCAATTTTGGGTAACAACAAATACAAATAATAATAATTATTATTGACGATGATTACGCAAAATAATTATGATTACACAAAATAATTATGATTACGCAAAATAATTAATTGTATTATTATTGGAACAAAGTCCATTTACATTTTTAATGTAAACAAAAAGCTGAGAAGTAAAAAAGTGTGTATAAATAATGCGGTTTTTATGGTAATTCGGAGAGTTGAAATTTGTTCAGCTTTGTTTAAACAACTCTCGAAACAATAAAGTTTTGTACAGAGTTAATGTTAAATAAATAAAGCTATTCAGAACAAAAAGTTTAAATTATTAAATAAATTTGGAGTTTTATTTATTATTTATTTAACTAGCCAAGCCAAAATAGTATCGTCCAAATAATATATCAACGCTTCCCGTTCAACAGGAAAATATATTATATAGATTGGCTATAGCCAGAATATAATAATATTTCCATAAACTTTTGAACATAACATTGGCGCAGCCGGTTAACCAAGTACTACGTTTCTTGGTAGAACCATAATAAATAATTTTTTTTTGGACCACTATTTGAAGTTTTTTTTGGGAAAATCAAAAAAAATCTGGATTTTGTTCACGGACAAAAAACCAAAAGAAGAACAAAAAGGCAGTTTTTGGAAATCAAGCAGAGAACAATTTTATAAAGCAGCCTACAACGAGTACGTCAGTATCAAATACAACGAAATAAAAAAAAAATTATACAATAAACACCCTTGTACTTCGCGTGAAGCGAACAAGGGATAAACACGACGCAATTTCGCGTAGTTTCTATTTAAAATTGTTTATTTTTTTTTTGTATCAAAGTACAAATCAAAGTAGTAGTTTTTTGTTATATTTGCAATTGTTTTTACTGTTAGTAGATTTAAATAGTTTAGTTTCATTACAAATATAATTTAGTTTTTGTTTTCACAAAAGAAGGAAATAACAAAAAAAAAACAAATATTTACTTTAGGTATATCCATTTTTTTTTAATTTTTATATACCGTTTTCTTGTCGTTTTTTGTTATTAATAATAAACAAAGTAATGCCGGTAACTTTTTATACGATGGGAACAATACATAATACTAAGCACGGTAAACTATGCAATAATTGTATACGCAACTGGCAAAGTATTACTTATCCCAAATTCGAGAAAAAACCGTACAGTTGTATAGTTTGTAATAAAACTCTTCTTTGGTTAAAAGAATAAATAAAGAGATTGTATTTTTTTTATGTATAAATATTTTTTTTTCTAATATATATATATTATTATGAGCGCATAAAATAATAAAAAAAAATTAAATGAAAATAAAATTATAGTTTTTTTTTTCTTATACATGATTTATATAAATCGTTTTTTATACATAGTTTATTTTGTTGGGATCTTTAGATCTAAATTTAAAGGAAATTAATTTTTTTTGTATTTGGCTAGTCGCCACAGTATGAACACATTATAATTAGTGGTGATTTTAATATAAATATTTTGTCTGAGCTGGATAATGTTAAACCTGCCTTTCTTAGATTAATTACTAGCTTTTCTCTTTCTATTTTAAACACAACTCATGCGACCAGATTTGATAGAACATCTGCTTCGCTCCTTGATATGTTTATCATCAATTCTGATTTTATTGAGAAAGCTTCTAGTTTTGGGCAGGTCTCATTGCCTGGTTCAAGTGATCATGATCTTATCTATTTCTCGTACAAAGTTCCAGTTAAAGTACCTGATAAAGATAACATTACTTATCGTGATTATAAAAACTGTGATATTTACACCGTTTACAATGCTGCTAATATGTGTCCGTGGAATCTTATTTATTCGTCACCAGA
Organism: Empis stercorea; assembly: GCA_949752835.1. NCBI lineage: Eukaryota > Metazoa > Arthropoda > Insecta > Diptera > Empididae > Empis > Empis stercorea. The sequence continues at coordinate 30,196,689 of OX457087.1, read as the reverse complement.
TATTAATGTCCAACTATCTGTTTTTAACAATATTGTACGTAAACTGTTTAATGATCATGTCCCTCTTCGTACTGTAAAACATAATCCAAAATATATTCCTTATTTTGATACTGAAATTAATAAAATAACTTCGGAACGTGATTTTGCTTATGACCTTTGGAAATATTCAAAAACTAACGAAAATTGGGCCAAATATACAAGTCTTAGAAATAAAGCCACTCTATTGGTTCGTAAGGCAAAAAAAGCTTATTTTTCTGAAAAACTAGATAACGATTTGTCATCGAAGAATTTCTGGAAAAATGTAGCTACTTTTGGCGTCCATAATAAGCGATCTACTGACGAATTAGGAAGCTTTGATGTCAATGAGCTAAATAAACTCTTCTGTGTATCATCTATTAATGTGTCTTGTACTGATAATTGTGACGTGTTGCATGATAATAATTATGTTAGTGACAACTGTAATAGTTTCTCTTTCCATTGTGTTACTGTGAATGATGTGTATGATGCTATTGAGCATATTAAATCCAAGGCTGTTGGACCTGATGACATCCAGCTAAAATTTATCAAAATGTTGCTACCTGTGGTACTCCCGCATTTGGTTTATATTTTCAATAATATTCTCACTAAGTCATGTTATCCAAAGGACTGGAAATTAGCAAAAATTATTCCTGTTGCTAAAAAACATAATCCGGAAGTGACGGATTTTCGCCCCATTAGTCTGCTTTCTAGCTTATCTAAAGCTTTTGAATTTATCATGCAGAATCAAATATGGAAATATCTGGAAGAAAACAAATTACTTTATCAGCATCAGTCTGGTTTTAGATCTAAACACAGTACTAAAACTGCACTCTTGAACATTGCTGATGACATATCTGTTAAAATTGACAAAAAACTATGTACTATTCTTTTGCTTCTAGATTTTTCTAAAGCTTTTGATAGTATTAATCACCTGAAACTGTGCCAAAAACTAAAAAATAAATTCAATTTTGATAGTAGTGCTATTAATTTTATTCTTAGCTATCTATCTGAGCGATTTCAGTATGTGTCTTGTAATGGTGCTACGTCAGATCTACTTCCTGTTTTATGTGGTATTCCTCAAGGATCCATTTTGGGTCCTTTGCTATTCAGCCTATTCATCAATGATTTGCCTGACTGCCTGTCAGAGGCAAAATGTCATATATATGCTGATGATACGCAAATTTATTTAAGTTGTCCTGTTTCCGAATTAGCATTAAATATCGGCAAACTAAACGATGAACTGGATGCGATTTCTTTCTGGGCTAGTCATAATGGATTGCAACTGAATGCCTCCAAATCTCAAGCTATTGTGATATTTTCTAAAACTGTTGACACGTCCAATTTACCATCTATCCGTCTTAACAATAAAACTATACAGTACTGCGATAAAGTCAAAAATCTAGGAGTAATTTTCAACAAAACATTATCTTGGACTGATCATATTAGTTCTATTTCGTGTAAAGTTTACGCTGTCCTTCGTAGAATGTGGAAATTTTCTGACAATATTCCGCTTATGTCCAGGCGCAAATTGATCTTGTCTCTAGCTGTCCCGCACTTTCTTTATTGTGATGTTGTATATTCGTCTATGAATGTTGGTGAATGGAATAGACTTAATGTGCGCTTTAATTCTTGTATTAGATATGTTCACAACCGTCGAAGATTTGACAGACTACATGACGTTAGTAAATCTTTATTAAATTGTTTGTTCTCTAACTATTTGAAGTATCGTTATTTATGTTTTTTGCACAAGCTTATTCATTATAAAACTCCTATGTATTTAGCGAATAAACTTGTTCATGTGAGATCGTCCAGAACTTTTAATCTTATTGTTCCTAAACATAAAACACGTTTACGCCATCTGTCCTTATTTGTCAACATAGTTTCCTTATGGAATAAGCTACCTGTTGTTATTAAGTGTGCTTCATCGCATAAAAAATTCTGTGACCTCTGCTTCCGGCACTTCAGTTCGTTGTAGCTTAACTATTACTTATTTATTTATTTATTAAGGCTCATTTGCTGATTCACATCATAAATCTACATCTTAGCTATGTTGAACATACAATTTATGATTAGGTTAAGTTATTTCCATTTGCACCATAAAATTTATGTCTATCATAGTAAAGTTTTAGCAAGGACACAAAAAAAATATAAAACAGCCAACTACAATTCCTAAAATCATCGAAATGTCACACAAAATCAAAATATTTTTTTTTTTTTTTTTGGTTAATGTCATAAATATGAAAATTTTTTATTTAATTTTAATTTTTTTACTCCATAATGATAAAAATTTTGTTTGGCTTTTAATTTTTTTTTTTCCAGAAAAATAATAATTTTAATTGCCAGAAAAATAATAATTTTTATAGATTACTATGTTACTTCAACTTCAAAATAACCTATAAGCTCATCATAAATTACTTATGATCTACTAAATCCTCCACTTAAGTTATGTGAAACATAACGAGATTTATGTTCTACTTTTACGTTGGTGCAAACCGGTAAGCACAACTTAGACATTTAAGTTGAACATAAATATTTATGATGTGAATCAGCAAATGGGCCTTAGTTACTTATTTTTATTTATTTATGTATATTATTTATTTATTATTTATTTATTCATTTACTTATTTATTTATTTATTTATATACATATTTATCTATTTATTTATTTATCTATTTATTTATTCATCTATTTATTTATTTATTTATTTTTTTGTATGATCCTTAGTATTTGTGACCCTTGTAAATTCTTTTTGTTGTTAAATTTTCATTGTAATCATTAAAATCTTTTTGTCATATTGTAAAGTCTAGATTTAATTTTTATTTTTATTTATTTTTTTTTGTGAGAGCATATTGCATTAAACTAACATTCTATCTAATGTATATACACATTGTAGAGACTTACCGTCTCATTTGTATATCTTATAAATAAAATATTACTATTATTATTATTATTAAGTAGTACTTCAATTATGATTTCTACACCCTTACAAGGATCAATTTTTGACGAACAGCAAGGCGCCGTAGGAGGTGCGGTGCCAAAAACGAGTAGTTTCAGGGTACTTAGGTCAAAGAAAACTTCCAAGGCCCAGTTTAAATATTTTAGAAGAAGAGGACAAATCTGACATAGAGAGAAATTTGTTAGGATCTACCCCAAACAAAGAACGGGTAAAATCAAATGTTAATGACCAAATCACTTTTGGTCAACCAAAATCACGGGACGCTATGGCGCCCATAGCGAATTTAAGACATTTAGCCCCATTTGCTGATTCACATCATAAATCTACATCTTAGCTATGTTGAACATACAATTTATGATTAGGTTAAGTTATTTCCCTTTGCACCATAAAATTTATGTCTATCATAGTAAAGTTTTAGCAAAGACACAAAAAAAATGTAATACAGCCAACTACAATTCCTAAAATCATCGAAAATATTTTTTTAATGTCATGAATATCAAAATAGTATAATTTATATAAACAAACAGTTATAAATACATAGTTTAATCTTAAGTTTATAAATATCAAATTGCTTCATTCATTTATTTTCTTTCTTTTTTTTGTATTTTGTAAGACGGAATCTTTTGTAAAAAGAAACTTCATCAAAACTTTCGAAGTATTCATTTCGATTATATATCTTCCTAGGAATTCCTACTTCTAATAATTCTAATATTTCTACATCGTCTTCTAATAAAGCCGGAAGTTCGAACTCCATAATAATAAAATATTTTTTTGGCTTTTCTTTTTTTTTCCTTTTTTTGTTGTTTCCTTTTATTCTTCAATCAAAATTGCCAGAAAAATAATAATTTTTATATTAATGTTCGTTAAATGCAGATTTACTATGTCACTTCAACTTCAAGATAACCCATAAGCTCATCATAAATTACTTATGATCTACTACTAAATCCTCCACTTAAGTTATGTGGAACCTAACGAGATTTATGTTCTACTTTTACGTTAGTGCAAACCGGTAAGCTCAACTTAGACATTTAAGTTGAACATAAATAATTATGATGTGAATCAGCAAATGGGCCTAAGAGAACCACACATATATGATTTCCCACAAAGAATTTACGAACCATTTCCAAAAGCTCTAACACCACCTTTACGTCAAAATAATACCACACTGTTAGGACAAGGAAACGACAGATTTCATCAAACGGTAAATATGTCTTTTAGTGACGGAATGTTGTCAGTCACTGAGACATTCAAAACATTTTTGGCACATGTCCCAATATTTTCTGGAACAGGAGACAATCCTGCTCTAGACTTACAAAACTTTCTAACGTTAGCTGAGGAAGCTTACTATATTACGGAAGATACAGGAAGGGCATTTATTCTGACAAATTTAGTGAGAAGCAAATTAAGGGGAAAAGCAAATGCGCTTTTCCAAAATAAAAATATAATTGATTTCGATGAATTCAAAAGCATTCTGAGTAACCACTTCCTTCCTTATAAGGATCTTCCCCAATTAGCTAGGGAAGTAGAGGAGTGTTACCAAGGGCCGGACGAGGGAGCAGAAAATTTTGGGAGTAGGCTATTACAAAAACTTGAGGCCTATACAATAATGGTCGAAAATACCTATCCAGGAGAAGGTAGGGTATTAACGGAAGAAATGATGAAGGTTGCGAAACGAACCTTCATAAGGGGTTTACATTCGCAATCCTTAAAAAATTACGTAAGGTCACAAAATTGTTCCAGTTTAAAAGTAGCAGTTCAAAAGGCAAGGGAGGATTACGCTATTGGCAACTCATCAGAAAAACGATCAGGGGGGATGGATAGTGATATAAGCACATTATTGAAAAAACTGTTAATAAAAATAGATAGCGGTGAAGAACGCAACAGGACAATAGGAGATCCACCCTCAAGGACACCCAACCACTTCCAACATAAAAATAAAAGAGATAACTACCCTAGGGAAGGGTATACAGCAGGAAAACCAAGTTTTCAAAGGCAAAAGATGCCAAATTCAACATACAAAAATGAACGAAACACATCGAACTATAACAGAAATAATCATTCCAGACCAGAAACCAACAATAATTTTAGAAACCATCTAAAATGTTATACTTGTGGTGAAACAGGCCACACTAGTCGTTATTGCAAAAGGAGTCAGCCAAACACCCCATTTTGCACTATTTGTAAACGACAGGGACATTCTAGAGAACAATGTACAGGAGCCATGCAGCCCGCAAACGTACGGATAATACAAAATAGATCAATGGACAACACAAGGTCAACTGAAATGACCCAATCAGCAGTGGTTCAACATTGTGAATGGTGCGATTTTCCAGGATATGTAATTTTGCACTGCTCATCCAGGCAAAAAAACGAGGCACGTGCAGCCATGCAGTCGGGAAACGAATAAAAAGTGAGCCAAAAAACCCTGACTCATTTCTAAACTCATCGCAGGGACGGCATTTACAGGAAATAACTTATTTAGATCCAATAGTGGAATTACCATTGAATAAAACGAAAACAGGAGTAGCTTAACTTTTAATAGACACAGAAGCACAAGTTAGTGTATTAAAAAGGAATTCCTTAAATAATGACGCAAGGATTAATGCTAAGAACAGCATTGCATTACGTACACTTCACGGACAAAACGAAACACTAGGTAGTTGTGAAGGAACATTTTTTAATGGAATACAATGCGAATTTCAAGTAAATAATATGGAAGAAAGAATACCTGGAGATGGTATTCTTGGTTACGATTTTTTATCGAAACATTGCAACATACAGAGCCCTTCTAAAATTTTAGAATTCACCCAGCTTGAAAGGATGAAAAAAGAATTCCAATTTCCTTTCGTAGATGCAACTACGAAGCAACCCAACCAACGAAGTGTTCACTCGTTTCAAACTAACAGTGTTTCTAACAATGGCAAAGAATTAGCCTTATTGGTAAACAACAAAATAGGAAATAAAAATAACTATGCAATAAATAACACAAAAGTTGTTAACTTTAGTAAATTCACGTAATGAAAATCAGAACAAGGAAGAATTAAATGAAGAAAATCAAGAGCCAAAATTAAAAGGAAAAATATAATAAAAATACCAGCCCGTACAGAAAAAATAATAGAGATACCTACAACGTTAGAAGGAGAACTAATAGTCACCTCAAAGGAAATTATACCAGGAGTCTTTCTGGGAAATGGCATTTGTAAAGCCAAAAGGGGTAAAATAATAGTGGGAATAATGAACATAAATAACGAAGAGAGAATTATAGAGAAAATAAAGCTTGAAACCCATAAACTAGAGGATTTTGAGATACGTACATTAAAGGTAGATAGTGAAAAACATGTAAAAGAAACAAAAGAAAATGAACAATGGAATAATCATAAAATCCCGAAAGGGAGAAACAACAAAATAAGGACAAAAATAATGAAACAGAAGGATTTATTAGATACATATTTAACGATTTCAAGGAGGAAAAAAGGACGGAAAATACGCGCATTAAAAAATTAAAAGAGGAGCTTATTTTAAAAACAGATCTCAATTCAGAGGATAAGGAAAGCCTGGAAAAAATCCTCACAGAATTCTCGGATATTTTTCATTAACCTGGTGACAACCTTCCCGGGACAAACAGTGTAACTCACAATATTCCAATAAAACAGGACCAAAGTCCAATAAATAGCAGACAATATCGTTTAGCGGAATGCCACAAACAAGTGATAAACGAGGAAGTAACAAAACTTTTAGAGGAGGACATTATTAAACCCAGTAAAAGTCCTTGGAACGCACCATTACTGGTAGTCTAAAAAAGGCGGGTCCAAATGGTGAAAAACGCCACAGGGTGGTAATTGATTATCGAAAGTTAAATGAAGTAACAGTGGGGGACGCATTTCCACTCCCTAGATTCGAAGAAATATTGGATCAACTAGGAAGATCCAGATACTTCACTACCTTGGATCTGGCTAGTGGGTATCATCAGGTTCATCTGGAACCCAGCGATCGGGAAAAAACAGCATTCAGTACAGCATACGGGCACTTTGAATTCAAAAGAATGCCTTTCGGACTCACGGGAGCGCCCGCTACTTTCCAACGGTTAATGAATTATGTTTTATCAGGGTTACAAGGAATAAAGTGTTTCGTCTACCTAGACGACATTGTCATATATGGTAGAAACTTACAGGATCATGACGAAAAGCTAAAGTCTATTTTCCAACGATTACGAGAAAATAACTTAAAACTGCAACCGGAAAAATGCAAATTTTTGAAACGAGAAGTTGTTTATCTGGGACATCAAATCACTTTGGATGGAGTCCTACCTGATCCTGAAAAAACAAAATGTGTAAAGGAACATCCCGCTCCACGCACCACCAAGGAATTACAATCATTTTTGGGTCTAGTAAACTACTATCGACCATGTATGCCGGAATTAGCCAAAAAATGGGCTATATTGTACAAAATGGCGACCAAATCGCAACCTTATAAGTGGACTTCGGAACATCAGGAAGCTTTCGAGCAGGTTAAAAATCTACTTATTCAACCACCTCTTCTAGCATATCCTGATTTTAATCATCCATTTAATTTGACGACTGACGCCTGCAATTATGCGCTGGGAGCTGCATTATCTCAGGGTGAAGTGGGAAAAGACAAGCCAATTGCATACGCCAGTAGGGTATTAAACAAAGCGGAAAGGAATTATGCGACTATTGAAAAATAAATGCTAGCCATATACTGGGCTATCAAAATATTCCGCAGTTATCTTTTAGGAAGAAAATTCAAAGTATATACGGATCACAAACCTTTGATAAGTGAATATAAAAAGAGAGATTCGGAAGGAAGACTTAATAGATGGAAGGTCCGTCTAGCTGAATATGACTTTGAAATCCTGTATAAGGCAGGAAAAAATAACACAAATGCGGATGCACTTAGTCGCATTCCCATAATAGAATAAAACGAAGAACCCAGTAGCGAAGGTACAATAAACGCAATAACTAGGAGTAAAGCCAAAAATGAAATACATAAAAATCAAGAATTTCCCAAACTAGAAAATGCAAAACAAAAGAATCCACCCACGGTAACAACGGAACCAGTAAAAAATACCGTGGACGTTGATTATGAGTCACATCTAGTTCAAGCATATCCGAAAAAGGCAATCAAGCAATAACACTAACATCTAAAGATGAAATAGAAGCAGTAATTAAAAAATATCACGATTCCCCACTATTTATGACATTAGCAAATTTGTGAAAAAATGTACCAAGTGTCAACGAGTTAAAAGAGGAAGAATAACAAAAATGCCTATGGTAATTACGGACACGGCATACAAACCTTTCGATAAAGTATATATGGGCATTGTAGGTCCTTTCCCTGTTACTAACAGAGGAAACAAATACATCTTAACTTTTCAAGATGACCTAACTAAAATGTTGGACTGCATACCACTACCAAATCAAGAAGCCTTAACGGTAGCGGATGCATTTTATAGGAAAATAATCCTTAAATATTCTGTAATTCCACGTAGGCTAATTACAGACCAAGGTACAAATTTTACGAGCGCTTAAATTCAGCGGTTATGTAAACTGCTGAAAATAAAAAAAGTACAAACTACAGCATACCACCCGCAATCCAACGGTTCTTTGGAAAGAAGGCATGGGCCTTTAGTTGAATACTTAAAAACCATTATTAATGAAAACGTACGAAGTTGGGACGAATGGCTAGGAGAAGCGGCTTTCTGTCATAACCATACACCACACATGGGGAATAAATACTCACCCATTTTCGCTCTTTATGGTTTTTGCGAGCCACTGCCCACTACTTTTAAACAAAACCCTGAACCAATTTATAACTTTGACGACCATTGTCAAGTCGTAAAAGCTAAAATGCTAAAAATTCACAAGGTAGCGCGGGAAAAATTAATACAAGGGAAAATAAAATCGAAAGAGTACTACGACAAAAATAAAACAGAAACGGAATTTCAAATAGGCAGTGGGTGGTCAGGTCCATATACAATAATTGAAGTAATGGACTCAGGCAACGTAAAAATTAAAGTAGGAAAAAAGATTAAACGAGTCCATAATAACCGTTTAAAATTATGGCACGAATAATAGAAATAAAACAAAAAAAATTACATTATATAAAATAATAACTAAAATTCATTTATATAATTATAATTATATAACCTTTTCATATTTTTTTTTAGTAACATTTAGAATTAATTATAGAATTAATTAACTAACGCGAACCGCATTTTTAATAACATCAGAGCCTAACTAGCCAGGTTGTCAACCAGCCAGTAGGTAAATATTTCTTGAACATACTCAAGAAGTGCAACAAGGTTTGTTACAACTCTGATATTAAAAATTCATCAAAAATCGCGACAAAAAAATATTACTTAAAGTAGCAGTAATATTTTAAATATAGAAACATACTACTTAGTACTGCGAGCTAAGTAGAATGGTAGGGTTAATTTAATAAAATTAGTAAAATAGTACTTAAAATTATATGTTATGAACTATCAGGTTTACAAAATATTACCTGATAATTCGTTTTTTTTATACCGAGTACCGTGTGCAAAACAAACAAGTTTACAAAAGCAACCTACTTTACTGGACCACGGTCAATTTAAATTTACTTTAAATTTAACAATGAAATTTTTTTTATAAAACAAACTCGGTTTATTTAAAAGTTTTTTAGTTAAAAATATATACAAAAAAAAGGGGTTAATATTAATAAGGACAGTCAAAAAAAATAATAACTCACGGTTTTTTAGGGTAGTATAATTAACTAACCCCAAAGGGAATCCCACGTAGATAATATACAATCTGCATTTGTGTAGTCTCCTATCCCACGTCGAGTAGTTTTTTTTATTTGTCCCAAAATGGTATTTTTTTTTCTTCTGCATCTAAAAAACAAAATACATAGTTAGTAATATATAATTAATTAAAATTTAAATAAAAAAAAAGAGAAAACACAAAAAACACCAAAACCCCGGTTGACACATTTTTTTTCGGAAAACCTGAAAAAATACACAAAGAATTATTCTTATTTAACGATAAACACAAAAATATAGTTATCTAAAACCTCAAGTAGGTACCAATGTTAATTCCTGTCAGTTCAATATACCTACCTAAAACACAAAAAATAAAACATGAAATAATATTTACCACACAAAAAGAAACTTACCTAATTTTTCACTAATTGTTCTAAATAATAATTCTAATTATTATATTACTAGTTGCGATAATATAAAATATGTTTATCATGCTTTATGGCCTCATGGAATTTTCAAAAGTAATTATAACTGAATTTTAATTGTACTTTATATGAAATCTGTAATTTTTGTTCCTTTCGTATAAATTTTCTTACATAATTCTAAATTTCACAATATTAAATTAATTTGCTCGAATACCTCTCCTCTAATAAGTGTTCTTTTATAAATCCCAATTTGTGGATATATATAATCAGATAAATATTAAAAATAATCATATATATTTTTTTGTAAATATTTAAGAAATAAATTTAATTAATGAAAAAACTAAATAAATTGATTTGATTACCCAATTTTGTTAAAACACTATATCCAATCTATTTTGACTTAAATCATTTATGTCAAAATAAACTCAACATGCCACATCTATTAAAAATGACACACACACATAACGACACCTATTGCGAAATAGAAACATTTAAGTATTCAGCGCAGGTTTAGGAAAATACTTAACGCAGGTTTAAAACTTAGCTAAAAAATTTAGTGAAGATTTGTCCATAATAGAAAAAATTATTACCATACCATGGTACATTATAATTTCCTCGTTTATTAGCAACAAAAAGTCTAACATTCGAATAGTACACAATCGTCATAATAGTACAATAGTAAACAAACAAAAAAAACCCTAGGAATTTGATGAAAGCAAATGGATTATTATTCAAGTACCAAAATTATATATAAAACAGCAAAGGGATTATTTTAATTTATCAAATATAATTTTTAAAAAAATTACAACAAATTCATAAATTAAATGCCATTAATTGAGACTTTATAACTTTAACAATATAAAAAATCATTTTCTACTATGGCATTTTTTTGTTCAAATTTACATAAAGTAGCCATAAAAGATAAAAAAAATAATTATGTTAAATTTTTAAAACAAATTTTTATTTACTGCGAAAATTACAAGCAAAAAAAAATTAAATTTTTCTTTAAGATTTTTTTTATACAAAAAATTTCCAAAATTTATTTTAAAATTTTAAACTTTTAAATATTTTAATTTTTATTTATTTATTTTATGAAGCTTTTTTTTTGGAATGTTATTTTATTTGAGATTTTCTATAAAAAAAAAAGATATATATATTTTTTTTTAGAGGAAATAAGAAAAAATCATTTTAATATTCTATAAATAAAGCCAATAAATACAAAAAATATTTTTGTAAATTTTAAATAATTTTTTTTTATTTTGAACTTTACACAAATATTTTTAAAAATAGGCAGTAAAAATTTAAAAGAAAGTCTCTTTGGGTAGAAAAATTTCTTTATATTATATAGTTGTGATAACAGAGTGAAAATTTGTACCCAATAAATAAGTTAAAAAAAAAAAAAAATTCATAACTATGAAAAATATATAAATATTGATAAGAAGAAAAATCTTTCAGTAAGAAGAATCATTTATTTAGAATGGTAATTATTATGATGATCTAACTGTCCCCCTTTTTTTTGGAAAAAATAATAAGAGTTACTGTCTTAAGTCTAATGTTGTATCATTAATTAAAAATCCTAGGCCTGAAAAATATAAAAATAAATAAAATAGACATTAGTTAAATATATTTATTATAATAAAAATGAAATTAAGAAATTGAAATTACAAGATATAAAAATTCAATGAACAATTATATAAATTAAAAATCAAATGAAAATACAAGATATAAAAACAATGTAATACTCGTATATGAGTTATCAAAATAAATTATATAAGTAAAAATTCAATAAAAATTTTGAATATTTTGAACGTTACACAAAAAAAAAATATACACAAAAAAACACTAAAATTCATGTGGTCCATTTAAAAACGCAATCACGTCTACCCGTTTGGGAGGGCAGACGGAAAATAGCGGACATCTCCGCGAGTCATATAAGGTGAGGAACACGTCCAGCGGGATATTGGTGTTAGGCCTCCACGTTTCCACCAAAGTCTCCACCTGCATAGTAGAATTAGAATACTCCACTATGCAACCCAACTCGGTGCCACCAGAAAAAGTTGACAAATACTAAAAAGATTATTTAAAAATTTAGTCAACATATTTAAATTAATATTATTAATAAAAACTAAATTAAAAAAAAAAATTACCCAGCTTGGCACCCGAGGAAGAAACTGTGAGTGCGGCATATTCCTTGGTTTTTTTTATGTAGACTGGTCGGAAGTTACAACGAGAATAATTATTTTTGAATTCTAAAATTATTATAAACGTACTTATAAAATAATTAAATTTGAAAACTGCATAGTCAAGGTAATAAATTTTTTTATTCACTTAAATTAATTTCACATAAAAAATAATAATTTAAAAACAAAACAAAAATAAATATATTATATCATATATAAAAAAAAAAACACACAATTTCCTTTTTAATACACAAATATAAAAAAAAAAACACAATACTTAGATAACTATGAAAAACATTCCAGTTTTTAGCGCACTAAGGTTTTGAAGAAGTATAACGCTTACTTAAAAATGTTTAGCAAGGATTCTTTAGTCGAGATTCTAACAATTTCCGCGATTTAGCTTACGCGAATAAATTTTTTTTTATCTGCACATATTTTTAGGAGTAATAATAATTAAATAAACAGTTTCGTTAATTTTTTTTAGCAAATGAGAAAGTAAATTTATATAGGAAATCCAAAATCTCCAACAAACAAATAAAAACGAAAAACAAACAATAAAACCTCACCTGCCATCTCACACCCTATCCACTAACAGAGCACTAGAACTCCCTACTAATAAAATAAAACCTACACAACATAATTCAAAAAACTTAAAATCTGAACCTAGAATACTACCTGCTCTAACTTTTCGCGAATAATAATTAACTAGCCAATTACAGTTAAAAAACGAAGTAGAGTTTTATTAAAAAATAAATGCACTTGTAAAAAAAATATATATATATATAGTTGAAAGTTATTAAAATAATCTAAATTTAAATTCGCATACATTTATACTGAGTTAAATTAAATTAAGAAATTTAAATGAAAGAAAATGGATGTATTTAATGGATATATTTAAAGTAGAGGAAATAATAAAATAAATTTTTGTTAATAATTTAGATAATTATATATGTACTAAAAATTAATATGGAAATTGTAATATATAAATTAAGGTAAAAAAAAAAAAAAAAAAATTTTTTGTTTATAAAAAATAATTTGTAAAATTTTAAATAAAACGGGGTTATATGTAAAAAAAAAAAATTTTTGTTAAAAAAAAGGGAGTTATATGTAATCTGTAATAAAATTAAAATAAGAAAAAAGTAAGAATTTGAAATAAAACTTTATGACAAAATAAATTGATTGTTAATATGTAAATGAAGAAAAAATAAATGTAAAAAGGAAATATTGAAATAGTTGGTATGTAATAAATTATAAAATTGATTAATAAAAAAAAATATACTTTAGTAAAAGTAAAAAATTAAAATTGAAAAATTGTAGTTATCGAAAATTTATAAAAAAGGATAATAAATTGTAAAATTGATTATATGAATGAAAAAAATAAATAAATTATTAAAAGAAAAAATTGTGAAAAATAAAATAATACATAGTAAATGAAATAAAGATATTGAATTGGTAAAAGTTAATATTGTAACATTAATAAGTTGGAAATTGTAAAAAAATGCCTCGCAGCCGAACTACTGATCAGTAGTTTTATAATTACGGGCTTTTTTTAAATTCAACTACTCTAAATGCATATTTGGAGTAAATGTTGTTATTCGTGATTTTATACTACTACTTACTAAATTTAAGATGCGACATTAAACCTATTTTTTGGAGCTTAGTGAAATTGGAAAACACATTTTGAAAACTCTTTTTCCATATTTTAGTATTTGGCGCCTCTAGCGGTAGAAATTTGAAATACAGTTAACTGCATCGTATTCTACTCTTAACTATCTTTCCAACGAGTAGTCACACTTCATTTTTGGTGCACATTTACTATATTAAATTACAACTTTTTACTTGTATTTTACTGCCCTCTAGTGGCTAAAAATCAGATTATGAATATGTCTGATTTATTTTAGTTTATATTAGCTTTCCAGCGCTTGCTTTCCCTTCATTTTTGGTAAAGATTCACCAAGTTGAATAACATTTTTAAAAAACAATATAATTTATAAGTTTCACCCTCTAGTGGTAGAATTTAAGATTATAACAACTGTGGTTTTATATTCCTACTTACTACCTTTCAGTTGCAACATTAAACCTAATTTTTGGGGCTTATTGACTATTGAAAATCACATTTTAAAAATTAACATTTTATATATTTTAGTTTTCAACGCCTCTAGCGGTAGAAATTTGAAATACGGTTACTGGCATAATATTATACTCTTAAATACCTTTCCAACGAGTGGTCAAACTTAATTTTTGGTGCACATTTCCTATATAAAATTATAATTTTTATTCGGAAAAGAGGTTTTCGCAAAATGCGAATTGCGCCACCTACCGGCCGAATTTTGAAATTCTATCAATTGCATCTCGTTCTCCAAAAATCAAGCTTTCCATCGGTTTATGTATCATATACCTGAGTGTACACTAACCATGTGAAATAACTGGTTTTTATTGTTTACACCGGACGGACAGACTGACAGACAGACGGCCAGACAGACGGACAAAAGCGTTAGCATAAGGGATTTTTTTTTAAAAAAAGCCCTAAAAAAAAAAAATATAAGGATTAAAAATAATTATGAAAGTTATAAAATTATGAAAAACTATGAAAAGTTAAATTAGAAAAATTTAAGAAATGGTAAATGTAATATGTAATTGAGAGAAAAAAAAAAATATTGTTTAAAAGAAAAATGAAAATTATAAAATAGTTTGAATTAACGTTGAAAAGAGGAATTAAAAATGGCAAAAAAAATGAGAAAGTTATAAATAAATGAATTGTATTGTATAAAATTAGAGAAAAAGGTATATATAAAAGGTATTGTTGTGGATTAAAAACACCGTCCTAGTAATAAATAATGTATTTTATTTTTATACCACAAACATAGAAAAAGCAAAGTTCCCAAATGACAGTGGAGCTCAGGTTATCATAATGAATAGAAATTCATTTAAAATTGAGGAAAAAAGGAGTCAAAATATTGCATATAATACGCCACAAGGGCATAGTACAACATTGAGAAATAGTAATGAAGATTTTTGTAATAATAATGAAGTAGAAAGTAATAATGAAGTAATTAATATGGAGAAAAGAATACCCAAAGATGGTAGTTCTATGTATTTATAATAATTTATATAAAAAATGCAATATTCAGGGTACGTCAAAATTACAGGAAATTTCGAGTACCATAAATGAGCAAAAGGCGATATAAGTTCCTTTTGTTAAAACCCCAATTAGGAAACCTGAAGCAAATTTATGTTCATTTCAACCTTGTAGTAGTACCACGCTTGGGTACTACCCAAACTATTTAGTATTGATGAATTCGGCATTCAAAAAACCAGAATTAAAAGAAATGGAAAATGAATTAAATCCAGTAAATTTTTGTGGAGAAAATAAATTAAAAAATAACAACATAATAAATAAAATGAAGCAATCCGAAGTAATAGAAGAATATAATGTAGTAGAAGAGAGTAAAAGCTTGGACGTAGAAAAAATAGAATATGGAAATGTTATAGAAATACAGGATGAAAAAACTAAAACTATAAGCAATGTAAAAAAACAATGTAGAAAAACCAAAGTGAGGATAAAAAGATACATAAATATGAAGAAAATTCGGAAGAAGCATTAAGTCATATTAGACTTTTATATAACAATGAAGAAGTACAGGATAAAAACGAAGAAATGTTAATTTCGGAACTTAAACCGAGTATAGTTCCACAGCAGGAAAATTATCAAATAATACAATTTAATGAAAATACACAAAAGTATATCGAAAAGCACGTAGAAAAAATAGATGCAGAATTTATTCAACAAAAGGAAAAGAGCCAAAAAGGGACAAACTTGAATACAAATTTTATGGAAAAAGTAAAAATTTTAACCCAATATCCTGAAATAAAAATAGTAAAGGAAAAATTGAATAAAAATTGTTCGCTAGTAAATGCGCACAAAACTCATAAATATAGTCTTACAATAATTCCACGGAATTATAAATATTTTAGGAAACATGCATAAAATTATGAAACTCGAAAATAATGATTTTTATAACTTTATACGATTAATATGTTAAATCTAGATTAGTTTTTTATATTTCAATAAAAATTGTTTTGTCTTTGATAAGAATAATTAATCTTTTTTAGGTGCATATTTTTAGGAGAAAAATTTAAAATCAAATTAATTTTTTTATATAAATTAATGTAGTTTTAGTAATACAACATAATAAATATAATTTTAAGTTTTGGGGGTATAATATTCAGTTTAAAAATTTTTTTGTTAGTACTTAAAATTAAACTTTTAGTACATTTATTACTATAAATTTTAACATTTAGAGAATCATAATTAACTAGCCAATTACAGTTATATATGAAAAAAACAAAAAAAAAAGGAAAATAATTATCCCATTATTTAATTATTTCATAAAGAAGATAATTACACAGAAATAATATACTAATACACATATTAAAAAATATTAAAAATAAAAGAAAAATATAGTAAAATAAATGAATATATTTAAAAGAAACTGGTTATTGAATTAATAAATTATGGAATTGTTAATAAAATAGAAAAGAATTAATAAATTATAGAAAATGAATGTCTTATAGAAAATGAAAAAAAAAATAATATATAAAAAATATGATAAGTAAAGAACATAAAATAAGCTAAAACAAAATAAGCTAAATATTATATTTTAAAGTTAATTTTGAAAAATTTAAAGGTAAAATATTAAAAAAAATATAATAAAATGGAAAAATTGTTGAAAGATAAAAATTAAAATAAAAAATTTATTGAAAATGTATAAAAAATATTGGAATTGTATAAATATAAAAAAAAAATTGTTGAAAATGTATAAAAATTATAATCCAAAGAAAAAGTTTTGCAAAATGGTTCAATTTTCAAAATTGTTTATATGAGATAAAATTAAAATGAAATAAAAAGGAATTAGAAGAGAATTTATTAATAAAAATTAAGAAATGTATAAATGAATGGTATATTGAAGAAATTGAAAAAAAAATGTATAAGGTAAATATTTATAATTTAAAAGGAAAAGTTAAAAGAAAACGAAATAGTATAATAATTTGTATATTGATATAAAAAATTATTAATGAAATTTTAAAAGGTATAAATAATTATGCAAAAGTAATTAATGAAAAATGATAACTAAATTTAAAAATGAATAAATAAATATGTAAAAGAAATTATTCTTATCAAAGACAAAATTAATAAAGAAAATTATATTGTTTAAAAAATATGTAAAAGTATAAATATATAAATATAAAAAGAAAAAGATTTGGATTGTATAAAATTAGAAAAAAAATTTATATAAAATTATACTAATTTCAAAAAATTTTTACGCTATGAAAAATAAATAATATGAAAATAAAATATATAGAAAATAAGATTTAAAAATTGTATAAAGGGAAAAGCTGAATAAATTGAACAACTCTGAATTGCCCAACATTCAAAAAATGTATCCATTTTTTGTACTTCAAAGGGGGAGGTGTTGTGGAATAAAAACACCGTCCTAGTAATAAATAATGTATTTTATTTTTATACCACAAAATATATTTGCACACGCATTGGCATTGCGCAATAATATTAAATATATTATTTATATTAATTAACTATGTCATAAAGTTAATAAACTTAACAAATAATAAATAATGCTTAGTCCGCATTTATGCAGTGTATGCAACTTTTGGGTATGAACAATTACAATTAGTTATAATTATTATTGAGTGACGATTGCTCAATAGTAAATTGTATTATTATTATTGAATCAAAGTTCGTTTACATTTTTATGTAAACAAAGGCCGGTAAATTAATATTTGCCTAAAAATACGTTGGTTTTTTGGTAATTCAGGGAGTTGAAATTTGTTCAGCTTTGTTTAAACAACTCTCAAAACAATAAAGTTTTGTACATAGTAATTTTTAATAATAAAAGCTATTCTGAACAAATAAAGTCTAAAATATTAAATTTGGAGTTTTATTCAAACAGGATATTATTTAACTGGCAAAAAGCCAAAAATAATATCGTCCAAATAACAAATATTAACGCTTCCAGTTTTTATATTCGAAAAATATATAATATATTGGCACAAGAGCCATATAATTATAACATCAAATATATTAAACACAACACTATATATAAAAAGTATAAAAGGTATATATAAAAATAAGAAAAAAAAATTTTTGTAATTGTGAAAAAATTGAAAATAAAAAATGTATAACAAAAAATGTATAACAAAAGCTGAATAAATTAAGAACTTCTGAAATACCATATATAACAAAAAATGTACCCATTTCTTTTACTTCAAAATGGGAGGTGTTGTGGAATAAAACACGCCGTCCCTGTATTTTTGTTATATTTGAACCCAAAATATTTTGCATTATGCATTGCGAAATAATATTAAAAAATATTATTTAAATTAATTAACTATGTCATAAAGTTAATAAACTTAGCATATAATAAATAATGCTTAGTGCGCATTTATGCAATGTATGCAATTTTGGGTAACAACAAATACAAATAATAATAATTATTATTGACGATGATTACGCAAAATAATTATGATTACGCAAAATAATTAATTGTATTATTATTGGAACAAAGTCTATTTACATTTTAAATTTTTAAACAAAAAAAGGTGAGAAGTAAAAAAGTGTGTATAAATAATGCGGTTTTTATGGTAATTCGGAGAGTTGAAATTTGTTCAGCTTTGTTTAAACAACTCTCGAAACAATAAAGTTTTGTACAGAGTTAATGTTAAATAAATAAAGCTATTCAGAACAAATAAAGTTTAAATTATTAAATAAATTTGGAGTTTTATTTATTAAAACAGGATATTATTTAACTGGCCAAGCCAAAATAGTATCGTCCAAATAATATATCAACGCTTCCAGTTCAACAGAAAATATATTATATAGATTGGCTATAGCCAGAATATAATAATATTTCCATAAACTTTTGAACATAACAGGTGTAAAAAAATATATCTAGATAGATATATATATTTATATCTGTTGTGGCGCTGCTTTTGCCTCCACAAAAATTTACAACGAAAGATAACAAAAAAAACATACCTTTTTAACAACAGCGATTATGTGACTGTTCCAGACATGTCTGGACCAACACGAACCCTGGAAATGCGAAACAACAAATCATAAAATAAAATATCGGGATGGTGGAGCCGGAACTCTACTGTCTTGTGAATTCTTCACTGTCTTGTGAGTTCACAATCTTGCAATTAAAATCCCTAGAATCAAGGAGACTAATTGCGACACTACAAAAATTTTAATAAATATTTATATATATATAAATTTAATTCTAAATAATTTAACCAAAAAAAAATAATTAACAAATTTAATTAAAAGAACAAAAAAAAACTACTCTACTACAATTTACTTTACATAACAAAAAAAAAAAAATTAATACAAAAAAAGGATTCCCACTACGACAATCACTGGAACACACTGCTGCTGGCGACAGGACTCTGGGACACAGGACGCGACTCGACGCAGGAACAAACAACAAAGAGGAACACATTTTTATTTCGACGAAATTCGCGCGCGCTGGTACAAAAAAAATTCTATAATTATTATTAATATTTTTCTTTCTTGTAACTTATTTAATTTTCCTTAAATTTCACTTTCAAATTTTCTTTTGTTTTTTTTTCCGCGCTTTTAGGCCTTAATTTTTTTTTTCTTTAATTCAATGTTTCTTCCTTTTTTTTCTGCTTACTTTAATATTTAATTCCTTCTCAATTTATTGACCATCATAATTTTCAAAAAAAAACTTATTTTACTTTCAAATAATAAATACCAAAAAAACCAAATAGTATGCCCTTCATTCGACCCAGGGTAAAATGAAGAGCATCTATTGTTTCAGGTCGGAAAAAGTTACACTTATCACCACAGCGACATCTAGTACTACCATCAAATTAATACTTAACGAAAGAAACCCAACAGAAAAATTAACCAAATTTTTGACATTTCAAGATGGAAAAAAAACAACAAAGAACACACCATGGCCGACGATAACATTGTGGCAGGTAATTTATTTGTTTATTTTTTTGTAATGAATATTATTTTAATTTTTCTAAATTTTTAGGGGTTTCGTTTATTTAAAATTTTGGTGTGTCACAAGTGCAATTCAGAGGGGAATGATCAGGGTTTGTTAACATGGACGTCTTAAAAGAGACCCAGCCGGTATTGGACGGGTTTCTTATAAGGAGGAGTCTCGTGGTCCAAGGAGGCTATGTCAAACTGGATAAATCTGTGGTCTGATAAGGATGCCTCATCTGAGACTCTCCAATTATGAATCAGACTAGAGATATCACTGATTGCTAGGGAAATATCAATAACTTCCCTACGTAAACGGGTAATGAAAGTTAGTTCGATACCGCGGTTCAATATTAGTAGGTTAGTAGTGAAAATATAATCGAGAAGTGACTACCCTATCATTGTATTGCAGTCTGTACTTCCCCATACTGTGTGATGGGAGTTGGCATCACAACCCAGAATTGCTTGCCGGCAGTTGAGAGTGAGTTTTACAAACGCCTCTAATTCGATTGATTGTGGTGGGGTGGGTGAATCATATGGGAGATTGATTAGAGCCAGAGCGATCTGTTTCAATCTACCATTGTATTAGTAGGTTAGTAGTCAATATTAGTAGGTTAGTAGTTGTATTAGTAGGTTAGTCCCACGCCAAAGCAGTGCAATCAGTTGAAGCGACCTGTGAAATATATATAAGATTAAAGTTTCTTTTAGCTACTATATAGATACGCGGTCTACCTTGTTGGTTGGTATAGAATAGTTGTGTAGGCCCCGCGTTCCATCCAGCAACCTTGTCTATTACTGTCCAAGGTTCCTGGATCAAAGACAGATCCACACGATTTTCATCGAAGAACTGGTCAGGTTGATCTGAAACCCTGCTGCGATGAAGGTTGATCTGAACAATTCTCATGAATTATTTCAGAACAGAGTGACCTCCTAAATCCGATAACAGAAGAGGATCCCCTAAAAGCAAGTCCTCATCCTCGCTGATACTTGCTTCCTAAGGATCGTCCTCCGTCACCCTGCGAGGTGCCCCCCAGAGCCAGTAGCCCCGACATGCGTCACTGGACTGACCTGGCAAGAGATCGGCACGGGTTCACCTCCCTTTGGTTGGTAAACCCTGTGCAGCAGAATTGGATGCGGAGTTGTTTTGGTACTGGAGGGCGATTATGCATTATTGAATAACGTATAAAAGAAATATATTCAATATTGAATAACGTATAAAACAAATATACGATCGACACAATGAATACAACTTGATTGATCGTATGCATTTTTAGTAAAATGCCATTTTTAAATCTAAGCTAGTAATAAATTTGGTCTTTTTGACCTTACTAAAAATGGAATTAACATGAGGAAGTTGATAAGCATCGCTCTTGGTGATGGCATTCACCTTTTGGGCATCCAGACACAACCTAAGGGTGCTGTTTGCCTTTTTCACCAACGCCAAGGGTGATGTCCATGCACTTCGCCTCTCTTCTTTTATATCCTTCTCTAGCATTTTATCTAGTTGTAAATCTAACAATTTAATAAGGGATAGTGAATATGGACGGACTACTTGACGTTTCGCATCGCCTACGTCGATCTGGTGCTAAAGAATCGTGGTTTTCCCCTGTCCAGAAGTACTAAACGACGTGAATAAATCAATCACTTCATGAGGCCTTAGTTGTTGGTCAATATTCAACTTATGTATTTTTTTATCATCATTGGTTAACTCAGATAATTCTAGATTTTTGAATGGGATCCCATTAAAACCGTCCCAAAAATCCTTTCCCAAAATCATGGAATAATTTGATTGTTTTTGTCTTGCCATTGTAACTAATATTCAAAAATACGTAACTGATGACGCCTTGAGGGCTACCATCGGAGCATCGGACGTATTTACAATGGACGTGATCGGAGTGTAGGAAATGTTCAACTCCCGCAAATTGATTAAATTAAAATATAAAATAAGAATTTGATTTCAATTTTAGAAACGATTTTTATTGTTTGACTATTATTATAAAAGTGAATCTTAATTCTAAAACAAAATTTTGAATAAAATAGTGTGAAATATTTATAATTTACAATTTATAATTAAAATGACAATGTAAGCAAATTTGGTGAGAATAAAATTAATAAAATTAGTTTGGAATTAAGTTTACATAAAAATGAAGAAAATCGTGGGATTATCTCAATATATGAGCAGCCAAATATTTGTTGTGGGAAGTCTATGTACACATTTACATAACTCCCCCTCCTTAAAAAGTCCCTAAGGGGGCTAATAATCACATATCACCGTCATCGTCATTTGTATTTTGCTGCTTTTGCGGTAATTCAGTGATTTCTTGAGAACTTCTGGGATATAGTTCCGTGTCAATTTTTATAGATTTCCTTTGTTATTTATTTATGCTGTTTAACATAATTTGTGTATAGAATTTCAGTAACATCTACATATATCAAAGGATTGTTTTGATGTCTAACTGTCCATTGATTATATCTATAGGTCGGTGCTTAGTTACGAAATGTATTGAGTGATTGTACCCGAGTATTGCATAATTCATTTGATCAAGAATATTAAGACGCCCAAAGTTTTTATTACATTAAAGTGTAAATAACTTACAAATCTAACTACCAATATTATAAATAACACTAAGTGTAAAAATAATTTAACAAAAAAAAGAATATTACTAATACTTACTAAACCTAAAACACTTAATTATAAATAACTAATTAGACTACTGCAACAAAGCAAAAAATCGTGATTTCATATCGGAGTGGAACAACTACCAGATATAAACACCAACCGCTCTCCTAAAAAGAAATCTTGCAAATCCTTATGGGATGGCGTTGATAGTGTTAACGAGGCTTCGCGAATAAAAAAATTCTTAGCGAAACATGGAAAATCTTTAGAAATTCTTATGGAAGAACACTTCCCAAGATGTGTCGAACCATCTAAAATTTACGGTAACAACAGACCCTGCCAATGGCCACAAAATACTGAACCAGATTTTTCAAATCCCCGAATAAGGATGGCATCTTACCCGTACTCTTTCAATACTCGTGGGATTTGTTAACCGATAGATTGGTAAATCTATTAAGAAGTTGAATTCAACTAGGATACACACCGAATAAATGGCAAGAAGTAAAGGTGGTTTTTATACCAAAACCGGGTCGTGATGACTACTCATCCGCCAAATCCTTCAGACCTATCAGTCTCACTTCTTTCCTTCTGAAAACCCTGGAAAGTGCTAGTAACCTGGAAATAAGAGGCACGCTCCCACCGGATGCGCTGTCTAACAAACAACACGCGTATATTAAGGGTAAATCGGTGAAAACTTATATCCATAAGGTAGTTCACACCGTCGAAAAAGCCTTTCTTTTCAAAGAATCTGTGCTTAGTACCTTCATAGACTTAGAGGGAGTGTTTAACAACGTTCTCATAACCAAAATTATTGACGTATTGCACAAGCATAGTGTTAACCCACTACTTAGTCGATGGATAGAATATATATGCTGTCACATAGGAATATCTTTGCGTGCGTGGGTGATCAACAGCGGGTTGGTACAGTTCACAAGGGCACCCCTCAAGGGAGAATTCTATCTCCCCTTCTGTGGGTACTTGTCGTGAATGACCCCCTGTGTGAACTCACAAGACAGGGATACCTCGTTGTATGTTATGCAGACGACCTGGATATTCTCGTAACTACCAAATTCGTAACAGAACTCTCCGGGTTAATGCAACCAGCTCTTGCAATCGTGTGCAACTGGGCAGACGATTGTGGCCTTAACATTAATCCAAGGAAAACCGAGGTCTGTTGTTTCATCTGTTGTAAAAAAAAGAATCTCCAAAACCTGACCTATCCAGTTATACGAGAAAGCAGCCTTAGCCTTAAAGACAAGGTTAAGTATCTTGGTATCATCCTAGACAGGAAACTCAATTGGAAATCTCACCTCGAAGAACGCGCTAGTAAAGCCTATAAAGTTTTCGGCATGTATCGAGGGGCGATGGGTAAAAAAAGGGGCATCCAGGCGAAGATGATCCACACGAAACCATCCTAGATTTTGTGAAAACTACCGTCCCAGACGTAAATAAAATATCTGATTAGCAAACAGAAACCTTCTACCGTCCAAAGTTATTCTGTGTATGGTGTATCCCCTCGAGAGAAGAGTGGAGTTCCGGCTCCGCCATCCCTAGTGGAAACCGGATAACTGCCTACATGGACGGTTCTAAAATTGATAATCGTACAGGTGCGGGTTTTTACTGTCAAAGGGCAATTTCCAGAATGTTGGAAAACATCGTTTATTAGACGTGTCCACAAAAAGGATTCAAAAAATGATATTACGAATTATAGACCTATTGCTAAACTATCTAGCATTCCTAAGTTATTTGAGCTAATGATTTATGATTCGATCTATAGTTACTGTTCAGGACTATTAGTACCTAATCAACACGGTTTCATAGAAAATAGATCCACTGTAACCAACTTATTGAATCATGTTCTTCTTTCCTCAATAATATGGAGGCTGAGTATCAGACTGATGTCATCTATACTGATTTAAGGAAAGCTTTCGATCTGTTACCTCATAGTGTAATATGCTTTAAACTAAAAAAATTAGGTTTTCCTGTTTTTTAAATAAGTGGATAAATTCATATCTGATAAATAGAAAGAAAATTGTGTTAAATTTAGATCTGAAATTTCAGAACCCTATTATGCCAACTCTGTTGCCCCACAGGGTAGTCATTTAGGTCCATGATCTAATAATAGGTCTGTTCGTTAGCTTGCTCAGGTCACATAACCCGAGTAGGTTAGGTTAGGTTGTGTTAGGTTGAGTTAGAATAAGTGACGTCACAGATCACTTTAGGTTCATTTGTGACCCAAACCCAAATTCTGTTCGCTTGCTCAGATCAAATCAGTTGGAATTTTTTACATTTTGCTGCCAAACATAAACATAATTAAATCAAAATTTAAATCAAAGCGGCTTTGATATAATTTTAAATTTTTCGTATGAATGACATATTAAATATACTAACCTATTCGACTCTATCTATTTTGAAAGGTTAGAAAAAAGCAACTCCAAGTAGATCGGATCAAGTTCAAAAAAGCTAACGAACATAGAGTATACTGGACCTAACCTAACCTAACGCAAACGAACACTATCAAATTGACACATATTGATCCAAGTAACCTGTATCAAGCTAACGAACAGACCTAATATAAGGTCTGCTTGATAGTTCTATCAATGAAATGTGTGACGTAATCGGCAAGAAATTTTATATGAAATTAATGCTGTGTTTCTTACTTGTGCTCAGATCGATCTAATAAATCTAGAACTGTTTCCTATTTTGACTCAGATTAATCAATTTGAAAATCCCAGACATGCCTGCCAAGATTTGTATTCTTCCCGGCAAACATTGGTACATTTTTTATCTGAAAAATCTCACTGTTTCTTATTTTATAAGTCAGATTAATTTGATTTCAGATTTCAAAAAATCTAGTTGATCAACAGATTTAAATAAGAAACACACCAAATATAATAAATAAAATAAAAGCACAGCCAACTAAAATATCTTTAAAACAGTAGCAAATCTACGTCATTAAGAAAAAAATGGCGAGTGTCAAATTATATCCAGCAGACCTTATATTATTAGATCATGATTTAGGTCCATTTATTATCATTTTCTCAATTAATGACGTTACTTCTGTAATCAAATATAGTAAATTGGGAAGTTACGCCGATGATATGAAAATCCATAATAAGATAAGTTCCTTAAATTATGCTATTACACTACAAAAGGACCTAGACCTAGACTCTTTTAAAAGCTGGTGTAATATTAATAATTTATCATTAAATATTGATAAGTGTGCAATAATTAGTTACACTCATCGTAAAAAATCAATGATTTCAAAAATATACCTTTGATAATGTTATTATCAATAGAGTTACTCACTTCAAAGATCTAGGCGTGCATTTCGATAGCAAAATTACTTTTAAATTGCACTTCGATACCATAATTGGTAAAGTAAATTCAATGTTGGGTTTCATCAAGCGATGGTCTAAGGAATTTGAGGATCCATATATCCTTAAATCTTTATTTATTTCTCTTGTTAGGCCGAACCTTGAGTATGCTAGCCAAGTTCGGTGTCCCTAGTATCGGGACCATATAGAGAGATTCGACTCAGTGCAAAAAAAATTTCTTAGATACGCTTTACGTAACTTAAATTGGTTAAACCCAGTGATATTACCTCCATACAAGGTCAGGTTAAATCAACGATATAGAAGTTATATGGATAGGGCATAAATATAAAAATTTGAAGCCACGCCGGGTATAGTTGTCTCTTTTTTTGCTAGCCGAATTGTCAAAATATAAAAAAGAGAAATTAGGGGCGGATTAGGTTTTTTTAATTCGGGCATCAATTTTTAAGGAGATAATTTTTTTTTTTTTGAAAAATACAAGTAAAGATCATCCTCAGGAATATTTTAGGTCGCGCAACGATAATTATACAAATGGAAAGTAAAATAGAGTAATTTGTTTAGCTAGTTAATATTGTTAATTTATATTGAGACTCTTAAAATTAAAAAAATAAGCCAGCCCTGTAAATCTACAATCAGCTGTTATAATATTTTTCATATTATTAATTTGACACAAAATCAAAATATCAAAAGTCGGTATGTTAAAAAAATTTCGCTACGCTACTTTTCTCATGCTTCGGCAGTACCAATAATAGTATTTCGATATTAATTTCGAATGTCAAAAACTATATATTTCATTGATAAAAATATATAAATATTAAAATGTCAATAATAAAAATAATAAATTTTCTAATGTGGCTTTCGTTTCGGATTGTTTAAAGTTTTTATCTAAATGCCGCCCAATCGAATATGATAACAAAATCGATTTTGCTATTATTAAATGGAGGGGGTAAAACTTGAAGAAAATCTTAGATTTTTAAACATTGATTTAGATTAAAAAAATGATTTTATTTTACCTATCGAACATAAAAATTGATCTAGATAAAAAAAACTATTTTTCTGCTCAATCGAAACCGACATTACATTTGTAATTGTAATTGAAATTATTATTTCCATTAAAATAATATTTCGCTATAGGCAACGTTGATTAAAATACAATCGATAAGTATCTCAAATTACGCCTAGCGAAAAGTGACAAAACATACCAATTTTCGCTAAGTAGCGTTTTCGAAACGCTTCGATGGCACTAACATCCCACCACTGATCAACTCTGGGGGTCTACTATGAAAAATATGCGCGCGCCGCGCTTATCTAATATCTAATTTTGCTACTATGAAATAAAAATATTCGACGCTGGTCGAATGATCCGCCTTACTGTGAACGTTAAATTGCCGCGCCTGTGTATTTTATGCGCGGTCGAATATTTATATTGGACAGCAAATTGATGGCGGATATTTATTTCCGGTAGTTATTTTAAAATGTAAGCATTTCGAAATTAAAAAATAAATTTATTTAATGTGTAAATAAATTATATTAAATACAAAAAAAACAATAAATGTAGTTTAAATAAAAGTAAGAAAATTTTTTAATTTTTTATTTTAGGGTTTCAACAAATTCAAAACATTTTTTTATTAGTGGAGTATTTAATAAAAAATTACGGCATCGCTAAAGAAAATTTTAAATGCTCCTCAATATAAAGCAAAATGTAATAAATCCATTTTATACTTTTTTTACTTTCTTTAGTTCAAAATTAAATTTATAACTTTAAGTTTACCAAAATAAACTTCTTGTTTATATTTATAAATGTCAAAAATTATGTTTTTAAACAATCAGCTGATCATTTTAGTCTAAATGCACCAATAAAAATGGCACTGCGCCTATACAAATTGGTAAAGCGCCAATGTTTTTTGTAAATGTGTCTCGGATAAAGTGTCAAAAAAGTTGTACGATACTATCTAATATTCATAGTAGGGTAATTCGACGCGGGTCGCATTTTTATTTTGCGTATAATATTCGATATGCGCGGCGGTCGAATAGTTTCATAGTAGCCCCCCTGAGTATATAAAAAACAAAGTTGTTACGCATTTAAATCATAGTACTCGGTTTCGGACGGAAAATATATTTCGAGAAATATTCCTCCGTACGAACTATGGTAAATTTGAACCAATTAATAGAATGTTCAAGGTTATTAACAACTATAAAAGTCACATAAACCTTTCTTTTTCCAAAGAAAAGAATATGAAAAATTTAATTTTACACGTGTCATAATATTTGTTCTGGACTTAGTTTTTTTAAGCTAACTAGTTTTTAATTAATTTTTTATTATTATTTCTTTTGACGTAGTTTCATTTTAACTTTGAAACTTAATTTATATTTTATTTTTAATATTACAAATCTTTTTATTATAATTATCAATATTTTATTTTATATAATAATTTTGTAATTTAATTATAATTTTACGTTAAGTTATCACTATGTTGTAATATGTTTCTACTAAACGTAAATAAAATAAATAAATAAATAAATATAGTTAGGCTACACTTAAAGCGATAACTTGCTTTGGTTCAAAATCCAGGTTGGTCCAAAACTGTAAACACAGTATTAACAACCTTGCTGAAGCGAATAAAGTTACTTTAAAATGGGATCCCGGCCACACGGATATCCCCGGGCGGGAATGAAAAAGCCGACGAGCTAGCCAGACAGGGCACGCAATTGGATTCCGTAATCTCGCCGGTAGGGGTAGCGTTACAGTCTCTTAAAGTTAACCTGAAATGTTGGGCCGATGCATCGCATCGCCAATACTGGCTAAACAATAATAAGGGTAAAATCACCAAAGATCTATGGGGCAACCCTAGCGAAGTAGTTGCCAAAAATTTTTTACAACTTAGTAAAAACTCAATCCATTTGCCAACTTAGTAAAAACTCAATCCATTTCTGTTGACGGGCCACTCTATGTTACGGGACCACGCTTTTAAAATACAGCGGTCCGAGGTTTACACTTGTAGAGGTTGCGATGAGGAGAGAGACCATCACTCATTTTTTGTGTTAGTGTCCCAGCCTTATGCACCTCCGTCACAAATGCTTCGGCTCCTTTTTCCTGGATGAGCTACTAGATGTGGGCGGTCTAGGGTGGTAGGCGATTCTTAAATTTGGGCGTGATCCCAATCCATCCATCCATCCATCCAAGAGAGAATGATATATTCTGGAAAAATGTAGAATAAAAAGTAAATAGAAAAACGAATTTCTCTACTTTTCATTTTACATTTTCCAGAATTCTCATTTTCTCTTTGTGGAGCCAAAAAATTATGACAAAAATGTTATTACCGCTTTGGCGATTCGCCGGCGGACCGTAAGGGGACCGTTTCGCCGGCGGAACGTTACCGCTTTGGCGATTCGCCGGCGGACCGTAAACGTAAATGTTGGAATAAGAAAATGTAACATAATCAATTTTTATTGATATGTTAGCTGAAGATAACTTCAGAGGAGTTGTGTTCGGAAGCTGAGAGCGTTGGGCGCCAGGTCTGAGTGACCTAGCCACAATCACTACATTGAACCAGACCAGAAATAATTTGTTTACCAAAAATAAAAAAACTACTTCTCTTTTTGATTTACTGTCAGCCTCCAGGATCATTGGGATTTCCTCCTATTGTTGCCGGCTCAGCACCAGCACAGTCTGTGGGGTGTGGGTCGACCAACGATCCTTCTAATCACCATATTGGCTGAATAGGTAACTCTTCAATCCAACTCACCTTTTACATAATAACAAGTCGAATGGATCGAAGAGCCACACGAGAGGAACATCCTGACTACGCTGGTTCACATAACTATAAAGCCTCTTCTAGCCAGCCATGATCAACAAAAAAAAATATAGCACAAAATCCTCAGAAAAACAAAAAAAAAATCTCGTACAAAAAAAAAATAATTCTGTCTTTTACCCAACGATGCTTCACCAAAGGAAAAATTTACACTAAATAATAACTAAATAAATATAAACACCAATATTTTAAATTTAGAATTTTAACAAAAATTTTATTTATATTTTTACATCTATATTAATGACTAAAAAAATCAAAATAATAAGGAAACCATCCAATTCAATTCTATACATATTTGACATCTCCGAATAAGATTTTTTTTTTGTATATATATATATATATATATATAGGTCAATATATAGTTGGCACTGCATTGCCAGCACAAAATTTAATAATTTAACAAAAACATACCTTTTACCAGTAGCTACGTGGCTACTCCGGACATGTCTGGAGCTCACGAACTCTGAAATCGCGACTTTAATTTAAATATTTATATATATATATATATCTTATTACAAAAGAAAAGCAATAAATAGTTACAAAATTGAAAAAAAACTACTCTACACAATATAATTAATAACAAAAAAAAACCCAAGATTTAATACAAAAAAAAAATTTAAAAACACAGGAATTCCCACGACGACTCTGCTACTCGACAGGACTGCCGACGATAACCAAATTCTGCAATACAGGACTCTCACTCAGGACTCGACGCAGGAACACAGGACACACCAACAAACAGGGGCAATATTTTTCGACGACGATTTGCGACGACGAATCCCGCGCGCTGGCCACTTAATTATTATACTCCGATTTAAAAAAAAATTTTGTACCTTTAGCCGGTACACAACTATATGTATTTAATTATATTTTCAAATATTTTTCTTCACTAATAATTTTTTTTTCTGCTTCTTCTTTATTTTTACGTTTTAACTGAATTTTTTTTTTTCGTGATACATTTAAAATTATGGAGCATATTTGGTTTTTCCTTCCAATTTTTTTTTTATTCACTGCACTTCTAATTTTTGCTTTCTAATGGTTTTCTTCATACAATTTTTTTGTTTTCAAAATTTCTTTCGTTTTTTTTAAATTATGTTCTTTTTTTGATTTCCACTATTTTACTTCCGACATTAATCAGATTTTTTTTTCTACTTTTCAATTACAAAAAAACATATAAAAATTTGTTTTTTCGATACAAAAAAAATTACAACCAATTGTGTCCAGCGCGACCGTCGAAACCTGAATCCCCGAATGTTGACGTTTTCCGACACATCATCCCACTTTTTTCTACCCTTCATTCGACCCCGGGTCAAGCATCTTTTGTATTGGGTCGGAAAAAGTCAACTCCTCACCACCACAGCGACATCTAGTACTAAATAAATAGACACTTAACGAAACAACACAAACATACAGAAATCAAAATTTTTGACAATTTAAGTTGACATAACACAAAAAAATAACAAACCCAGCATGGCCGGCGATATTGTGGCAGGTAAATCATTTTTTTTTTATTATTTTCCTTTATAAATATATTTTAATTTTCTTTTATTTTTAGATGTGTTTGAGAAAAAAAAGTTTGGGGTGTCACAAAACAGGCTTGATTCTCAGGCATTCCTATCAGAACAAGTCTGAACCCACCCAGCATTAATGATGGTGTATCTACGCTGTTTTAGGTAGTAAGGTAAGATAAACAATTGTGTTTTGTGTTTTGCTTCATATATTGAAAATATATGAAGCTTTGTGGCGCGGTCTAAATTTCGACAATTTTTTTTCGAGATTTTGATTTTTCTGGACGTTTTAGATGTCAGGGAATCAGAATCAGCAAAAAAAAATCCGTGTCCGCCGTACGCCGTACGCCGTACGCAAAATAAAAATACACTTTTTTAAACGCTTAGAAATAGTATAAGCACTCGTGCGATTTGTACAAAAATTGCAACATATATAAAGTAAGGATGGAAATTTATGTGTATGGTATCCTTTTTTGAATCGTTTCCCTGCAACCCCCCTTGCGGAGCGTTGAAAATGCACAATTTTGTGCACTTCAAAAAAATTCCTCTAAATATAGTCGGATCTTTACATTGTTTCACAGATATATGTACAGACGCCATATAAAGAAGATTGCAAAAATTTGGAGCCCTAGGTCCTCGCCCCCCTATTTTATAGTAATATTAAAACAAAAAATTTGAAATTTGAAATGCCTATAAAACCGGTTTGAGTTTATATAAAACATTGTTACTTCTAACATAGATGCAGCACGTAAGTGCATTTCGATTTCATATAAAAAAATTACCCCCCACCTTCTTTAAGTGGGTGAGGGGGCTTATGTATGAAATAAGCTACATACCTTTAGGGGGGAAATTAATTGAAAAAATGAGAAACTATGTTCTTAAATATACTATGTTACACATTGTGCATAAAAATCAGCTTCGTACCTTTACCCCCCTGGATTTTACAGGTGAAAGAATTTTTATGGGACTACTAAAATTGAATTTTTGGAACTTAAAATGACTATAAAATAAGCCGCATTTCAGATAGGGTCCTATATCTTGTAAGCTAGGTATAATAGGTTGGTGTCTTTCGAAATCATTCAAAATTTTCACCCGTTTCCCTTTTCATATGGGTGAGGGGGTATATCTATTAAACAGGCTGCAACACCTCGGCGGGGGACTGGATTGAAAAAATGAGAAATCATTTTCTTAAAAATACACACCTACACCTTGTATACAAAATTGAGACACGTACCTTTAACCCCCTTCATTTTACAGGGGTAAATATTTCGAAATTTATAGAATAAAAACATATGTATGTACATTTCGAGTATTTAGTATAAATATAGTATTACAAATTCGAGTACTTATTTATAAAAACTTGATTGTAATTTTAAATTGTACAACATTGGGAGTTTTGTAAAAATCATAATTTTTATTTAATTCTTCGTTTTCACTAAATCCTAGGTAGATCAAAAGGGTATATGAAGCACTCTTCCAAATGGGCAGCTTTTTTTTTTTCAAGAAATTAAACTATTTCCAACCCCAATAATTTAAACCTAAACTAATAATAATTTAACAATTAAGTGTATAATAAACAAATAACTATAACTAATAAATTAAATAACAACTAAGTGTATATAAACAAAAAAAAATTTAACCCTACTAAATAAATAACACAAAAAAAAATTATGACTAAGAAAAACTACCTAATAATAAATAATACTAATCTAACTAACACTTAATTGTAAATAACTATCACTAAACCTACAACTGAATATAATAATAAATAACAAAAACAACTTTTAAAATATCACAGGTGTTAATGTAATATACAAAAATTCCTTTTTTTTCTCGCTCAACGTGGAGCTGTCCCACACTCTGAGATAAGCCGGGCCTTATTTTTTTAAATCTTTGGCATGAACAATTGATTTTTTCCCCGTGACGTCGTCTTCCACCTCGTAACACACGTGGCCTTTTGTTGAAATAATTGTACATTTTTGCCACGGCTTATAAAATTTTGCCGATATCTTATTTTGTTGGTCACTCAGACCATGCATTCGTCTAAAAACGATATCACCAGGTATGAATTTGATTGGCCTTGTACGCAGATTATATTGTTTTTCATATTTTTTTTCTGTTTTTTTCAGGTTTTGTACCCTTCTACGTCGATGGTCGTCGTTCTCAATGGCAACTTCCTCTTGAAGAGCGTTAATTTACGGACCAGCTCATATGACGAACCATCAGTCACCATGTGATAACCAAAGTTAAATAGAATGGCGAAAATCCAGTAGCGTCGTGCACCACATTTCGAATGGCACACGCTATGTGACTTAAATTTTTGTCCCATTCTTTATGGTTATCACTCTTTATATATGCTCTGATTGCGGTGATAATACTTCTATTTACTCGTTCCGACGAGTTTGCCTGTGGATGCTAAGGTGCTGTAAATTTATGAGTTATATTGTATTCAGACATTAATTTTTTAAACTCTTTAGATCTGAACTGGACTCCATTATCCGATAACATCACTTCTGGTATGCCGAATAGGTGGAATACATCAGATTCCAGGAATTTTAACCGGTCGTTGCCTGCCGCAAAGGTTTTAATAATAAAAATTTGCTAAACTGGTCTAATACTATTAATATGGTGGTGTTTCCATTTTCTGATCTCGGATACGGGCCTAATAAGTCAATATTGATGTTTGCCACGGACGGACTGGTGGAGGTCGTATAACCATTGGAGGCCGCAGACAAATGTTCGGACCTTTACATTCTTTACACGAATCGCAGTGCGCTATGTAAGTACTGATCGACTGTTTCATGTTTGGCCAATAATAATACCGTTTAATTTTCTCCGTAGTTTTATCAACACCCGAATGAGCCTCGATGGGATCATCATGATAATGCCGAATGATCTTGTCGCAGAGAGCGGACGGAACCCACAGCTTCCAGACCGGAATATTTGTAAGTGCATAATTTTTTTCGAAATCCACAACGGTTTAGCATCTCTCATATCCATCTCGTGCTTCAACAGGCTAGTTTTACCTTTGGGAAGAGCTCGATTGTCTCCAGTAAGGTTTGTTTCTGATCGATCGTTAATTTATGCGTATTCTCATTATCTTTTTCTATCTCGTTTAATCCTAGGGATCTAAATGGAATGGCATTAAATGCATCCCAAAAATCCATTCCCAAAATAATGGATCTTTTGATGGACGGGATGAGGAAGAATTTAATATTTTTGGCAATATTATTAAATGTTTAAATGTGCAAAGCCAAGCACCTTTTGTTTTGCCCCATCAGCAGTACTAATATCTGCCTCAAACGGGGTGTAAGGTAAGTCTAAATGCCTTAATAATTCTTCCCCATCCCTACCCAAGCAACTTATGTTTGCTCCACTATCGAGTAGAGCGAAGTGATTTTTATCTCCAATCTTTATTTTCATGAACGGACGGTTATCCCCATCCGGTCTTACATATGTTGCTTTCAATAATTTTTTTATTTCCCTACGTGCGCTAAAATGTTTCTTAGTTCTAATATCCCCCTTAATTCTACTACTAAATTCTAAATTGTTTATACTACTTACAGGACTATTTTTGGAAACTAAACCTAACTTATAACTATCACCAGCCTTTAAAATGGAGGAGTTGGATGAGAACGGAGAAATGGGTTCCTCCACGTTCCCATTTCTGCGTTGCCATTTCCCGGACGACTAGAATTTTTACATTTAGGACATCGGTTTACATAGTTGTTTTTGAACCCACACCTATAACAAAAAAATTTCAATGGCCGAGGATAATCACTAAAAGTATGGTCAATATATGTTCAATTCCGAACTTTATGTTTAATTAAAATTTACAATATTTAATAAGAATTAACAAATAATTTCATACCTAAAATTAATTTGTTAAATTTAAACGTTCTCATAGTTCTCAAATAATATTTTATCGAAATTGAATTAAATTCTAATTTAAATTTATATAATTTGATAAGTTAATCCAAGGTTAGCGATATTTTAATGCACAAATGCAAAAGAAATGCGAGAACTATGAGAATTAAGTAATTATCATAAATACCTACATAAATTTTATTAAATGTGTTAAAATATCATAGTCTTATGCAAATGCATTTATTATATATATATATGAATGTATTTTTTGTTGTTCATATTCAACTGTGTGAAAAAATTATGTAGGCGAGAAAAATAAGTTCTTATAAAAGTTCCACATTATTTGGTCGACATAGCACATTCCTTAAATGAATTATTTTGACTTGAAGTATTAGAATGGGATAGGATAAAACAAAATTTAATTTGGAATAAAAATTATTAGTAAAGGTGAATTAAAATCGTTCGTATCGTTTTGTCCATCGGTAAAAAATTCTAATATTTAAAGTCGATATAATCTTCAAGACTTGTATTTATGATAAAAAATTTATATATATCGAATGTTAATATTTGGTGAAATGTAATTATCGTGTAAATAATAAATTGTTCAGAA
Source organism: Empis stercorea (assembly GCA_949752835.1). Classification (NCBI taxonomy): domain Eukaryota; kingdom Metazoa; phylum Arthropoda; class Insecta; order Diptera; family Empididae; genus Empis; species Empis stercorea. The sequence continues at coordinate 30,160,572 of OX457087.1, read as the reverse complement.
TTTAAATCATTATAATTTAAATTTTTATAAAATACTTGTATCGTGAATAAATTAAGTATCAGTATTTAAAGTTAATAAAAATTCTTATGCACAATAAAATTGTATACAGATTGTAATCAAATTGTCTTAAATTAAATATGAAATAATATGGTTAATATTGTAAAGATGATAGTGATGTGTTAATATTATTATTAAAGGTGAAATTTTGAAATTCTTAAAGTTGAACTTTGTGTTTTAATATTGATTAACATTTTGGCGACCGTGACAGGACACCAGTTATATTTCATATAACGGCATTAAACGAAATTAAATATATAAATACATATATATATTCATAGAATTGGTGTCTTTAATAATAAAATATAAATTAAATTTCATCCCAAATAAATAATCTATTATAAAATTGGTGTAATTTATTTTGAATTAAAATATCGGAACTTTTACAAACGTTGGTTTTTTTAAATATATTAACTAGCAATTATTATTCGTGCTATGAAAATTACAGTGTGTCTGAATAGAGAAATATATATTGTGCCTAGTTTAATTGATACTTAATTAGAATTGGTTATAAATTAAAGTAAATCCATTTTGACTTCTTTGAAATTAAATAGTATCTTAACTATTAAATAACGTTTAAATTTTGCTGAAAAGAAAATTACATCAAACTTTATGAACATTTTTTCTTCAAATTTGTATTAATTATTCGTAATAAAAAAAAGGTTGAAACTAGAAGTGAACTTTACCTTTGTGTATCTAGTTAAATTATCAGAAATTAAAACGGTTTTAAATTAAATTTAATTTCATTGTGTGATAAAGTGATATAATCAATACAAAAAATGTCGCTTTCAGCAGAACTAATTGAGGATCAATTGAAAAGTGGTCAAAAAATTCATGAGAAATATAGAAACTTCAAGAAGGATGGATCATCCAGAAAAACAGAAACATACTGTAAAGAAAGGTTAGTACGAATTATAGAATTAATTTCTCTTTTAGAAGCCAACCAAGAAAATATTATTGAGAATTTAAAAGAATCTGGTGAAGAAAGTGATTATATAACTACAGAACTTAGCGCTGACTGTCAAATTTCCACCGTAAAGGGACAATTAGCTGCAATTTCGTCACTGAATCGGTTACTTCTGGCAATTCAACCGGATCCCAATAAATGTCGTTCACGAGCATATTGGGAACACCACTTATACACAATCGAACGCTATTGGAAGGATCTTCTAGCAACACACAATCGCATATTAGGATTTCCAAATTACTATGATTATGAAATTGAAATATTTCAAGAATTAGAAGATTTGTATCAATCAGTAGCAATTTCAATCAAAGAATATTTAGCAGTGAATTCATCTGACAGATTCGAATCAGCGCTTCAATTACCAAAAATAACATTGCCAGTTTTTGACGGTAGTTATCTGCAATGGAAGCCATACCAGGATCTATTCACTCAACTTATACATAACCGAGTAATGGCACCTGCGCAAAAATTCTTCTATTTGAGAGCAAATTTGAAGGGTAAACCGTACAATCTTGTAAAGCATTTATTAGCTACCGACGCTAATTATATGACAGCCTGGAACACCTTGGTTGAGCGATATGAGAATCCTCGTTTACTAATAACAGCTCAATTAAATCAATTATTATCTCAAATAACACTACAAGCAGAATCAGCAGCTGGATTTAAACGCCTGCATGACATCAGCAAGGATTGCCTTCAAGGAATCAATAATTTGGGCATTAGAACTTCGAGTTGGGGCCAGTTATTTTACACATTGTAGTACAAAAATTGGATAAGGATACCAGAAGATGGTACGAACAATCTTTGGCTCTTCCACGAAAACTACAATCATTGGAAGAATTTTTCAAGTTTTTGGAATGCAGGTTCCAAACATTGGAATCTGCTGGCATGAAAGACGAAAGAAAAAAAATGCAGTGCTAACTTCATTTAATTCCAGCTCATACAAATGTTCGGTCTGTAAATCATCAGATCACAAGATATATAAATGCCCAGAATTTCTAAAATTAAATGCCGAAGATAGAGCAAAGACCTGCACACAGTATCAATTATGCAATAATTGTTTAAAATATGGGCATCAGTCAAAAACATGTTCATCTAGAGGATGCCTCAAATGCAATGTAAAACACAACACGCTCCTACACCCAACAAAGGCTAGTTATCAATCAAATGCACGAGAATCAACCGCAAATTCAACATGTGTACAAAGTAACAAGAAATCCACAGTAATGAGAGCATTTGGTTGTGAAACAAATACAAATACTCAGATTTTATTAGCAACAGCAGTCATAAATATCAGTACATCGTCAGGAAATTTATTACCATGTAGAGCTCTACTAGATACTGGCTCTCAATTACATTTTATTTCAACTCGACTGGCTCAAGAACTAGGAGTTCAACGTCGAAGAGTCAATACACCAATCAATGGTATAGGCACAGCGTTAACAATGGCAAAATATATAACTAACATCACAATATCTTCAAGAATAACTTCCTATAAAACAGAATGTGAGGCACTAGTATTGAATAAAATCAGTGACTATCAACCTGGCGAATCTATTAATATATCTGGTTGGAATTTGCCTAACGGTATAAAACTAGCTGATCCTCATTTCTACAAATCACAACGAATTGATCTATTACTTGGTGCAGATCTGTCTTTTGAAATATTGGAAAAGGAACGCACAAAACTAACAAAAGGTTTCCCAATATTGCAAAATACAAAATTTGGTTGGATCGTAGCTGGAAAGTTTGAACAACGTCACGCCAACATCAAACATACTTGCCACGTTGTTTCAAGATCCCAACCGTCAATTGCACAGCTAGAAAATCAGGTAAGAAGATTCTGGGAGGCTGAACATTTCGATACTCGACCCAAGCAAATGAGTAAGGAAGAGTTTATGTGTGAGCAGCATTTCTCTGAAAATGTATCAAGAACCGAGAATGGAACATTTGTAGTACGTTTACAATTTAAAGAGAAGCCTGAAACGTTGGGTTCGTCTAAGGAAATGACATTTAAACGATTCAAAAACCTTGAGGCAAAATCGGCAAAAAATGAAATTTATAAAAAAGATTACACAGAATTTATTACCGAATACGATCAACTGGATCATATGGAACGACTTGACAATTTAAATAATTTACGTAACAGCTATTACCTGCCACATCATGGTGTTTGCAAACCTGATAGTACAACAACTAAACTCAGAGTCTCACACAACGGGAATTGATTTCTGCGGACCAGTATACGTTCATCACAAAATTCGAGGAAAACCTCCAGCCAAGGCATATATATCAGTATTTGTTTGTTTTAGCACAAAGGCAGTTCACCTAGAATTGGTGAGTGATTTGTCACCTCAAGCATTCTTGAATGCATTGAAGAGGTTCGTGGCACGCCGTGGCCTATGTGCAACAATATATTGTGACAATGGGACCAATTTCGTCGGAGGTAAAAGGAAACTGCAAGAATTAGCCACCCTAATTCAATCACAACAATTACAAAAAGAAATTTCAAGATTCTGCCAAGAAGAACAAATACAGTGGCAACACATTCCAGCACGTGCTCCACACTTTGGTAGCCTGTGGGAGGCAGCAGTAAAGGCAGCTAAACAACACTTGATTCGCTATACTGGTTTATCGCATTTGATCGCATTACACCTATGTCTGCCGATCCCAACGACTTAGAGGCATTGACACCAGAACACTTTCTTATTGGTGCGCCGTTAACTTCACTGCCAGAACCCAATATAACAGATACAAATTTAAGCCGTTTAGATAAATTAAGGCAATTACAAAATATACATCAGTTGTTTTGGAAAATATGGTCGTTGGAATATCTAAATCAATTGCAGACGAAGGGAAAATGGAAGAAAAAAACCGAAAACATAAAGACTGGAGCAATGGTTTTAATAAAAGATGTGAACCTACCTCCATTGAAATGGCAACTAGGAAGAGTAACGTCAATTATAGAAGGACAAGATAATTTAGTCAGAGTAGTCAATGTGATGACAGAAAATGGGAACCTAAAACGATCCGTTCACCACATTTGTCCGTTGCCAACAGAAGAAATCGGAAGTGCAGAAGGACCATATCAAAGCAGTGATAATCAACAACAGAAAAAACGAGCTGCTGAACAAAGTGAATCAAATAATCGTAGGGTATTGCGGAGCGAGAAAAAATTAAATCTTCTGTCAACGGCATTGATGGTATTGCTAGTCGCATGTGGTTCATCAACTTCACGAGCCCAGGAAACATCCAAAAACATTAACATCACCATGTTTGATAACAAAATGGGACTCTACTTCGCAGGAATCGGCGAAGTAAAAACAATACACAGCAACTGGAATCTTATTACATACTATAACTTAACAACGCATTGGCAAGAGTTGAATGGGCTAATGATGTACAACACAACAATTAATCAATTATGCGATCGAAAGGAAGTTAAACCAACTTATTGTCGAGCCATTGCAATGGAAATTTCAAACAGAATAAAAACAATTGACCACAATAACATTTTGCTTCATAAAATAAATGATCACAAGGCAAGGATGGTCAGATCTCCGTTTGACTTCATTGGCTCAATTTCAAACAGCTTATTTGGAATATTAGATCAAGGCTATGCGAAATACATAGAAGGTGAAATTGTTCGAATTAACTCTAATGAAAACCATTTATTGGAACTAATCAAAAGGCAAACTTCAATATCTGACAATACAATTAATGTTCTAAAAAGGACTACAAATGATATAAATGCACAATTTGCTCTGATGAAATCAATGCTTGACACAACCCATCATTTCATAAGAAATGAGGTCAAAAAAGAAGAACTAGAAAGAAGCTTTAGGTCACTCACAAAGTATATGCTACTAATATTAACAAATTATGAAAACAGTAAAAAAAAAATATTAGATGTTCTCCTAGACCTACACCACTCACGTGTAAATCCGCAGCTCATAACACCAGATCAGATGCAAGCTCAACTCTCAGGTGTTCGTACTAGTATTCCGTCTACACTCGCACTTCCGGCAACAGATTTGCTCCAGCTATACAAATTGATTGCTGTCCGCGCACGAATTGTTGAAAATGCCATCATTTTCAAAATGGAAATACCTTTGCCAAATAATGAATATTTTCATTTGTTTAACGTCATTCCGGTACCCATAATTCTTAATAATAACTCATTTATGGTGAAAACAAGCTCAAAATATTTGGCAATCACGTTATTAAGGGATAAATATTATCAATTGACAAATGAAGAACTGAGAACATGCTTACAAATTGAGTCATCAACATATCTATGCCAGCCAATGTCACCAATCTTCAATCAACAATCAAATATGAGCAAATGTGAAATAGCGTTATTATCACATAAAAGAGAGCCACTAATAGAATGCGAACTACAGGCTATAGTTACCCCGGAGCACTGGACAGAGCTAGCTAATCCAAACGTATGGATATTCTCTATAATAAAATCAACTGAACACACAGCTAATGTTATATGTGAAGGCACCGTTACAACAATTACTCTAAGGGGAAATGGCTTACTACAGCTACGATCACCATGTATGATGAAGATTAATTTTATGACGTTGCAAACTGATACCATCCGAACCAGCCACATTTATTTATCGTTTACTCCAACACCAAATATAAGCATATGGAACATTCGCAATTTGATTGACGAACCTATCAACTCATCTAGTAAATTAGTTGAAATTAAAACAAACCTTTCAACGAAAATAAAACAACTACAAGAAGGTGAATCAGCTAGATAACCTTTCAACGAAAATAAAACAACTACAAGAAGGTGAATCAGCTACGACTTTTAATTACCATGACGTTCATCATTATGGAATCAGCTACTTCATTATTTTGGTAATAGTGATACTGCTTATCACATACGTTTGGCGCAGAAAACGACAACAAGCTACTCAGCGACCAACCCCCAGGCCTAGGACAACTTCACGAAATCCAGTTAGATCCAGTTCCATCTTCAAAATACATGAATCGCCAGCTTTGTGAGATGTTCAAATATATCAATCTATCGTTAATCTTGTTTGCAACAAATTTATATAATTTTATATAATTAATTCAACTTAATTTAATTACATGATTCTAGATTGATGGGTTTGAACCCCTCACAGGGGGGGAGTATGTTCAATTCCGAACTTTATGTTTAATTGAAATTTACAATATTTAATAAGAATTAACAAATAATTTCATACCTAAAATTAATTTGTTAAATTTAAACGTTCTCATAGTTCTCAAATAATATTTTATCGAAATTGATTTAAATTCTAATTTAAATATATAATTTGATAAGTTAATCCAAGGTTAGCGATATGTTAATGCACAAATGCAAAAGAAATGCGAGAACTATGAGAATTAAGTAATTATCATAAATACATAAATTTTATTAAATGTGTGTGACACCGTGTTTTTTTTAATAAAATTTCCTAAAAAGAAATAAAAAAATTATTAAATTAAAATAAATTAAAAAAATACCTTGTTTAGTTGGTTACGTCTGCGTCCATCTTGATGTTATTTGTATGCCGGCTTGTCACATCTCAGATGTCAGTTAGAGGACAGGCGCGGAGGTAAATTTGGTTAGGTGGGTAGCCATAGTGATAGGTTTCGAAATTCCCGTCAGCGCTGCGGTCTCTTGATTTTCGGATCAAAACAATAGACAACCTTTGTTGCCCTTGCGGGTCATGTTTTGATTCCGAAAGTCAAGAGATCACGCGATCGAGGAAACAATAGTTTTTTCGAAATGAGAAAAAATTTGAAAAAATGGATTGTTTCTGGGAGTCGGAAAAATTTTTGGTTGCCGGACGGTCGGATTTTTTTTCTTCCTTGAGTTTTTCTTAAATTTTAATTATCGAATTGAAAACCAAATTGTCCGGAAAATTATAATAAAACCAGGAAAACATAAAAAAATACCACATTTGTGTGGAAAAACGAACTAAAATATTTAAATTAAATTGATTTTAAATTAAGAAAATAAATAAAAAAAAAAATATATAAAAAGATAACATTACAACATAAGTCATTGTTTCTAAAAAAAATATATAACCGCGTCCGGCACGGGCATAATTTGAGATAAACTCTTAAATTAATAAAAGAAAAAAAGGATTTATAAAATAAAAGAACAAAACCAAACCCTTTTTATATTGGGAAAATAATAATTAATTCACTAGAGTTAAAAGAAAAAAACCCGAAAAGTTTTTTTGGTGAAGAAAAAAAATTCAAGAAAAATTTTTGTATTCGAATTGTTTGTGAGTGTCTCGTCCAAATAAGTCCTTAGAACGGAAATTGCTGTGCTACAAGAAAAAAAACACCAAAGCAGAAGAAGAAAATTGTCCAGCGGCCGAAAAAAAAACATAAAGGGAAGAGCAGAGTCAGCGCCCACCGACGTCAAGAAATTATTTTTTTTTATTTCACTACAAAATTGATTATTGTGGTGTTATTTTTTTTTGAAAATTGTAGGTGATTCCAGATCCAGACATGTCGGGAGAAGGAAGCAGTAAAAACCAGGTACGAGACATGTCGGGAGAAGGAAGCAGTAAAAACCAGGTACGTGGACTTGTTTTTTTTTGTAAATAATTTATTGCGGTGTACGCGTTAATTTCTGGTTTTTTTTATAATTTTTTTTGACGAACTGTAGGGTTTTGTTATGATCTAGTTAATTAATTTAATTACTTATTTATGAATTCTGGTTATTTATTTAATTAGTATGGATTTTTTATTGTTTTTGCTATTCCTTTTGTGTTAATTTATAAAAAGAAAAAAAAAGGAAGAATTATTGTGTAAATAAAACCCAGAGTAATTTTTTTTTGTAATTATTAATTATGAATTTTTTTTTTTTAATAAAAAATTTGCATGCTATGGCGTACACCGTCGAATTATTAGAGGAAAATTATTTCCCTATTGATAACTAATTAAAAATTTGTTTATTCACCACAAGTAATATAATTAATTATTTTTCAAAATTATAACCATTAAAAATAACAAAAAAGAAACTATATATAAAAACAGAAAAAAAAACTATTTTGGTGTTTTTCTTGTATAAAATTTTTTTTTTGAATTTAAAATTAAATTATTAGGTAGAAGAAAAAATATCGCTGCGCCGCCGTTGGGTTTGCTACTGTGTGGTTTTAATTTTTTTTCTGGCTGTTGAATTGTTTTCTTCTGGTTAAAAATTTTTTTTTGAAATGATTGGCTAATTTCAGTCATTCCCCAGGATGGATCGCCTTGGATTCTTGTCCTTTCTCTCCTAATTCCTTAAGCGATGGTGCTTCACTCTAAAGATTTTTTTTTTGTGAAAATTTGTATTAGTGAAAGCATCATCGAATTGTAGTATTGATTGCCGTTTGGATCACTGGTCGACTCACGCCCCACAGGCTGAGCATAGCTGGCACACTTAGGAGGAAATCCCAGTGGTCCAAGGAGTTCTAGTAATAGAAATTTTGGTCTAGCGTTTTTTTTGTGATGCGCTGTTGGTCACCCTAGACCTGGCGCCCACTTCACTAGAACTCCGAAGTTACCTCCTCCGACTTACCTTATAGCTAACAGGTGGTAATTTTTTTTTTGGAACAAAATTACTCATCCTGTTACAATTGGCGCCCAAACTGTGGCCTACGCATGCACCCATTGTTGTTGTTACAATTGGTGTCCAAAAATTTGTGGCTTAATAAAATTTTTTTTTTTGTGGAAATCTCCATCTGAGGTTGCTTAAGTCGGATGGAGGGGCGATCAATACTGCAACGTCTTCCCCTTCCGTGGGTGGTATTCTTCCTTCCCTATGGGGAACATCGGAGGTTGTTCCAATTTAGTTTTTGTGCTGGTAGTTAGATAAGGGTTTTGGTTGTCCATTACCTGTCCTACCAGTGTCCTTTGTATTATTTATTTTGGGGGGTTAGAAATTGCGTTAAGGTGGTCCTTGACGTATCCTCCCCAAAGTGTCCGTCCGCTAGTTAGACACCCGATTTTAGTAGTCTAAAAGGGGGTCCTAGCATGTTTGTGTTTTTGTGTTCAACGTAGGTTGAACTTTGTGTGAATTGGGACAACCAAAGATATTTTTGTAGTGTTGGGGGAATATTTCTCATTGAAGTTTCCATACTCGTTAACCCTATTCCTACCCTAACCCTTTCCCTTCCCCCAGTCCATTATAAAAAGAAGTCCAGAGTGCATCCATTCTGGGGTGTTGAAAAATTGGCTCAGAAAAATTGAATTTTTGTTATTGGATTTTGGTTTTGTTTTTATTTTTTTTATTTGATTTGGATTTTTTTGGGGTGGCGATATTTCATTTTGATTTTTTTTGTTTTATAATTTTTCTTGTGCTATTGGTTTCTCGGTCGAGCGAGCGCTGACGGAGAGAAAAATTTGAGAAAAAAAAATTAAAAACGAGTAGTGTTTTGTTTATTTAAAAATTTTTTTTTGTCTTTTTTTTATTATTATACAATATTTGTTAGTTTTTGCTTATTTTTACAATATTCGTTAGTATTAGTTTAGTTTTTGGGGAATATTATTTATATTAGGTGTAGTTTTTTTTTTCGTTCATTTACCATTATTGTTATTTATTAAATTTTTTTTGGTAATCGTATTTAGTATTAGTCCTTTTATACAATTAGTGTTATTTATAATTTACACTATTTATAATTATTAGAGTTGTTTTTTTTAAGATTATTTATATAGGGTTATTATTATTTATTTTCCAAGTATTAGTATTTATTTATATTATTATTTTTGTTTGTTGAAAATAGTTTGTAAATTTACAATTAATGGTAGTTATTTTTCAGTAATTATAATAAATAGTTTAAAATTATTTTATTAATTACATTGATTGTTATTTATTAATTTATTTATTTTGTAGTTAACTAGTAGTAGTAATTACAATAATTGTTAAATTAATTTTATAAAGAAACAAATTTAAAAAAAAAAATATCACGGTTAAGCTGCCGGTAGGTACACGCCAGAAATTGTGTGCTGGTGGTATTCTACAAATAGAAAATTTTTATTATAAGTAGTTGGCCAAAAATTAATTTTTATACCTCAACCAAATATGGATCCAGCCAGGTTAGATCCCGACGAAATTCAATATGAATTAGAGCTGCGTGGTTTGTTAGGGTCGTCGGGCAACGCCCAGAGTAAATACGCTCAATTGTGCACCGCCTTAGAGCGCGAGCAACGTATGGGTCGTCGTCCACCAGAATCTAACATTCCAGATCCTGCCGCTGAACTCGCTCTTTGCGAAAGCAAAGCCGCTGCATGTCACTCGCTGGTCAGTGATGGTATTCGAGAAACGGATGAAGATCTGTTGCTCCGCGCAGCAACAAAAATTCAGCACATTAAAAATAGATTATTTCGTTTAAAGTCGGCTCGTAAGTATTACTCGGCATCTCTGCGGCGAATTAAAAATGAACTCAATTCGGAGCTCACTCGAATTGCAGAGCAACAGTTCATTACCGCGCAGATGCTTGGCTCGGACCATTCGTATTCTGAGGATGGGAGGTTGACGGTAATCGACGAACGGGAGGGAGCTATAGGTCCACCCCTTGACCAATTTCCGCTGCCGCCTGTGGGCACCGTTGCCAATCAGCCTGGTAAAAAGGGGGTGTTGCCGAAACCGCCGCTTATTCCAGCTCCACACTTACTTCATGATAGATCTGTAATAGCCTCTGCAATCCAGTTCGATCACACGAAAATTTCCACCATGTCCAGTCTGCTCGAAGAACAGCGGCAACAAATCGCCGAACTCCAAGCGCTGGTAGCTCGACAACATCTTTCGGAACCAGCTGCAGCGCCCCGGTTTGTTGCTCCTGTTCGTAGCTACCCACCGTCTGTAATGCCACCACTGAGCGGGGGGAGGCCAGTGAGGGAACCATCAAATGTCGCTCCCTTTCAACTCAGCGATACCGACGATGAGCCTGACGACCGCCTCCCTGAACATTTCAGGCGTCGTAATCCAGTTTCTAACTGGCGGGTTCGATTTGATGGTTCGGGCAAAGCTCTGTCGCTAGCGGAGTTCATCTTCCGAATTGAAACTTTGGCCAAGGGAGATGGATATCCGTTGGAAGGTTTGGTGTTGTCGATCAATCAACTCCTTCAGGGCCGTGCCGAGACCTGGTACTGGCAATATATTCGGAGGCATTCGAACACGTCATGGTCCAACCTGAAAACGGCCATGCAAATTGAGTTCGATGATGGGGAAGATGATGGTGATGTCAAACGGTTGATGGAAGCCAGGAAGCAACGTTCTCGGGAAAAATTTTCTGACTTCCGAATGGACATGGAGGGACTTCGTCTTCGTCTGACGCACGAAATTTCCGATGATGATTTTCTTAACAGGCTCTTATATAACCTATACCCGGGTTACAAGAAAGCTCTGATTTTGGAGAATATTGTAACCCTTAATCAGTTGGATAGAGTTTGTAAGAGACTGGCAAGGAAGTGGAGGGAAATTGGTGAGTCAGCCGAGGACCAAGTTCGTCCCCGTAGAATGTATGTCCATGAGTTGGAAGAGAACGTTGACTCAAATTACATACTAACAAATCCGGAGCTCCAAAAGTCAAATCTGCCAGAACCGCCAAGTCCGTCAGCTCCAATTAAAGAAGTCCTGTCCGTCCAAGATAATAAATTTCATCCGGGAGTTCCGTCCGCCACTGTCGTACCTGCCGACAAAAATATGTATGTTATTTGTTTTAATTGTGATGATTTGGGACATCTATTTCGAGATTGTCCCCATCCATTAAAAGTATTTTGTTATCGTTGTGGTTACAAAAATACTTATGTTAATAAGTGTCCGAGGTGTCATCCCGGCAACCTTCAGGGAAACGCCAAAGCGGGTTTGGGAAACTGGAGGCAACCAAGCTACCGCCCTCGTCCGAATCCTCCAGCGTAGAGTCCGGTGATAGGTATAAGTTAGGTGTAGCTTCTAAAAATCCTCCATTAAGTAGCATAAGCGAATTAGGTTTAGATAATAATAGAAATAATCGTAGATCCAAAAAACATTTTAGTAAGAGGGAGCAAATCCGAAAAACGTTGAAAGCTACGTACCTCAGGCCGGATGGAGACAATCGTCCGTTCATGAAGATACAAATTGCAAATAAAAACCATTTTGCGTTGTTGGACAGTGGGGCCAATATTAGTTGTTTGGGGAAGGATGGGGAAAATTTGTTGCGGGAGTTGAACATTTTGATCACGACCAGTGTGAATACGGCCGATGGTAACCCTCAAGGTGTCATCGGTTACGTATTCCTGAACATTATTTATAATGGCGTGACAAAAACCATCAAATTTTTTCTGATCCCCTCCATTCAACGGTCCATGATTTTGGGAATGGATTTTTGGGACGCTTTTAATGCGATTCCGTTTAAAAATCTAGAATTATCTGAATTAACTAATGATGATAAAAAAATGCATAACTTAAATATTGACCAACAACAAAGGCTTCACGAAGTGATCGATTCGTTTCCGTCGTTTAGCACATCTGGTCTGGGGAAAACCACAATTCTAAAACACGAAATCGACGTTGGAGATGCGAAACCTCAGGAGTCCGTCCGTATCCATTATCTCTGCCTATGCAAAAATTATGAGATGTAGAATTAGATAAAATGCTAGAGCAGGACATAATCGAAGAGAGTCGAAGTGCATGGGCATCGCCCTTGGCGTTGGTGAAAAAAACAAACGGCACCCTAAGGTTGTGCCTTGACGCCCGCAAGGTGAATGCCGTCACCAAGAGTGATGCCTATCCGCTTCCTCATATCAATTCGATTTTTAGTAGAGTCAAAAAAACCAAATTTATCACTAGTTTAGATTTAAAAATGGCGTTTTGGCAGGTTGAACTGGAGGAGAAATCCAGAGACAAAACCGCATTCATCGTCCCCGGTCGTGGGTTGTACCATTTCAAACGAATGCCTTTCGGTTTGTCCAACTCCCCGAAAACACTTTGCAAGCTTATGGATAAAGTTATCCCTTACGAGCTTCATGAGGATGTCTTTGTTTACCTTGATGATCTTTTGATCCTCTCGGAAGACTTTGACACCCACATGGAGCTCTTGAGTAAAGTAGCAAGGTGTTTGAGGGAAGCTGGACTAACTATTAACATCGAAAAAACCGATTTTGCCAGACCGAAACTAAATATTTAGGTCATATTATTGACCACGAAGGCATCAAAACGGACCCTGAAAGATCGACGCCATCCAAAACTTTCCGAGGCCAAAAACTGTGCGACAGATCAGACGGTTTTTGGGCATGACTGGATGGTATAATCGGTTCATTAAGAATTACGCGGAAGTTGCAGCGCCTATTACGGATTTATTGAAGGGGAAAAATCCGGACAAATGGAATGATGCCGCGGAGGCAGCATTCCTCGCTTTGAAACTGGCCTTAACGCAGGCCCCCGTACTCGTGAATCCCGATTTTAATCGTCGGTTCTCCGTACAATGTGATGCGTCGAAGACCGGTGTCGGAGGTGTTCTATTCCAAACGGATGAAGCGGGGCATGAACATCCCATAGCGTTCATGTCCCAGAAATTTAATTCCGCTCAAAAAAATTACAGCGTGACGGGATTAGAATGCCTCGCAGCGGTACTAAGCATAAAAAAATTCCGACCTTACATTGAGGGGACGGAATTTACTGTGATTACCGAAAGTGGTTGATGAACCAAAAGGATTTGGCGGGTCAGTTGGCGCGTTGGAGTTTGAAACTTCAGGGTTTTGATTTCAAGATTGAACACCGGAAGGGCAGCGACAATATTGTGGCGGACGCGTTATCTCGTGGAGAAATCGATGAGATGACCGTCCAATTGAAAGAGATCAATATTGTCGACGCCAAGGATCCGGCATTTCAAGACCCTGAATATAAACGCCACGTGAACATTTTCGCCAATAATCATGGTAAATTCCCAGACATTAAAATCGTGGATGGGGTCATTTTCAAACGGCAACATTTTCGAGAACATCAACTTACCGATGTTCCCGTTGGAAATTGTGGGTGCCTCCTGCGTTAAGAGCCGGCGTGATCCAACACTTCCATGATGTCCTATGTCAGCACACTCGGGGGTGGACAAAACTATAGAAAAGATTCAACGCATGTATTTTTGGCCAAGAATGAGAAATGACATTACAACTTACATTTCTTGGTGCGAGGCTTGTAAAGAAGCGAAAGCGCCTAATACATGCTTAAGACCGCCTCTGGTTGTCCAAAGTCCTCCGGTCCGTCCGTGGCAATATATTAATATTGATCTGCTTGGTCCATATCCTAGATCTAAAAAAGGTAATACATGTATATTAATTGTTCTTGACCAGTTCTCGAAATTTGTGTTACTCAAACCTTTGCGTCAGGCAACAACAGGTGCGATCATTAAATTCCTGGAATCCGAACTCTTCCACCTTTTCGGCATTCCAGAAGTGTTGTTGTCTGACAACGGGGTACAATTCACTGCAAAGGAATTTGAAAAATTAATAAAAACTTACAATATTAACCACAAATTCACCGCTCCGTACCATCCTCAGGCTAATGCGTCGGAAAGAGTCAATCGGAACATCATCACTGCTATCCGAATGTATATAGATCAAACCAACCATAAAGAATGGGATGACAAGCTGAGTCACATTGCGTGCGCTCTGCGGAATGTCGTCCATGACGCCACTGAGTTTTCTCCATTCTACTTCTACCTTACATTCGGATATCATATGATGACCGACGGTACTTCTTACGAGTTGCTTCGTAAATTAAATTCGCTGAATGAGAATCTCATTATTGACCAGGAGCATCGACGGAATGATGTGCATGATGCGGTGGTCAGAAATCTGGAAAAAGCACAAAAAAGACACGAAAAAACTTACAACCTGCGCTCAAATCAAAATTTTAAAAAGTATTTACCTGGGCAAGTTGCGTACCGTCGAACCCATGTTTTAAGCGATTTCAAAAAAAATATTACAGCGAAATTTGCGAAACCCTGGACAAAATGCACCATTGTCGCCGAAAAGGGTCAAGTGTGCTACATTGTAGAAGATAGCGACACCCTAAGGCAATACATTGTCCACGCAAAAGATCTAAAAACCTGAAGAAAAAAAATTTACAGTATTGATTTAAAAAAAAAATATATAAATTATGGCCCGGCTAGCCTAGAAATAGAGCATGAGATTGTCAGGGTGTGGGAGAGCCCCACATTGACTCAGAAAAAAAAATTTACCACCTGTGATATTTTGGCTAATTGTTATTTATTTAGTGTTTGTTAGATTTTTTTTTATTTACAATTATTTGTTATTTATTAGTATTATTAGTTAATTTTTTTTTGTTATATTATTATTATTTAGTATAGTTAATTTTTTTTGTTATTATTATTTATTAGTGATTAGTTAATTTACAATTATATGTAGGTAGGTTAGTTTTTGTTATTTATTATAGTTATTATAGGTTAATAATACCTGGCTACCCACCTTTACCCCGTGAGTTACTAAATTTTTTTTGTTATTTATTTACCTGTATATTAAGTATATATTAAGTATTTGGTTATTTATTTATTTGGGTAGGAATATTCATTAGTAGTTCAATTTATTAGTCTAAGTTAAAATATTATTAGTTTAAAATTTTTTTTTGTGTTAGATTTATAGGTATTTCTTTATTTATGGGAAATTTTTTTTTGTTAGTATTATTTATTTAGTTTTTTTTAATATTATAGCTTATTATTTATTTATATTATTTATAGTTAATATTTATTGTAGTTGGTAGTTAAAATTATTTATTAAGTGTTATTATTTTTAGTGGTATTAGTGGTATAGTTTTTTTTACATCTGGGGTGTGGCGAGTCGGTGTTTTCCAGGCCTGTCTGGAACGCTAAGCTCCAGACGGGTCTGTTTTGTGACACCGTGTTTTTTTTTAATAAAATTTCCTAAAAAGAAATAAAAAAATTATTAAATTAAAATAAATTAAAAAAATACCTTGTTTAGTTGTTTACGTCTGCGTCCATCTTGATGTTATTTGTATGCGTCCATCTTGATGTTATTTGTATGTCAAGAGATCACGCGATCGAGGAAACAATAGTTTTTTCGAAATGAGAAAAAATTTGAAAAAATGGATTGTTTCTGGGAGTCGGAAAAATTTTTGGTTGCCGGACGGTCGGATTTTTTTTTCTTCCTTGAGTTTTTCTTAAATTTTAATTATCGAATTGAAAACCAAATTGTCCGGAAAATTATAATAAAACCAGGAAAACATAAAAAAATACCACATTTGTGTGGAAAAACGAACTAAAATATTTAAATTAAATTGATTTTAAATTAAGAAAATAAATAAAAAAAAAAATATATAAAAAGATAACATTACAACATAAGTCATTGTTTCTAAAAAAAATATATAACCGCGTCCGGCACGGGCATAATTTGAGATAAACTCTTAAATTAATAAAAGAAAAAAAGGATTTCTAAAATAAAAGAACAAAACCAAACCCTTTTTATATTGGGAAAATAATAATTAATTCACTAGAGTTAAAAGAAAAAAACCCGAAAAGTTTTTTTGGTGAAGAAAAAAAATTCAAGAAAAATTTTTGTATTCGAATTGTTTGTGAGTGTCTCGTCCAAATAAGTCCTTAGAACGGAAATTGCTGTGCTACAAGAAAAAAAACACCAAAGCAGAAGAAGAAAATTGTCCAGCGGCCGAAAAAAAAACATAAAGGGAAGAGCAGAGTCAGCGCCCACCGACGTCAAGAAATTATTTTTTTTTATTTTAGTACAAAATTGATTATTGTGGTGTTAGTTTTTTTTGAAAATTGTAGGTACCGGTAGCTGATTCCGGATCCAGACATGTCGGGAGAAGGAAGCAGTAAAAACCAGGTACGTGGAATTGTTTTTTTTTGTAAATAATTTATTGCGGTGTACGCGTTAATTTCTGGTTTTTTTTATAATTTTTTTGACGAACTGTAGGGTTTTGTTATGATCTAGTTAATTAATTTAATTACTTATTTATGAATTCTGGTTATTTATTTAATTAGTATGGATTTTTTATTGTTTTTGCTATTCCTTTTGTGTTAATTTATAAAAAGAAAAAAAAAGGAAGAATTATTGTGTAAATAAAACCCAGAGTAATTTTTTTTTGTAATTATTAATTATGAATTTTTTTTTTTAATAAAAAATTTGCATGCTATGGCGTACACCGTCGAATTATAAGAGGAAAATTATTTCCCTATTGATAACTAATTAAAAATTTGTTTATTCACCACAAGTAATATAATTAATTATTTTTCAAAATTATAATCATTAAAAATAACAAAAAAGAAACTATATATAAAAACAGAAAAAAAAACTATTTTGGTGTTTTTCTTGTATAATTTTTTTTTTGAATTTAAAATTAAATTATTAGGTAGAAAAAAAAATATCGCTGCGCCGCCGTTGGGTTTGCTACTGTGTGGTTTTAATTTTTTTTCTGGCTGTTGAATTGTTTTCTTCTGGTTAAAAATTTTTTTTTGAAATGATTGGCTAATTTAAGTCATTCCCCAGGATGGATCGCCTTGGATTCTTGTCCTTTCTCTCCTAATTCCTTAAGCGATGGTGCTTCACTCTAAAGATTTTTTTTTGTGAAAATTTGTATTAGTGAAAGCATCATCGAATTGTAGTATTGATTGCCGTTTGGATCACTGGTCGACTCACGCCCCACAGGCTGAGCATAGCTGGCACACTTAGGAGGAAATCCCAGTGGTCCAAGGAGTTCTAGTAATAGAAATTTTGGTCTAGCGTTTTTTTGTGATGCGCTGTTGGTCACCCTAGACCTGGCGCCCACTTCACTAGAACTCCGAAGTTACCTCCTCCGACTTACCTTATAGCTAACAGGTGGTAATTTTTTTTTTTTGGAACAAAATTACTCATCCTGTTACATGTGTTAAAATATCATAGTCTTATGCAAATGCATTTATTATATATATGAATGTATTTTTTGTTGTTCATATTCAACAGTGTGAAAAAATTATGTGGGCGAGAAAAATAAGTTCTTATAAAAGTTCCACATTATTTGGTCGACATAGCACATTCCTTAAATGAATTATTTTGACTTGAAGTATTAGAATGGGATAGGATAAAACAAAATTTAATTTGGAATAAAAATTATTTGTAAAGGTGAATTAAAATCGTTCGTATCGTTTTGTCCATCGGTAAAAAATTCTATTATTTAAAGTCGATATAGTCTTCAATATAAAAGACTTGTATTTATGATAAAAAATTTATATATACCGAATGTTAATATTTGGTGAAATGTAATTATCGTGTAAATAATAAATTGTTCAGAATTTAAATCATTATAATTTAAATTTTTATAAAATACTTGTATCGTGAATAAATTAAGTATCAGTATGTAAAGATAATAAAAATTCTTATGCACAATAAAATTGTATACAGATTGTAATCAAATTGTCTAAAATTAAATATGAAATAATATGGTTAATATTGTAAAGATGATAGTGATGTGTTAATATTATTATTAAAGGTGAAATTTTGAAATTCTTAAAGTTGAACTTTATGTTTTAATATTGATTAACAGTATATATATTTTTATTTTCAGGACGCTGTAAAATTTCTGACGGAATTGGACGAACAGACGAAGGTTGTTGAACAGAAAGGACTTCTACAGGATTGGTGGACGGAAGAAGAGAAATATTTGGTTTTTTCACAGGTGTTATCACAGGTTGTTCGGTCTTGGCGGTTTCAGGAATAAAAGCAGGTACGTGCGTAATATTCTCGGCTATATCATCGAGTTCGCTTACATACGCTCTTCTTGAGCGAACTTGATCTTCAGCACATTCCCCTATTTCCCTCCATTTCCTCTCCAATCTCTTGCACAATTTGTCCAGCTGATTTAGGGTTACTATGTTTTCCAAAATCAGTGCCTTTTTATAGCCTGAAAACTTCTCGCGCGATCTCTGCTTCCGAGCTTCCATCAATCGTTTTATGTCACCATCTTCTTCACCCTCGTCGAATTCCTCCTTCATCGCCTTTTTCAGGAGAGACCAAGTTGTCTGTGGATTCCGCCTAATGAACTGCCAGTACCATGTGTCTGCCCTGCCTTTCAAAAGTTGGTTGATGGACAAGACCAGACTCTCCACTGGATATTGGTCACAACGAGCTAATGTTTCAATCCTGAAAATAAATTCCGGTAGCGGTAATCCTTTTCCCGAACCATCGAACTGGATCCCCCAATTGGCTACCGGATTACGACGATTCCCTCGTACTTGCGATCTAAAATTAATTTTTTCATCCTCACTAATACTTTCAGCTCGATTCCTGGTAGGTGTATATCCAGTGGACGGTAGGGAAGTTGCTTGCGCTTGCGTCAGTGGCGTAGGTGGTAAATCGTACCGGACAGCTGTTGGTATTTGACGCTGGGGCTGTGGTACCGATGGCGCGATTTGCTGCCGAGCGAGCAACTCCCGCAGTTCATTAATCTTCCGTTGTTGATCCGCAATCACATTCGACACAACAAGACCCTGACGATCCCATCCTGTTGGTAGCGGAGGTGGTTGCGAGTAAGTAAAATTATTATTATTGAACCCGTTGTGAATATATGGCTGATTCGATCTCTGATAATTGTTTCGACCAGTGTTATAATGTAATTTTTTTCCAGACGCATTTGGTGCTGCGATTCGTGAAGATCAAAACCGTTGGAAATACGGATGCGACCGTGGCGATGCGGTCCATGGACCGAACTGACCTTGGCTGGGCATTACCACCGACGTCTGCCGATTGGACGGTAATGACCACGGACTTCCTACCGAAGCACCCGTATCCGGACATTGTTCAGGTACTCTATTTTTGTTGTGATTATTATTTTTATCGACTATCTTTTTAGGTGCCGATCCAGTTACGGCAGAAACGGATTTTTCTAATGGAGCCAGTTCCGGAATTAATAGACCGCCGGCACCATCCACGTTCTCTTCGCCACTAGGAGCTAGTTCCGACGTAAGGGTCACTGTTTTTATTTTCTCTAAACCTTCCTTTAAGTCTACAATTAAACTCCTAACCAGACCTGAATACGTTTTTTCAACATTTTTTAGACGATTTAATCTATCCCACACGTGATATGATTTTGTTGTGGCGATAGCAAGCGCATCCTTATTGGAGTTTTTTAGGCCGTCGAGGATCAGCGCTTTACAGGAAGATACCTTACCCTCGCAGATGCCAAATTCGCCCTCTGGATCGAAGATAATTGGCTTTGGCACATTGGTTTTCTTATTTATCTCCTGATCCAGTATTCTACTGAGGCGCTGTGACACCGTGTATTTTTTTTAATATAATTTCCTAAAAAGAAATAAAAAATTATTAAATTAAAATAATTTAAAAAAATACCTTGTTTAGTTGTTTACGTCTGCGTCCATCTTGATGTTAATTGTATGCCGGCTTGTCACATCTCAGATGTCAGTCAGTGGACAGGCGCGGAGGTAAATTTGGTTAGGTGGCTACCCACTTAACCGAAAGTGATAGGTTTCGAAATTCCCGTCAGCGCTGCGGTCTCTTGATTTTCGGAACAGAAAACAATAGACAACCTTTGTTGCCCTTCTGGGCCATGTTTTGATTCCGAAAGTCAAGAGATCGCGTGATCGAGGAAACAATAGTTTTTCGAAATGAGATGTGACAAGCCGGCATACAATTAACGCGGGGCCTGAAAAATTCATTGTTTCGAAAGTCGACAACAATTTTGATGCCGGCCGGTCGGACATTTTTTGGTGGATTGAATTTTTGAATTTTTTTTGGAATTTATAATTCTCTCGCGATTTTGTTTTGTATTTTGAAGTTTTTTTTTTGAAAAATTAAAGAATTCGGGCGGAAAACTTTGGGTAGAACTTAGTGATTAAGAAAATAAGATAAGATAGAAAAAAATTATGTATTGTATTGATAACTATTGTTAATAAAAAAAAAAAACACCTTAGTAAGGTTAATAAGAAAAAAAAATGATGAGTTGTGATCGGCGGAACCTAAAAAAAGACAAACTATTAAGCAAATTTTTTTATGACAATAATCTAGATTAAATAAAAAAAAAATCATTTGAAAACTTGAGTGAAAAAGAAAAAAAAAACCAAAATTTTAATAAGAACCAAAATTTTTCAGGCCCCGCGTATGTGAAAGAAAAGAAATAAATAACGAAAAAAAAAACGAAATTCACTAAACAACACAGGAATAACAATAGAAAGAAGAAAAAAAAAGAATATTTCCAAGTGGTTGTAATATCCTGCACCGGCCGATCTAAAGAATAGCAAAATAATAACCTACGAAAGTTAATATCAGCAACATTCAAGGAAGAGCAGAGTAGCGGCAACGGCGTCCACGCATAATTTTTTTTTCTTTGGTTGTTTTGGTGTTTTTTTTTGTTAAATTATTTTTAAGTGTAGGTACCGGTTGTTGATTCCCGTCCTGACATATCGGAGCAGGAAGCAGTTTACTCAGGTATGGCCAATTGGTTTACTTATATTATTTATTTATTTTGTAGTGTACTATTAAATTTATTTATTTAGTTGCTTTTGCTTGGTTTTTTTTTGTTAACTTATTAGTAAATTATTGTAGTAAAGTAGATTTTTTTTTGTAAAGTAAATTCGTAAAATATTTTTTTTGTGTTATTTATTAATAATAACTTTAACTTTATTGAAATATATGAAAATCGTTTTTGTTTGTTATTTACATTTGTACAATTGTTTTTTTTCTTTAGTGTTCAATTTTAAGTTACAAAAAAATTTTTCAACTATAATTGTATAAATTTATTTTAAAAATTGCTTAATGAAAAGAAAAATTATATGTTAATTAAGGAAAAAATTTTTGAAAAAAAAACCTTATAAGTATTAAATATAATAAAAAGCTTACAGACTAAATAACTTAATATTATGACGAGTACTAAACATTTATGTGACTATTTGTTGAATTAAAGGGTTTTCGATGTATTCGCATGAGCTATAGAATTTTTCCAATGTAGTTGAAATTTTTTCTTCAATTGTTTTTGTTTTTGTGATTTTGTGTATAGCTTTGGTGGAATGATATCTGGAAACATTTAAGCATACTTTTAGGATTTTGTTTTGGCATATTTGTAATCTTTTTATATGGCATTTGGCACAATCACCCCACACTGGTGAACCATATAACAGGTTTGATTGTATAATTGTTTTGTAAATTGTTATTTTGTTATGTAATGATAACTCTGATTTCCTGTTGATCAATGGGTAAAGTGATTTTACTAACACGTTAGTTTTTTTTATTTTATTATCAATATTTAATTGAAATTTTAATTTGGAATCCAAAGTTATTCCTAAGTATTTTATTGACTTTTCCCATTTAATATCATTACCATTGAATGTAATTTCTCTGGATGGTAAGTTATTTATTTTACGTTTATATGTAAAAAATGTACTTTGTGTTTTAGAAATGTTAATTTTGATTTTCCATTTTTGGAAAAAATAGTATATGGTGTTTAAACCATTTTCTAAATTATTTATTATATCTGATGGATTATTAGCTGAAGATAATAACGCCGTATCATCTGCAAATAGACCAATTGAGCAGTTATAAGGAATTGGAATGTCACTTGTATATATATTGTATAGAATTGGACTAATACAGGATCCTTGTGGTAGTCCTGTTAAAATTTGTTTGCTGTTTGAAAAAGTGTTGTTGATTTTAACTTTAAATGTTCTGTGTGATAAAAAACTTTCTATAATTTTAATTAAATATTTTGGAAAATTAAACAATAATAATTTATGTAACAAGCCATTGTGCCATACACTGTCGAATGCTTTTTCAACATCTAACGCTATCATACCAACAGAATTTTTATTGTTTAATTCAGTTTTAATTAAATTTTTAATTCTCATCAGCTGGTGATTTGTCTGGTGTTGTTTTCGAAATCCGAACTGCTCATTTGGTATTATATTATTATTTGTTGTAAATTCTGTTAATCTGTTTTTGATTCCTTTTTCAAAAATTTTACCGATGGTGTTAAGAAGGCTAATTGGTCTGTAACTTTTTATATCCGTTTTTGGTTTGTTTGGCTTTGGCACACATACAATATTTGCTTCTTTCCATGCAGTGGGAAAATAATTTATTTTTAGGCAATCATTTAGTATCGATGTAATAAATTGAATTCCTCTCTTAGGGATCATTTTTAAAATTTTATTATTAATACCATCAGTACCAGGCGATTTGTTGTTTTTAAATGATTGTATAATATCAATGACTTCCAATGGTGTAAAGTTATCAATATTTTCTAGATTATCTCCCATGTCGAATATTATATTCTGACTATTAGATACCATGGTTTCAGTATTAATGTCAGTGTTATGTGTTATTTGTGAATTTTGCTGGGAAAAATATTCAGCAAATTGCTCAGCTTTTTCACCATCTGTTATTAATATTCTATTATCGATTTTTAAATGTGATATTTGTCTATTCCTGTTCTTTAATAGTTTTGCCAACTTCCAAAAAGGTTTACTATTTTTGTCGAGTTTTTTTAATAGTGTTGACCAATTTTTATTTTTTAAATTTATAATTTGTTTTTGTATTATTTTATTTAATTGTTTAAACATATGTTTCATCCTTTGAATCCTATTTCTTTGATATTGTCTACGTAATATATTTCTCCGGCATATTAATGATTTTATATTATCTGGTAAATAATTTTGTTTTGTTTTTTTAAATTTTTTTTTTGGTACAGATTGTTCTATGGCATTTTTAATTGTTGTTGTTAATAGTGAAATTTTATTGTCAATTAATGATTTTGTGACTAACTCTTCTGTGTTATTTTGTAAATTATTTTTAATAATACTAGAAAATTTTTTCCAGTTTGCATTTCTAAAATTTAAGAAAAAAGGTTGATTTTTTTTTATTGGAAATTGAGTTACCTTAAACAGTACTGGAAGATGATCCGAATTTAATTTATTTATAGTTGAATGATTTGACAAGAGATAGGAGCAATTGCTTATTGTTAAATCTATTGTTGATGGATAACCTTTTGCCGTTCTGGGGTAATGTGTTGGTGTTGCTGGAAATGACAGTTGAAAATTTCTAATAGCTAATTCATCATATAAGATTTTTCCCCAATGGTTGTTTCTAACACAATTCCAGTGAATGTGCCTGCTATTTAAATCGCCAACTGCGATATACTTGTATGGTAATCTTGAAATCAGCTTCAGGTCATTTTTAAATTGATTATTTTTGATTGAATTTGAATTACCACCTTTGAAATATAATCCAAGTATTAGATAGTCGGTTGAAGCAGTTTGAATATTAATACCAATTATTTCGATTATTTCGGTTTTAATATTTGGGAACAATGAATGTTTAAGATTTTTTTTTATAAATATTGCAACACCACCATGATTATCTATTTCTCTATCTTTTCTATATACAACGTAGTCATCATCAGAGAGTTTTTTGCCGGGTTTGAGCCATGTTTCGGTCACTATTGCAATGTCTATATTTTCATCTTTAAGAACATTAAAAAATTCAATGGATTTTGGCTGAATGCTTTGAGCATTCCAATTCATTATGTTAATATTATTATTATTATTTAACATCATTATATACATACTTTATACAAATTTCTGCGATTGCAGCAATTTGATCTTCTTTATTTTTACAAATTTTTAATTTTTGAAATAAATCTTTTGTTATAGCAATTATTTGATTTGGTGTAAATAGTTCATTATTATTGTTTTTTACATTACTTGCTGCAGGTGAATTAGTATTTGAACTAATATGCGAAGCTTGTAAATTGAGACGAGCATAGCTACCATTATTATGATTAATAAAATTATTAACCGTTGGAGCATGTGGTGAACTATTATTTAGAATAGGAAAATTATTTTCATTATATGAATATACTTCTCTGTTAGTGCGAGATTTATTTGCACGATGTGCAATATTATGTGGATTACGAGAACGTAGTTCAGATTGTAGGCGAATATATTCCACTCTTTTAACACACTTTGACGAACTAGATTGGTGGTTTCCTTTACAATTTATGCAGATTGTGATGCGATCTTCTAAACTGTTTTTTAATTTTTCAGGACATATTTTTGAGTCGTGATCTTTAGCACATATTCTACATCTATATTCAAGATGGCAGTGTTTCGCTCCGTGACCAAAGGTTTGACAACGAAAGCATTGTATTAGTCCATCTCTTTTTTTACTATTTATATAATATTCCCAGGAAATTTTTGTTTTTAGGATATCTTTACATTTATTTCGAAGATCTTGGATTTTGATTGAACCTTTTTTAAAATATACAAGATAGGTGGCTTGATCAAGGTAACGAGGTGTGTGAATAGACATATTTTTTACGTCAATACACTCAAGTTGTTTTTCTATTAATTTTTTTTTAATAATTTCGACATTATCCACTTTATGAAGACCTTTAAGGACTACTTTAATTGGAATTTCATTGTTCAGATCGTGACTAAAAAAGGCACAATTATCCGCTTCTAAAGCCTTGTATGTTGTGTTGTAATTTTCAATAGTTTCACAATATATTTTTATACAAATGCTGGTGTTTTTGGTTGTATAATCCTTTATACCAAGTTTATCCATTAATGAGTTAATGTAGAAATTATTTTTATTGACTATATTAATTGGTGGCACGTGTGCTTTAGGTTTTTCAATTGATGTATCATCATCCATCTTTTCTAATGTTTGCTGGCTGAGTGGAGCAAAATAATTTTGATTAGATGATGATACATTATCACCTTTATTTTTATTTTTATTTGGTTTAACCATAATTTTATTTTTATTATACTGATCCAATTTGATATTTTTTATAAACTTTGCGCCATTATCATCCGATGAATGACGTCTTATTCTTTTGTTGTTACTTATTTTAATTGTTAATTTTAATAAAGAATAATATAAATAGAAGAAAAAAAAAACTAATTGAATTATTTAACTGATATTAACTTATTAATTTTCTGGTTTACTGATTAATAATACGACTGATCTTTACAAAGTTGAAAAGTGTACTGATTATTAATAATATATTTAATATAATTAGATATAGAGTTTTTTTATTAAGGGCCTGTCCGAAATGGTTTAAAAACAGTTTAAATTCTAAATTTTGACAAGAAAATCATAAATTTT
Organism: Empis stercorea; assembly: GCA_949752835.1. Taxonomy (NCBI): domain Eukaryota; kingdom Metazoa; phylum Arthropoda; class Insecta; order Diptera; family Empididae; genus Empis; species Empis stercorea. The sequence continues at coordinate 30,134,453 of OX457087.1, read as the reverse complement.
GGCTTTTATATTCACCCCTATGTTGTGGAATAAATGTTTCCAAACATTTATCCCGCAACATAATCAAAAGTATATAATCAATATTATATGTACTTTTGATTATAAATATATAAAAAAAAAACCTATAATAAATTCTTATATACTAATTCACATAAATATTCTTTTATATTGGAAATGCTGAAAATGCATAAAAATCAATAAATAAAAAACAATTGATTTTTTACAGGTAGAATATTTATATAAGCCAAATTTAATTAATATTAATATTAAAGAAAAAAAGTGCTAGTGTGGGCATTTTTCGGCTAATATAATAATTGAATAAAACCAATACCGATATTATGTTATTATTAGTATTATTCAAATAAATAATATTGGTAATAACATTTTTAATTGTATTTGTGCCGGAAAATGCACCAAAAATCGTATAAATTAGCTCGATTTTGGGTAAATATGGTCATTAAAATTTTGATCAGTCAAACATATTAATCTAAAATATTAAGCTACGCTTGTGCTATATAGCTTTTATTTTAAATATTATTATTAAACTGAGAATAAATACTATATAAAAAAAGTAAACTATCGATTTTTATATAACAAGAGGAAATTAAGCAGACAAAAAGGAATCAAGCGAAACCTGGTTAAATAGATAACCAAACATTGACAGGAATAAAAAATAAAAGGTAATTATTTATGTCTGTATAAAGTATTATACAACATATGGCGCAGCCGGTGACCAAGAGATTACTATCTCTTGTCGACGAACTACGTGCTCTTTTCTTTTATAAGAAAAATAAACGCCCAACTGTAGGCTTAAGCCAAGGGTAAAAATTTATTGCAGTAATGCAACAAAGTTTATTTTTTTTATAGAAAAAGAAAAATACATCGGAAGACATAACAACAAATAAATGGAAGAAATAAAAAAATTAGTAAAGAAGGATGACAAGATAGGCCCTAAACCCATAACAATAGAGCAATATAAAGAAAGACAACGAGCCAACAACAGAAGAAATCAAGAAACAGAACAAAAACCGGTTAAAACGAGAGGAGGAGTACAGCTCAGGATAAAACAAGAAATAAGGGAGCTGTATAAATAAAAGACAATAGCAACATCAACTGAACAAAGAATAGCCATCGTAAATAAAATTAAAGGCTTAAAGAAACAACAAAACAGCAGAAGAAAACAGAAAAAATTGGAACAACTGTTCAATAAATGCGTAGAAACAGCGGAAAACGCGATAAAAAAATTAGAGGAGATAGAAAATAAATAAAAATAAATAAAATAAAAAATATATAAACTAGAAAATTATGGGGATTGTTAAAAATTATAAGATGATAAATAAAATTTTTCTTAAATTATAAGATAAAAAACAAAAAAACAGTAGAATATTATTTTTTTAGACCATTTTTTTTGAAAAAGTAGAATTTTTTTTATTAAAAAAGAATAAAATTTAAAAAAAAAAAAAAAACTTCCGAAAATTCCTTTTTTTTATATATCCATTTTTTTTCTCTCTTCTCAAGTTGGAATTATTTCAATTGGATTTTTTTTGTTTTTTTTGGTTCTTACAGTATATATTTTTTTTTAACAGTTAAAGTAGATTAAAATTTTTTATTTTGTCGTAAAATAAATTCTGATAGGTAGCATTACTATAGTAAAGAAGCATTTTTTTTCTACATTTCAAAAAAAAAAGAGGGGTAGTAAAACGTTTTTTTTTGTAGATGCCAGTGGTATTTAGGACAGTAGGGGAAATCTTTAATACTGAGCACGGCCTAGTATGCGGAAATTGTATAAATAACTGGAGAACTGCCCAGGTACCAAAAGGGGAGAAAAAAGACTATAGATGTATAATTTGCGATAGAATCCTTATGTGGCTTAAAGAATAATTATTATGTAAAAAGAAATAAAAAAAAAAAAATAATAAAAAAAAAAAAATTTTTTTTTTTATATATATAAAATATCCGCTTGATAGCTAAGTTAATGTCGGAAATTAAGTCAAAATTTTACAAATTCATAGATTCTTTTTCTTTTGACAACGTAAGCCCAGAAATTTCGAAAAGTTCTGAAGAAAGTCAGATCATCGAAATTACAAACCCTATATCATCCACACCACAAGTACCGAGTGCTAGTGGTGCAATAAGAAAAAAACGAGTAACATTTAGCGAAACGGAAACAACGGGCCCTAAGAAAACCCATATAGGGAAATTTTTAGTAAAACATAATTATAATACGAGAAGCAAAGGACTTGAAATTAATTTGGTAGGAAAAGGTACACCAGAATTAACAATGGCGGAAGGAGGCGAGGCAGCAGCACCAATAACAACGGAAGTTACCCCAGTAACTACAGTAAGACCCAATTCGGAACAAAATAATAACGAAAATAATAATAAAAAAGATGACCCAATATGACTTAATAGACGATGGATTTAGCGACAGAGAATCAGCAAAATATCAACGACTGGCAACAAATCTTACACGTAGAACATACATGAATACGGACAATTCATACAATTTTAGTACACGTAACATAACATTGCCATTGAGTACAACGTTCTCATTATATTTGAATGGAGTTCCAACATATACGGGGGAAGGAAACAGAACCGTATTAGAACTACAGAGTTTTTTAGATTTAGCCCACGAGGCTTACTTTAAAACAGACATTATTGATCGGGAATCTGTATTAAAACAGTTATTAAGGGGAAAATTGAGAGGAAGAGCTGCGGAGCTATGCCAAGACAGAAATATAACTACGTACGAAGAATTTAAAGAAATTTTAGAAGAAAATTTCATTCAAAAAAAAGCATAGCGCAGTTGAAGGCAGAATTGGAAGAGTGCTTCCAATCCATAGATGAATCAATTAACACATTTGGAGACAGAATAAAAAGAAAATGCTATTGCCTAAAAATTGGAATAAAAAAGAAATACGTCAGGGAAGCAGGTGCTATGCTTCAGGATGCTGAAGAAACAGCACAAAGAGTGTTCATCAGAGGATTACGGTCCGAATCCGTAAAACATTACGTTCTAGGACAAGACTATCAAGAACTAGATGACTTATTAAAAGGAGCCAGACTGTTCGCGGAACAGTTGGATTCGATTGCAGTCAGGAAAACACCAAATATATCAGAGAATACAAATCTAGAGCAAATGCTTTCCAAATTGTTGTCAGCATTTGACCAAGTAAAAACTACCAATGATAACTCCAGACAACACCCAGTATCGAGTACCATAAATAGGAATCGCTTCGATCAAAATGCGATCAACAGCAGAAACCCCAACAGCAGGAATCCAAACTTCTATAATAACAACTTTAATAATAATGAACACTTTAATAGAAATAATAATAACATACATAATAATAACAATAATAGGGGTTTCAATAACAAAAATAATTTCAATGGAAATTATAATAATAATGGAAATTATAATAACAACATTAGAAATAATAATAGAAATAATTTTGCAGATAATTTTCAAGGAAATGCCAACAATAGAGGAAATTTTAAACCAAATAACAACAGTCCACATAGAATTTACAATGGAAATAATAATAATTTTAGGAATAATAATGACATGAATGGTAATTCTACCAATAATTTCCGTAACAATCAAAGAAATACAAACCAGGATGGAACACCTAGCCGGACAATAGTATGCTACAAATGCAACCAACCGGGACATATTAGTAGAGATTGCAGAATGGAGGTAACAAGGCCAATTAAACAAGAAATAAAATGCCGAATATGTGGTCAGGAAGGACATTATGCTGCAAATTGTAACGTAAAAAGAATACCTACAGTTAATATAACAAGAACAAACTGTTGCAACTGGTGTTGAAATCCAACCCATTTAGAAATCAACTGTCCAGAAAGACAAATATATCAAGCTAGAGAACAATTTGAGTCGGAAAACGAAGGAGGAATGACACAAAACCCCTCCTGTCATTCCTAAATCAAAAAAAAGACGAGGTGGGTCCAAAAAGATACGAAATTGGACCAGATGCAATTGTAACGCTACCATTAGATATTAGCAAAAAGAAAGAAGTACAACTAATAGTGGATACGGGTGCCCAAATCAGCCTATTAAATAAGGATAGCGTTGCGGACATGAGCAAAATTAACAAAAACAATCAAATTAACATACAAACACTAAATAGCAAGTACTACAATGGGCACATGCAGAGGAAATTTTTTAACACCAAATAAGTTGGATTGTCATTTCCAAATTATAACCAATCATAATTTGCCAGTGGATGGAATTCTAGGAAATGATTTTTTATCAAAGAATTGTGATATACTAGGTCCAGAGAAAAAAATACGATTTCCAGTAACACAAGATAACTCGAGCGAATTTTCGATACCTTTTAACGAATCAGGAGAAATAATGAAGGAAGATAAGAATAATATAGAAGTAAATAAAATAAGAGTTAAAATTGAAGAAAAAATTGAAAATAAAATTGAGGATAAAATTGAAGAAAAAGTTGAAATTGAAAAAACGAAAGAAAAAATTGAAGATAAAATTGAAGAAAAAATTGAAAATGAAGTTAAAATAGAATTTGAAGAGAAAATTAAAGAAAATACAGAAGAAGAAATGGAGGACATAGAAGAAGAAGAAATTAAGTTAGAAATATTGAATAAAGAAAATGAAGTTTTGAAGGACGAATACGAATTAAAAAAGAAAGAATTAAAAGAGGAATTCAAAATAGGAAGGGATAAAAAGGATAATTTTGTTGAAGAAGAAAACGATTATGAAGAAGAGATGAAAAAGTTAAGAAATATTGAGTTACAGGAGGACGATAGAAAAGAAAAAAGGGAGATTTTAAAGGACGAAAAACAAATTACGTTAAACGGAAGATGCGAACAATTTATTAAGGTATCAAGTACAAAGAATGGAGAATTCTTATGCAAAAAAATGGAAATTGCACCAGGAGTATATATTGGAAATGGAATCGTAAAAGCTGAAAAAGGACATATATATTGTAGTATACTAAATATAAATCACGAAAAAATTAAGATAATGGAACCAAAACTGGAATTAGAACCACTAGACGGCTATAAAATAATGGAAATAAACACAGAAGAAAAACATATGAAAAGGAAACACACAAAAATAAAAAACGAAAAACAAAAGGACGAAAAATTGGCGAGCGTTAGAAACATATTCACTAAAACTAAGAACGAAGCAGTAACAAATCACAGGACTAAAATAATAAAAGAAAAACTAGAATTGGATGAAAATTGGAATCCGGAAGAAAAAGGAGCTGTTGACGAAATTTGTGAAGAATTTAATGACATATTTCACTTACCAGGTGACAAATTAAGTTGCACCACAGCAATAGGCCATAAAATTCGAACGCCAGAAAATAACCCAGCAATAGCACAAGCTAATTACAGACTACCGGAAAGCCATCGCAAAGAAATACACGAACAAGTAGAAAAAATGTTGGACGACGATATAAAACAACCAAGCAGAAGTGCATGGAACGCACCCCTGCTAGTAGTACCAAAAAAGGCGGGTCCTGATGGAAAAAGACGATTCAGAGTGGTAATAGATTACAGAAAATTGAACGCTATCACAATAAAGGATGCTTTTCCATTACCCAGAATAGAGGATATTCTACAACAATTGGGAAACTCGAGATATTTTACCACATTGGATTTAGCAAGTGGCTACCATCAAGTACTAATAGAAGAAACAGATAGAGAGAAGACAGCATTTAGTACTATATTTGGACATTATGAATTTAAAAGGATGCCATTTGGATTAACAGGAGCGCCCGCTACTTTCCAAAGACTTATGAATTACGTGTTGTCAGGACTACAAGGACTAAAATGTTTTGTGTACTTGGACGATATTGTCATATACGGACGAACGTTAGAGGATCATCAAACAAAACTAAAAGCAGTTTTAGAAAGGTTACGTGAAAACAATTTAAAGTTACAACCCGACAAATGCAAATTTTTAAGAAAGGAAGTAATATATTTAGGACATAAATGTACGGAAACAGGAGTACTTCCAGACCCAGAAAAACTAAAATGTGTAAAGGAATTTCCAATTCCAAAAAGTACGACCAAATTTTTAGGATTGGTAAATTATTATAGATCAAGTACACCACATTTGGCAAAAATAGGGGAACCATTATATAAATTGGCTACGAAATCAAAAAAGTTCAACTGGAGTGAAATTTGTCAAAAAGCGTTTGAAGAAATTAAGGAGGTATTGACAAACCCACCATTACTACAATATCCTGATTTCAACAAGAAATTTATTTTAACTACGGATGCTTGTAACACAGCATTAGGAGCTGTACTATCACAAGGGGAAATAGACCAAGATCTTCCAATTGCATATGCAAGTAGGGTATTAAATTCAGCAGAACGAAACTATAGTACAATAGAGAAAGAAATGTTAGCCATATATTGGGCTATAAAGAACTATAGATGTTACCTATTTGGACGAGATTTTATAGTATACACCGACCATAAGCCATTAATAAGTGAATTTAACAAGCGAAATCCTGAAGGAAGGCTAAACCGATGGAAGATGAGATTATCCGAGTATACTTATGAAATAAAATATAAACCGGGTAAACGCAACTGAAACGCGGACGTACTTAGTAGGATACCTTACGAGGACATGGAAAATGCCGAAAATAATAAAAAACAAATAGAACTTTACGGCGCAGTACATGCAGTAACGAGAGCGAGTGCAAGAGCAGCAGAAGAAGAAGAAGAAATGGAGGAAGATTTGGATGATGAAAACAAACCTACTGAGCAACATAAGGACAAGGTAATATTGACAAATCCGGTAGAAATAAAACTTATATTAAAAGAGTATCATGACACCCCGCTTGGAGGTCACCTAGGAGTGAACCGAACATACAAAAGAATTAGCAGATTTTACTACTGGAAGAAAATGTTACAAACAATAACAAAGTACATCAAGGCTTGTCCACAATGTCAAAAAGCAAAAAGAGTAAAAGTTACGAAAAATGACTATGACAATAACGGACACTGCGCAAAAGCCATTTTTCAAGGTCTATTTAGACATAGTTGGACCTTTTCCAGTTACGCATAACGGAAATAAATACATTCTAACATTTCAAGACGACTTAACCAAAATATTAGACTGTATTCCGCTTCAAGATATGGCAGCCAAAACGGTCGCGGAACATTTTTATAAGAAAATTATCTTAAAATACTCAGTAATTCCAAGAAAGTTAATAACCGATCAAGGAACGAACTTCACAAGTGAATTGTTTAATAAACTATTAAATTATTGGGAATTAAGAAAATTCAAACCACCGCGTACCATCCACAATCCAACGGATCATTGGAAAGACGACATGGGCCACTGGTGGAATATTTAAAAATGGTCACAAATAAGAATTCGCAAACATGGGATGACTGGTTGGAAGAAGCAGCTTTTTCCCATGACCACACCCCACATTCAGGTACGAAATATTCACCTATTTTCGCACTATACGGATTTTGCGATCCGTTACCAAGTCGTTTAGAACGGAAAGCCGACCCTGTATATAATTACGACGATTTATGCGCACAGGTAAAATTCAAATTACAATCTATACATCAGATTGCCAGACAAAACTTACAAAGTAGTAAGATAAAGCTGAAGGACTCTTTAGTAAGTGTTACAATAAAGGATCCACACAAGATTATGTAAATATTCATATATAAATACAATTTTATTAATAATTTTTTTTTTCAGGGTTATCTTCTTACGCACAGAGCCTAACTCGAAAGAGTAGGTAAATTTTCTCAAATATGCTTGAGAAGTGAAACCATTGCTAAGCAGCAATAAAAAACTCTGTAAGAAGGAAAACCCTTAGAGATTTTTTTTCTCTATTACTTATGTTTAAATTAATTTTTTGGACTTTCCGAAATTCCACTTTAAGAAATATTTTACGTTAACTTTAACAAATACTTTACGTTAATTTTTTTTTGGACTTCTAAAAAAGATCCACTTTAGCAACGCAATTTTCTCAAATTTTGTTCTTAAACAAAAGAGAGGTAACCGAAAAAACATACATATAGTGACAGTACAATAATTATGAAGTAGAAGTATCATTATCAGGACTGTGAACCAAAAATGATACTAGGATAGAAAATAAGTATGAAAATTAGTAAAAAAAACCTAACATGTTACGAAATATTAGGTTTGCAGATAAAACCTAATACTTCAAGTTTATTATACCGAGGATACCGTGCATAATACAAAAAAAGTTTACATCATAAGCTACGTTAAATGCTACGGTATTAACTACTTTAATTACAATTTTTAAACAACAAACTCGGTTTATTTTTAGGTGTTTATTTATTTTATTTAATTAAGAAAAAAGAAGTAGGAAATCAGAAAAACAAAATTGACTCACAAATAAAACTGTCCCACGTTGTTAATTTATATTTTTTATATTGAAGATCTGATAATTTATATTGAAGATCTCTGAAGAGGATCCCACGATGCAAAGTTACCTAAAAAATCACAATTTTATTAGAAAAAAATTTTAAATAAAGAAAATATAATAATATAAAATATTGTGTATTTTAACAAAAATTAATCCAACAAACTTAGTTAAAGAAATTTCCGGGAAAATGGTAAAACCCAAAAAACAAAAGAGTATACCTAAAAAGAAAAAAAAAAACACAAAGAATCTTGTCAATAAAATGGAATAAAATACTTATCTGAATTTTTATTTTCAAATATTAGGCGCTCATACTACCACATTATAGAACTAAGAAAAGTGAACTTTGCAAATGAGTTTTTGTTTTAATATATTTTCCTTTAAATATATAAACTAATTTACATCTTAATTCTTGCGTTGTAATAATTTTTACCTGAAAAAAAAAAAAATTTTTTTTACAAAAAAATTTTTAATACAATTAGTTATAAAATATAATATTTTTTACGTCATAAATTCAGTGATGTATTCATTACCGTTATATCAACAATCTACAGACTATGTTAAACCTATTTTCCTTGTAGGGCAGGATTTAATACGCTACAAACAAATACTAGAAAATCTGTAATAAACATTGTTGATCCAAAATTTTTGACTGCCTGCTAATGTAAAGGAGTTTTAATCCAGATTTTCTATTCGTGGTGGCACTCGCCCTGAACAATTGCCACTAAGATTTTTTTTTCAATCAACAATTTTCACACAAAATTTATATTGCATTTTTGAACTAATAAATAATATTTATGGAAATTAATACTTTAATAATTAATTTATCCGAAATGTGACGAATGTTATTTTCATATTCCGCTTCCCCATTGTGACAAGATAAAAAGTCACTTTCTCCCAGCTGTAACTGAATTAATGAACAGATGGACGATTATGTGCCAGTAAAGTCGAAAATGTCACATAAAAATGATAAAGTAACGAAGCAAAAATTTGATTTATGTCCAAAACCTCTAAAGAGGGAGCTCTTCGTTTATGTATAAAATTTTTTAGTATCATTTTTTAAATCGTAAAATCCACCTGAAATAATTTATATTTAGTGACAAATTTAGAACTATGAAATCAATTGAATATTTCTATCAAAAATTAACCTTGAAAATTTAAAAAAAATTATTTTTAGCAAATTTATAATACACAGGAAATGTGTGGTTTTAAAAAAAAATGTTTTTATTAAATAGTTTTAGTTAAACTATGTTAAAAACATATTTTTTTTTTTAATAAAAATAGTAAATAAAATCATTTAATAAACAAAACAATTCTAGTAAAAAGACAATTCTTATAAAAAGTATAAAATTATTTAATTTTGAACCCAAATAACAAATTAATTTAAAATAAAATTTAGTTGACAAACAAAATGAAATTTAATTTTTGATTTGCAGTTCTCAAATTTCTTCCCAGATTTAAATCGCTTAATTAAATATTCATAATAAATTTTAGTTTATTTTAACTAACTTTAATTTATTACTTTATAGAATATGTTTTTTATTATTTATTAATTTGTGTAAATTTCCATTTTTTTTATTCAATTTTTTATAACCACTTTTCTGTGACATTTATATTTTAGTAATTTACTAATCAATTTATTAAAACCTCATTGATTATTTATTAATTTATTATTTTTTATTTTTTTTTGAAAAAAAATGTTTGTAGGTGGAAATTTGTAAAATTTATTACTAAACAAGATTTATAATAAATTATCATAACCTACACATTAGATTTTTGCAGATGATCTTTTCCTATTCTTATAGATAAAGTTTTGAGCTTTTCGAAATGATAAATAAAAGTTGAAACTTTCATTTAATAAATTTTCATTATAGATTTTAGTTTTTTTTTTTTCAATTTTACTTTAAATAAAACAAAATTGTTTCAATTAATTTTGACATGTGTCATATATATTAGGTGAGCCAAAAATTTTAGAAGGAAAAAAAAAACAACCAAATGTTCAAACAAACTGCCAAAATTTTGCACGTAAATTTTTCCTAATTAAAGGATTAAAGGAAAAAACTCTATACAAAAAACACCCGAATGAGTTAATTTATTATGATCGGTCCAATCATAAAACCACCAAGGTATCTTCTTGGGTATGGTGGTCGTTGTAAAGAAGTAGAAGGGTGAATTAGATAGAATTTTTGGAAAACTTTAAACGTTAAAAATTTAACAAAAAAAAAAAAAGAAAAATCAGGATAGGGAAGATAAATAAAGAATTTATCTATTAATAATAACATAGAAGTTATTATTAGAAAAAAAATTGAAATTTTTGCATAGCCAGTCACACCTCGTGGCTATGCGAAATAAAGAATAAATAAATGAAAAATGGTGACGAAACGTCAATAAATTTTTAGTGTAACCATAAAAAAAAAAAAACAAAAACAAAAGGGTAACACATAAAAAGTAAAAAGAGGAATGAAGTTTTTTTCCAAAAGAGGGGGTTAATTAAATAATCTTAAAAAATTATTATTTTTAATTTTTTAAAATAAAACAAAACTTACCTTGATTTTCAGCATGGTATATCACTACACATTATGGCAACATATTTTTATTTTTTTATGCAACATATTTTTATTTATCATCAAACTTTGATTATACACTTTATACATTAGAAACATTATACACTTTATACATTAGAAACATTATACACTTTATACATTAGAAAGTTATCGTATCACTATAACTTATTGTTTTCTTTTTTTATGAAAACAACACAAAAAACCAGCATGAATTTACTAACTAAACAACAATGTTTTCAATTATTAGATCCAAATTAATAATATTATTATTATGTCCGACATAATAATGGCGCGCAACTAATTTCGAGTATGACATAACAATCCGGACAACCCATCAGTTAAAAATTCGAGTTGCGAGAAAAAATTTTGTTCGGAAATCTTGCGGAAAAATTTTTTTACGGAAATCCCTTTTTCAAGAAAATTTTTTTTACGAGAATTTTTTTAATTTTTTTTTGGTACAGAATAAAAATTTTTACAAGATTAATAAAAAATAATAACGTTAGAGTTAACAATTAGAATAAATTAGCTATTTTTAGGTTATTAATTATGAAAGTTAAATTTTTTTTGAGTGTAGTTATATAAAAAATTATAAAATAAGGTTAGATTATCAGTAATTAGTATAGATTAACCATATTTAGTAAATAATAAGTACGCTTAGCATAGTAATTTTAATTTGAAAAAAAAATTAATATATTAATAAGTACCGATTTCCGTTTCTTTTGAAAAAAGGTTTTTTATATCGGGTACAAAAGAATCGATACTTTTTAACTATAAATATAAGGAGTAGCAATGCTTACATTTTTTATGGAAGTGCGATAGGTATTTTTTGGAAGGTACTAGAAAAAAATCATAAAAGTACTATAACAATAAAACTATAATTAATAATTTGTTAATTAAAAAATATTAAAATTATTAACGAAATTAACATTTTCAGAAAATGTTGTACTGGATTTTGGTATTATTGGTGATGGTAGGGGGAAATCATATAGAAGTAATGCAAATAAAGGAAGCGGAAATTTTGTTCGAAAAATTGGGTACAGCAATGGAGTACAAGGATTATATTCGTATATATACAAAAGTGGAAATTACGGAAAGAAAGGAAATTGAAGAATTTTTGAATTTAATCAACCTACAAATAAATACAACATGCGAAAGTATGAAAGATTTTATTACAGAGCATAAAATAACTGCATCTAAAAACGAAGTGAAGTTATGGAATAATAGAATAAGAATGTTAAGTCAAGGTGTAAAAAATTATTTTAACAGAAACAAAAGAGGAGCAATTAATATAATTGGAACAGTATCGAAAATGCTTTTTGGAACCATGGATCAGAATGATTCAGATAAAATATATGAAAGTTTGGAAAAATTAAAAAATAATGAAAAGAATACTATAGAAATATTAAATAAACAAACGGCAGTAATGGCCTCAAATTTCGAATTCGTGAAAGCAGAAATAGAAAATAGAGTAGGAGTAATGCAAAGTAGGATGAGATTAAATACAATATTAATGAATAAAGAAATAAAAGAAATAAATGCAGAATTGGAAATGCATCAATTAATGATATACGTATTTGCTGAATTGGAGAGAGTTTATGGACATTTAATAGAAGAAAATGAGATAATTAGTGCATTACAACAACATAAAATACATCCCTTAATATTGGACACAGAAGTATTGACTAAAATCATAAGAAATATGACCCAAGACCAAGGACATAAATATCTGTATTCAGCCATTATATTAAATCAAATGGTAGAAATAGATCTGACGTATGTAGGAAATGAAATAGGAGTACGAATAAGAATAAAGTTATTAACAACGGAAGAATTTGATTTATATAGAATACACCCGTTACCGAGGAAATCTTCAAATCAACATATTACAGTTATTGATACAGAATGGGGTTATATAGCAAACAACTCCATTAATCAATATAATCTCTATACATTAACAGAACTAGCACGAGCATGCACAGAAATTAATGATGAAGAAAATATGAAGATTAAAATTTGTAAACAAATACAACCAAGATTGTTGAATCCAATAGAGAAAAATTGCATATTAACGATATTCACAAAAAATAAAGACAGTTTGAAGAAATGTAATAGGAAATTAATACAGGAAGTACAAAATCATCTCATTCCACTACAAAAAATAAATACATGGTTATTTACGTTTTTCACAAATCAGGAAATAACTAGTTTTTGTAACCCAAACACTTACAAACAAGTAATACAAGGAATTGGGATAATAACGTTAAAGAAAAAATGCTCGTTTGTACTAGGAGATATGGAAATACCATATTATATGGAACAAATGGTTGAGATAAAAAATAATAACAAATATATTTTTGGAGAAATACCAGAGAACCAATTTAAGGATATGGACATATTAGAATTAACAGTAACAAATAATAAAACAACTAGTATTAAGTCAATTGGAATTGCAGAATTAGGTCAAGAATTTGATAAAAGAAGTAAAGCTATTAGCTAAATTCAAGAGGAAATTAGATTAGAGAAAAATAGACAATCCGAATTAAATGTAATACGAACTAAAACATTGGTAAATACTATTTTGGCAGGAATTATCATAGGAATAATGATAATATTTATAGTTTATAAAATAATAAAAAGGGGTAAAAGGCTTAAAACAAAAAGGAGAAAAGAATCTGAGAATAATATGTCCAAAACGGAGAGGCATATAAAAGAAGAAGAACCTAAAAACATACATTCAACAAACGATAGAAAAGCATCGAACAATTGCAATAATATTCAAACTAAAATAGTAAGAGAAAAAATAATAGCACGGAAAAGTGTACCAGAAAAATCAAAATTCTCAGAAAAAAATATGCATAAAGAAATAAATTCACCAATAAGTCCGCCAACATTATCATTTCGTAGTTAGAAATTAAATATAACATAAATTAGTCTAAAAAAAAAAAAAAAAGAGGGGTTATAAATAATTTTTATAAAGATTTTCTCATATAAGGTTTTTTCATGTAAGGTTTAATATTAGTCAAGTTCTACACCTAAATTTATCATAACTAGTTGTAATTCAAATTACATGATTGCATAATTTTAGGATTAGAATTATAATTTTTTTAGGGGTTAATTTAAACATAAAAAAAAAAAAACAAAAAAAAATGTTAGGTTTTAATAAAAGGGGAAGGAAAGTGTATACAGAATATATATATGTATATATATAAAAAAAAATTCATTGAGAAGAGAAATAATGTATAAAAAGGTTTTTTTTGAAGAATAGTAATAAAAGGTTGCGGAAGGATTGAATTAGTTAAGTAAATGTAATAGTCAAAATATAATAAAAAAAGTTCTACATGAGAATAATTGGATTAAGTAAAATTGTAATAGTAAAAATATCAGTAAATTCATTTTATTTCAATTGTTGTTCATAAATATTTCAGTAATGAGTAATATCTTTGTATATAAATTTATATAGTAGTCCCACTTGACTGATTTTTTTTGAATCGTGGCGACGAGAGAAGTGCTAACTAAAATATAGTAGGGACATAAATCATATTTTTAATTTAACAGGGCCATCTACATTTGAATAACTGAAACAATTCAAAATGGCAAATTTGTGTATATTTGTTATTGTAATTTTTTTTATTTCTTATTCTTGGTACAGAAGTGTAAGGGGGGAAGAAAATATATAGAAAAAAAAATTTTATATGCGTATTTGAATAATTTTTAATGAATTTTAAAATAGAAAAATATTGTTTTGTAAATTGCTAGGGATGGTGACGTAAGGGGGAAGAAAACATATGAGATTTTTTTTTATGAATATATGCGTATTCGTATTAATGAATATAATTTTCTGAACTAATTTAAGAATTTAAAATATTTTTTATTTTTTTATTCTTAAATTCTTGGGGAAGAAAATATATGAGATTTCTTTCTAGAATGTTCTAGAATGTTCTAGAAATCGAATAATTTTAAGGAATTTATGAATTAAAAATGTTTTTTGTGTTATTATTCATTGGCGATGGTGCCGATTTTATAAAAGCACTGGCATAGTTAACTATAGGACACTATAATGAGTGTGTTTACCAGATATCAGCCCAATCCATCCAGAGGTACTATAGAAAATCCCAGATGAAAATATGGCCATTCATCATTTCATCCAGACCAATAAAAATTAAAAAATGAGGAAATTTTATAAAATCGGCACCATCGCCAATGAATAATAACACAAAAAACATTTTTAATTCATAAATTCCTTAAAATTATTCTTAAAATTATTAAATTAAATTGGACCAGATGCAATTGTAACGCTACCATTAGATATTAGCAAAAAGAAAGAAGTACAACTAATAGTGGATACGGGTGCCCAAATCAGCCTATTAAATAAGGATAGCGTTGCGGACATGAGCAAAATTAACAAAAACAATAAAATTAACATACAAACACTAAATAGCAAGTACTACAATGGGCACATGCAGAGGAAATTTTTTAACACCAAATAAGTTGGATTGTCATTTCCAAATTATAACCAATCATAATTTGCCAGTGGATGGAATTCTAGGAAATGATTTTTTATCAAAGAATTGTGATATACTAGGTCCAGAGAAAAAAATACGATTTCCAGTAACACAAGATAACTCGAGCGAATTTTCGATACCTTTTAACGAATCAGGAGAAATAATGAAGGAAGATAAGAATAATATAGAAGTAAATAAAATAAGAGTTAAAATTGAAGAAAAAATTGAAAATAAAATTGAGGATAAAATTGAAGAAAAAGTTGAAATTGAAAAAACGAAAGAAAAAATTGAAGATAAAAATTGAAGAAAAATTGAAAATGAAGTTAAAATAGAATTTGAAGAGAAAATTAAAGAAAATACAGAAGAAGAAATGGAGGACATAGAAGAAGAAGAAATTAAGTTAGAAATATTGAATAAAGAAAATGAAGTTTTGAAGGGCGAATACGAATTAAAAAAGAAAGAATTAAAAGAGGAATTCAAAATAGGAAGGGATAAAAAGGATAATTTTGTTGAAGAAGAAAACGATTATGAAGAAGAGATGAAAAAGTTAAGAAATATTGAGTTACAGGAGGACGATAGAAAAGAAAAAAGGGAGATTTTAAAGGACGAAAAACAAATTACGTTAAACGGAAGATGCGAACAATTTATTAAGGTATCAAGTACAAAGAATGGAGAATTCTTATGCAAAAAAATGGAAATTGCACCAGGAGTATATATTGGAAATGGAATCGTAAAAGCTGAAAGAGGACATATATATTGTAGTATACTAAATATAAATCACGAAAAAATTAAGATAATGGAACCAAAACTGGAATTAGAACCACTAGACGGCTATAAAATAATGGAAATAAGCACAGAAGAAAAACATATGAAAAGGAAACACAGAAAAATAAAAAACGAACAACAAAAGGACGAAAAATTGGCGAGCGTTAGAAACATATTCACTAAAACTAAGAACGAAGCAGTAACAAATCACAGGACTAAAATAATAAAAGAAAAACTAGAATTGGATGAAAATTGGAATCCGGAAGAAAAAGGAGCTGTTGACGAAATTTGTGAAGAATTTAATGACATATTTCACTTACCAGGTGACAAATTAAGTTGCACCACAGCAATAGGCCATAAAATTCGAACGCCAGAAAATAACCCAGCAATAGCACAAGCTAATTACAGACTACCGGAAAGCCATCGCAAAGAAATACACGAACAAGTAGAAAAAATGTTGGACGACGATATAATACAACCAAGCAGAAGTGCATGGAACGCACCCCTGCTAGTAGTACCAAAAAAGGCGGGTCCTGATGGAAAAAGACGATTCAGAGTGGTAATAGATTACAGAAAATTGAACGCTATCACAATAAAGGATGCTTTTCCATTACCCAGAATAGAGGATATTCTACAACAATTGGGAAACTCGAGATATTTTACCACATTGGATTTAGCAAGTGGCTACCATCAAGTACTAATAGAAGAAACAGATAGAGAGAAGACAGCATTTAGTACTATATTTGGACATTATGAATTTAAAAGGATGCCATTTGGATTAACAGGAGCGCCCGCTACTTTCCAAAGACTTATGAATTACGTGTTGTCAGGACTACAAGGACTAAAATGTTTTGTGTACTTGGACGATATTGTCATATACGGACGAACGTTAGAGGATCATCAAACAAAACTAAAAGCAGTTTTAGAAAGGTTACGTGAAAACAATTTAAAGTTACAACCCGACAAATGCAAATTTTTAAGAAAGGAAGTAATATATTTAGGACATAAATGTACGGAAACAGGAGTACTTCCAGACCCAGAAAAACTAAAATGTGTAAAGGAATTTCCAATTCCAAAAAGTACGACCAAACTACAGTCATTTTTAGGATTGGTAAATTATTATAGATCAAGTACACCACATTTGGCAAAAATAGGGGAACCATTATATAAATTGGCTACGAAATCAAAAAAGTTCAACTGGAGTGAAATTTGTCAAAAAGCGTTTGAAGAAATTAAGGAGGTATTGACAAACCCACCATTACTACAATATCCTGATTTCAACAAGAAATTTATTTTAACTACGGATGCTTGTAACACAGCATTAGGAGCTGTACTATCACAAGGGGAAATAGACCAAGATCTTCCAATTGCATATGCAAGTAGGGTATTAAATTCAGCAGAACGAAACTACAGTACAATAGAGAAAGAAATGTTAGCCATATATTGGGCTATAAAGAACTATAGATGTTACCTATTTGGACCAGATTTTATAGTATACACCGACCATAAGCCATTAATAAGTGAATTTAACAAGCGAAATCCTGAAGGAAGGCTAAACCGATGGAAGATGAGATTATCCGAGTATACTTATGAAATAAAATATAAACCGGGTAAACGCAACTCAAACGCGGACGCACTTAGTAGGATACCTTACGAGGACATGGAAAATGCCGAAAATAATAAAAAACAAATAGAACTTTACGGCGCAGTACATGCAGTAACGAGAGCGAGTGCAAGAGCAGCAGAAGAAGAAGAAAAAATGGAGGAAGATTTGGATGATGAAAACAAACCAACTGAGCAACATAAGGACAAGGTAATATTGACAAATCCGGTAGAAATAAAACTTATATTAAAAGAGTATCATGACACCCCGCTTGGAGGTCACCTAGGAGTGAACCGAACATACAAAAGAATTAGCAGATTTTACTACTGGAAGAAAATGTTACAAACAATAACAAAGTACATCAAGGCTTGTCCACAATGTCAAAAACCAAAAAGAGTAAAAGTTACGAAAATGACTATGACAATAACGGACACTGCGCAAAAGCCATTTTTCAAGGTCTATTTAGACATAGTTGGACCTTTTCCAGTTACGCATAACGGAAATAAATACATTCTAACATTTCAAGACGACTTAACCAAAATATTAGACTGTATTCCGCTTCAAGATATGGCAGCCAAAACGGTCGCGGAACATTTTTATAAGAAAATTATCTTAAAATACTCAGTAATCCCAAGAAAGTTAATAACCGATCAAGGAACGAACTTCACAAGTGAATTGTTTAATAAACTATGTAAATTATTGGGAATTAAGAAAATTCAAACCACCGCGTACCATCCACAATCCAACGGATCATTGGAAAGACGACATGGGCCACTGGTGGAATATTTAAAAATGGTCACAAATAAGAATTCGCAAACATGGGATGACTGGTTGGAAGAAGCAGCTTTTTCCCATAACCACACCCCACATTCAGGTACGAAATATTCACCTATTTTCGCACTATACGGATTTTGCGATCCGTTACCAAGTCGTTTAGAACGGAAAGCCGACCCTGTATATAATTACGACGATTTATGCGCACAGGTAAAATTCAAATTACAATCTATACATCAGATTGCCAGACAAAACTTACAAAGTAGTAAGATAAAGCTGAAGGACTCTTTAGTAAGTGTTACAATAAAGGATCCACACAAGATTATGTAAATATTCATATATAAATACAATTTTATTAATAATTTTTTTTTTCAGGGTTATCTTCTTACGCACAGAGCCTAACTCGAAAGAGTAGGTAAATTTTCTCAAATATGCTTGAGAAGTGTAACCATTGCTAAGCAGCAATAAAAAACTCTGTAAGAAGGAAAACCCTTAGAGATTTTTTTTCTCTATTACTTATGTTTAAATTAATTTTTTGGACTTTCCGAAATTCCACTTTAAGAAATATTTTACGTTAACTTTAACAAATACTTTACGTTAATTTTTTTTTGGACTTCTAAAAAAGATCCACTTTAGCAACGCAATTTTCTCAAATTTTGTTCTTAAACAAAAGAGAGGTAACCGAAAAAACATACATATAGTGACAGCACAATAATTATTAAGTAGAAGTATCATTATCAGGACTGTGAACCAAAAATGATACTAGGATAGAAAATAAGTATGAAAATTAGTAAAAAAAACCTAACATGTTACGAAATATTAGGTTTGCAGATAAAACCTAATACTTCAAGTTTATTATACCGAGGATACCGTGCATAATACAAAAAAAGTTTACATCATAAGCTACGTTAAATGCTACGGTATTAACTACTTTAATTACAATTTTTAAACAACAAACTCGGTTTATTTTTAGGTGTTTATTTATTTTATTTAATTAAGAAAAAAGAAGTAGGAAATCAGAAAAACAAAATTGACTCACAAATAAAACTGTCCCACGTTGTTAATTTATATTTTTTATATTGAAGATCTGATAATTTATATTGAAGATCTCTGAAGAGGATCCCACGATGCAAAGTTACCTAAAAAATCACAATTTTATTAGAAAAAAATTTTAAATAAAGAAAATATAATTATATAAAATATTGTGTATTTTAACAAAAATTAATCCAACAAACTTAGTTAAAGAAATTTCCGGGAAAATGGTAAAACCCAAAAAACAAAAGAGTATACCTAAAAAGAAAAAAAAAACACAAAGAATCTTGTCAATAAAATGGAATAAAATACTTATCTGAATTTTTATTTTCAAATATTAGGCGCTCATACTACCACATTATAGAACTAAGAAAAGTGAACTTTGCAAATGAGTTTTTGTTTTAATATATTTTCCTTTAAATATATAAACTAATTTACATCTTAATTCTTGCGTTGTAATAATTTTTACCTAAAAAAAAAAAAAAATTTTTTTTACAAAAAAATTTTTAATACAATTAGTTATAAAATATAATATTTTTTACGTCATAAATTCAGTGATGTATTCATTACAGTTATATCAACAATCTACAGACTATGTTAAACCTATTTTCCTTGTAGGGCAGGATTTAATACGCTACAAACAAATACTAGAAAATCTGTAATAAACATTGTTGATCCAAAATTTTTGACTGCCTGCTAATGTAAAGGAGTTTTAATCCAGATTTTCTATTCGTGGTGGCACTCGCCCTGAACAATTGCCACTAAGATTTTTTTTTCAATCAACAATTTTCACACAAAATTTATATTGCATTTTTGAACTAATAAATAATATTTATGGAAATTAATACTTTAATAATTAATTTATCCGAAATGTGACGAATGTTATTTTCATATTCCGCTTCCCCATTGTGACAAGATAAAAAGTCACTTTCTCCCAGCTGTAACTGAATTAATGAACAGATGGACGATTATGTGCCAGTAAAGTCGAAAATGTCACATAAAAATGATAAAGTAACGAAGCAAAAATTTGATTTATGTCCAAAACCTCTAAAGAGGGAGCTCTTCGTTTATGTATAAAATTTTTTAGTATCATTTTTTAAATCGTAAAATCCACCTGAAATAATTTATATTTAGTGACAAATTTAGAACTATGAAATCAATTGAATATTTCTATCAAAAATTAACCTTGAAAATTTAAAAAAAATTATTAGCAAATTTATAATACACAGGAAATGTGTAATTTTAAAAAAAAATGTTTTTATTAAATAGTTTTAGTTAAACTATGTTAAAAACATATTTTTTTTTTTAATAAAAATAGTAAATAAAATCATTTAATAAACAAAACAATTCTAGTAAAAAGACAATTCTTATAAAAAGTATAAAATTATTTAATTATGGAACCCAAATAACAAATTAATTTAAAATAAAATTTAGTTGACAAACAAAATGAAATTTAATTTTTGATTTGCAGTTCTCAAATTTCTTCCCAGATTTAAATCGCTTAATTAAATATTCATAATAAATTTTAGTTTATTTTAACTAACTTTAATTTATTACTTTATAGAATATGTTTTTTATTATTTATTAATTTGTGTAAATTTCCATTTTTTTTATTCAATTTTTTATAAGCACTTTTCTGTGACATTTATATTTTAGTAATTTACTAATCAATTTATTAAAAACTCATTGATTATTTATTAATTTATTATTTTTTATTTTTTTTTGAAAAAAAATGTTTGTAGGTGGAAATTTGTAAAATTTATTACTAAACAAGATTTATAATACATTATCATAACCTACACATTAGATTTTTGCAGATGATCTTTTCCTATTCTTATAGATAAAGTTTTGAGCTTTTCGAAATGATAAATAAAAGTTGAAACTTTCATTTAATAAATTTTCATTATAGATTTTAGTTTTTTTTTTTTTCAATTTTACTTTAAATAAAACAAAATTGTTTCAATTAATTTTGACATGTGTCATATATATTAGGTGAGCCAAAAATTTTAGAAGGAAAAAAAAAACAACCAAATGTTCAAACAAACTGCAAAAATTTTGCACGTAAATTTTTCCTAATTAAAGGATTAAAGGAAAAAACTCTATACAAAAAACACCCGAATGAGTTAATTTATTATGATCGGTCCAATCATAAAACCACCAAGGTATCTTCTTGGGTATGGTGGTCGTTGTAAAGAAGTAGAAGGGTGAATTAGATAGAATTTTTGGAAAACTTTAAACGTTAAAAATTTAACAAAAAAAAAAAAAGAAAAATCAGGATAGGGAAGATAAATAAAGAATTTATCTATTAATAATAACATAGAAGTTATTATTAGAAAAAAAATTGAAATTTTTGCATAGCCAGTCACACCTCGTGGCTATGCGAAATAAAGAATAAATAAATGAAAAATGGTGACGAAACGTCAATAAATTTTTAGTGTAACCATAAAAAAAAAAAAAACAAAAACAAAAGGGTAACACATAAAAAGTAAAAAGAGGAATGAAGTTTTTTTCCAAAAGAGGGGGTTAATTAAATAATCTTAAAAAATTATTATTTTTAATTTTTTAAAATAAAACAAAACTTACCTTGATTTTCAGCATGGTATATCACTACACATTATGGCAACATATTTTTATTTTTTTATGCAACATATTTTTATTTATCATCAAACTTTGATTATACACTTTATACATTAGAAACATTATACACTTTATACATTAGAAACATTATACACTTTATACATTAGAAAGTTATCGTATCACTATAACTTATTGTTTTCTTTTTTTATGAAAACAACACAAAAAACCAGCATGAATTTACTAACTAAACAACAATGTTTTCAATTATTAGATCCAAATTAATAATATTATTATTATGTCCGACATAATAATGGCGCGCAACTAATTTCGAGTATGACATAACAATCCGGACAACCCATGACTTAAAAATTCGAGTTGCGAGAAAAAATTTTGTTCGGAAATCTTGCGGAAAAATTTTTTTACGGAAATCCCTTTTTCAAGAAAATTTTTTTTACGAGAATTTTTTTAATTTTTTATTGGTACAGAATAAAAATTTTTACAAGATTAATAAAAAATAATAACGTTAGAGTTAACAATTAGAATAAATTAGCTATTTTTAGGTTATTAATTATGAAAGTTAAATTTTTTTTGAGTGTAGTTATATAAAAAATTATAAAATAAGGTTAGATTATCAGTAATTAGAATAGATTAACCATATTTAGTAAATAATAAGTACGCTTAGCATAGTAATTTTAATTTGAAAAAAAAATTAATATATTAATAAGTACCGATTTCCGTTTCTTTTGAAAAAAGGTTTTTTATATCGGGTACAAAAGAATCGATACTTTTTAACTATAAATATAAGGAGTAGCAATGCTTACATTTTTATATGGAAGTGCGATAGGTATTTTTTGGAAGGTACTAGAAAAAAATCATAAAAGTACTATAACAATAAAACTATAATTAATAATTTGTTAATTAAAAAATATTAAAATTATTAACGAAATTAACATTTTCAGAAAATGTTGTACTGGATTTTGGTATTATTGGTGATGGTAGGGGGAAATCATATAGAAGTAATGCAAATAAAGGAAGCGGAAATTTTGTTCGAAAAATTGGGTACAGCAATGGAGTACAAGGATTATATTCGTATATATACAAAAGTGGAAATTACGGAAAGAAAGGAAATTGAAGAATTTTTGAATTTAATCAACCTACAAATAAATACAACATGCGAAAGTATGAAAGATTTTATTACAGAGCATAAAATAACTGCATCTAAAAACGAAGTGAAGTTATGGAATAATAGAATAAGAATGTTAAGTCAAGGTGTAAAAAATTATTTTAACAGAAACAAAAGAGGAGCAATTAATATAATTGGAACAGTATCGAAAATGCTTTTTGGAACCATGGATCAGAATGATTCAGATAAAATATATGAAAGTTTGGAAAAATTAAAAAATAATGAAAAGAATACTATAGAAATATTAAATAAGCAAACGGCAGTAATGGCCTCAAATTTCGAATTCGTGAAAGCAGAAATAGAAAATAGAGTAGGAGTAATGCAAAGTAGGATGAGATTAAATACAATATTAATGAATAAAGAAATAAAAGAAATAAATGCAGAATTGGAAATGCATCAATTAATGATATACGTATTTGCTGAATTGGAGAGAGTTTATGGACATTTAATAGAAGAAAATGAGATAATTAGTGCATTACAACAACATAAAATACATCCCTTAATATTGGACACAGAAGTATTGACTAAAATCATAAGAAATATGACCCAAGACCAAGGACATAAATATCTGTATTCAGCCATTATATTAAATCAAATGGTAGAAATAGATCTGACGTATGTAGGAAATGAAATAGGAGTACGAATAAGAATAAAGTTATTAACAACGGAAGAATTTGATTTATATAGAATACACCCGTTACCGAGGAAATCTTCAAATCAACATATTACAGTTATTGATACAGAATGGGGTTATATAGCAAACAACTCCATTAATCAATATAATCTCTATACATTAACAGAACTAGCACGAGCATGCACAGAAATTAATGATGAAGAAAATATGAAGATTAAAATTTGTAAACAACTACAACCAAGATTGTTGAATCCAATAGAGAAAAATTGCATATTAACGATATTCACAAAAAATAAAGACAGTTTGAAGAAATGTAATAGGAAATTAATACAGGAAGTACAAAATCATCTCATTCCACTACAAAAAATAAATACATGGTTATTTACGTTTTTCACAAATCAGGAAATAACTAGTTTTTGTAACCCAAACACTTACAGTTGCGAACATGAAAATAGCAGTAGCAGTGAAAAAAATGGTTACATATAATTCAGATTTGCTTTGAGCTGAATATAAATTATTCCTAATTGAAATGTTTTTTATTAAGTAATTTAAAAATTGTATCCGAAAATTAATTATTTCAATTCTAACTTTATAATGGCACAAAATTATAACAAATATTAGTTTTTTAATATTGCTACAGCTACTGCTATTTTAGTGTTCACAGCTGTACAAACAAGTAATACAAGGAATTGGGATAATAACGTTAAAGAAAAAATGCTCGTTTGTACTAGGAGATATGGAAATACCATATTATATGGAACAAATGGTTGAGATAAAAAATAATAACAAATATATTTTTGGAGAAATTCCAGAGAACCAATTTAAGGATATGGACATCTTAGAATTACCAGTAACAAATAATAAAACAACTAGTATTAAGTCAATTGGAATTGCAGAATTAGGTCAAGAATTTGTTAAAAGAAGTAAAGCTATTAGCTAAATTCAAGAGGAAATTAGATTAGAGAAAAATAGACAATCCGAATTAAATGTAATACGAACTAAAACATTGGTAAATACTATTTTGGCAGGAATTATCATAGGAATAATGATAATATTTATAGTTTATAAAATAATAAAAAGGGGTAAAAGGCTTAAAACAAAAAGGAGAAAAGAATCTGAGAATAATATGTCCAAAACGGAGAGGCATATAAAAGAAGAAGAACCTAAAAACATACATTCAACAAACGATAGAAAAGCATCGAACAATTGCAATAATATTCAAACTAAAATAGTAAGAGAAAAAATAATAACACGGAAAAGTGTACCAGAAAAATCAAAATTCTCAGAAAAAAATATGCATAAAGAAATAAATTCACCAATAAGTCCGCCAACATTATCATTTCGTAGTTAGAAATTAAATATAACATAAATTAGTCTAAAAAAAAAAAAAAAAAGAGGGGTTATAAATAATTTTTATAAAGATTTTCTCATATAAGGTTTTTTCATGTAAGGTTTAATATTAGTCAAGTTCTACACCTAAATTTATCATAACTAGTTGTAATTCAAATTATATGATTGCATAATTTTAGGATTAGAATTATAATTTTTTAGGGGTTAATTTAAACATAAAAAAAAAACAAAACAAAAAAAAATGTTAGGTTTTAATAAAAGGGGAAGGAAAGTGTATATAGAATATATATATGTATATATAAAAAAAAAATTCATTGAGAAGAGAAATAATGTATAAAAAGGTTTTTTTTGAAGAAAAGCAATAAAAGGTTGCGGAAGGATTGAATTAGTTAAGTAAATGTAATAGTCAAAATATAATAAAAAAAGTTCTACATGAGAATAATTGGATTAAGTAAAATTGTAATAGTAAAAATATCAGTAAATTCATTTTATTTCAATTGTTGTTCATAAATATTTCAGTAATGAGTAATATCTTTGTATATAAATTTATATAGTAGTCCCACTTGACTGATTTTTTTTGAATCGTGGCGACGAGAGAAGTGCTAACTAAAATATAGTAGGGACATAAATCATATTTTTAATTTAACAGGGCCATCTACATTTGAATAACTGAAACAATTCAAAATGGCAAATTTGTGTATATTTGTTATTGTAATTTTTTTTATTTCTTATTCTTGGTACAGAAGTGTAAGGGGGGAAGAAAATATATAGAAAAAAAAATTTTATATGCGTATTTGAATAATTTTTAATGAATTTTAAAATAGAAAAATATTGTTTTGTAAATTGCTAGGGATGGTGACGTAAGGGGGAAGAAAACATATGAGATTTTTTTTTATGAATATATGCGTATTCGTATTAACGAATATAATTTTCTGAACTAATTTAAGAATTTAAAATATTTTTTATTTTTTTATTCTTAAATTCTTGGGGAAGAAAATATATGAAATTTCTTTCTAGAATGTTCTAGAATGTTCTAGAAATCGAATAATTTTAAGGAATTTATGAATTAAAAATGTTTTTTGTGTTATTATTCATTGGCGATGGTGCCGATTTTATAAAAGCACTGGCATAGTTAACTATAGGACACTATAATGAGTGTGTTTACCAGATATCAGCCCAATCCATCCAGAGGTACTATAGAAAATCCCAGATGAAAATATGGCCATTCATCATTTCATCCAGACCAATAAAAATTAAAAAATGAGGAAATTTTATAAAATCGGCACCATCGCCAATGAATAATAACACAAAAAACATTTTTAATTCATAAATTCCTTAAAATTATTCGATTTCTAGAACATTCTAGAACATTCTAGAAAGAAATCTCATATATTTTCTTCCCCAAGAATTTAAGAATAAAAAAATAAAAAATATTTTAAATTCTTAAATTAGTTCAGAAAATTATATTCATTAATACGAATACGCATATATTCATAAAAAAAAATCTCATATGTTTTCTTCCCCCTTACGTCACCATCCCTAGCAATTTACAAAACAATATTTTTCTATTCTAAAATTCATTAAAAATTATTCAAATACGCATATAAAATTTTTTTTTCTATATATTTTCTTCCCCCCTTACACTTCTGTACCAAGAATAAGAAAGAAAAAAAAATTACAATAACAAATATACACAAATTTGCCATTTTGAATTGTTTCAGTTATTCAAATGTAGATGGCCTGTTAAATTAAAAATATGATTTATGTCCCTACTATATTTTAGTTAGCACTTCTCTCGTCGCCACGATTCAAAAAAATCAGTCAAGTGGGACTACTATATAAATTTATATACAAAGGTAATATAAAAAAAAATTTTTATATCAGTAAGTTCATTTTATTTCAATTGTTGTTCATAAATATTTTAGTAATGAATAATATAAAAAATTTTTTTTGTTTGAAGAAAAATACTTAAAAAAAAAAAAAAAACATATATTTAAATTTTGTATAAAACTATGTATAACTGTTAACTTAAGATCATAAATAAATTTAATCTAAATTCAGAAAATATAATAAAACAATATTAAATATATCAATTATAAAAAAAAAAAAAAAAAAAAATAATAATATTTCTTGTAATAAAAAATAAATAAATAATTTTAAGGCAAATTGTTAAATAGGTAATCTGTAAACTACGATCGACTAATTTATACGATTTATTTTTTGAAAAGGTACGATCTCTTCAAGATCGCCCCTTTCCATTTTTAAAAAGGGAGGAATGTTGTGGAATAAATGTTTCCAAACATTTATCCCGCAACATAATCAAAAGTATATAATCAATATTATATGTACTTTTGATTATAAATATATAAAAAAAAAAACCTATAATAAATTCTTATATACTAATTCACATAAATATTCTTTTATATTGGAAATGCTGAAAATGCATAAAAATCAATAAATAAAAAACAATTGATTTTTTACAGGTAGAATATTTATATAGGCCAAATTTAATTAATATTAATATTAAAGAAAAAAAGTGCTAGTGTGGGCATTTTTCGGCTAATATAATAATTGAATAAAACCAATACCGATATTATGTTATTATTAGTATTATTCAAATAAATAATATTGGTAATAACATTTTTAATTGTATTTGTGCCGGAAAATGCACCAAAAATCGTATAAATTAGCTCGATTTTGGGTAAATATGGTCATTAAAATTTTGATCAGTCAAACATATTAATCTAAAATATTAAGCTACGCTTGTGCTATATAGCTTTTATTTTAAATATTATTATTAAACTGAGAATAAATACTATATAAAAAAAGTAAACTATCGATTTTTATATAACAAGAGGAAATTAAGCAGAAAAAAAGGAATCAAGCGAAACCTGGTTAAATAGATAACCAAACATTGACAGGAATAAAAAATAAAAGGTAATTATTTATGTCTGTATAAAGTATTATACAACACCTACTAGGCGACGAAATTTATCGACCTACAGACCCTTGATAAATTTTGACATAGAAGTTTAATTTCAATATAACCTATAACTATAGGAATCTGTTTTTTTCGGAATTTTTTAATTATAATATTTTTTTATTTATTATGATCTCTCAAAATTTAAATTTTAAAATTTTAAAACATTTCGGACAGCTAAATTATAAAAAAACAACCACAGTTACATTTGCTTTTCACCCTATGGGGAATTTTTTTAAAATTTAAAATTTAATCTATTTCGGACAGGCCCTAAATATTAAATATATGAAGTACACCACCCATATATATTTTTTTTATTATATATAAATATATATTCTTTAAAATTTTCTGTTAATAAAAACCAAAAACAACCTCCTGTTAAAAAAAAAAATTAATCGTTTTTTTATTTATTATAATTTATTTGGAATTTTATTTATTTTTTTGAAAATTCCAAAAATTTTTATTATTTTATTGAATTGTGTTGGCACCGCTGGGTTGTTTTTTTTTTATGAAAATTGATGGTTCAACATGGAATTTTTTTTGTTCTCCATCTGAGGTTGCTTAAGTCGGATGTAGGGGCGATCAATAACGCAACGTCTTCCCCTTCCGTGGGTGGTATTCTTCCTTTCCTATGGGGAACATCGGAGGTTGTTCCAATTTATTTTATGTGCTGGTAGTTAGATAAGGGTTTTGGTTGTCCATTACCTGTCCTACCAGTGTCCTTTGTTTATTTATTTTGGGGGGTTAGAAACTGCGTTAAGGTGGTCCTTGACGTATCCTCCCCAAAGTGTCCGTCCGCTAGTAGTCTAAAAGGGGGTGCTAGCATGTTTGTGTTTTTGTGTTCAACGTAGGTTGGACTTTTGTGTGAATTGTGACGGCCAAAGATTCATCACAAAAATCCTTGACGTATCCTCCCCAAAGTGTCCGTCCGCTAGTAGTCTAAAAGGGGGTCCTAGCATGTTTGTGTTTTTGTGTTCAATGTAGGTTGGGCTTTTGTGTGAATTGTGACGGCCAAAGATTTTTTTGTAGTGTTGGGGGAATATTTCTCATTGAAGTTTCCTTTCTCCCTAACCCTATCCTACCTTACCCCTTCCCTTCCCTGTCAATTGAAAAGATAAATCCTAGAGCATCCATTCTGGGGTGTTTTAAAAATTACCGATTTTATAAAAGCACTGGCATAGTTAACTATAGGACACTATAATGAGTGTGTTTACCAGATATCAGCCCAATCCATCCAGAGGTACTATAGAAAATCCCAGATGAAAATATGGCCATTCATCATTTCATCCAGACCAATAAAAATTAAAAAATGAGGAAATTTTATAAAATCGGCACCATCGCCAATGAATAATAACACAAAAAACATTTTTAATTCATAAATTCCTTAAAATTATTCGATTTCTAGAACATTCTAGAACATTCTAGAAAGAAATCTCATATATTTTCTTCCCCAAGAATTTAAGAATAAAAAAATAAAAAATATTTTAAATTCTTAAATTAGTTCAGAAAATTATATTCATTAATACGAATACGCATATATTCATAAAAAAAAATCTCATATGTTTTCTTCCCCCTTACGTCACCATCCCTAGCAATTTACAAAACAATATTTTTCTATTCTAAAATTCATTAAAAATTATTCAAATACGCATATAAAATTTTTTTTTCTATATATTTTCTTCCCCCCTTACACTTCTGTACCAAGAATAAGAAAGAAAAAAAAATTACAATAACAAATATACACAAATTTGCCATTTTGAATTGTTTCAGTTATTCAAATGTAGATGGCCTGTTAAATTAAAAATATGATTTATGTCCCTACTATATTTTAGTTAGCACTTCTCTCGTCGCCACGATTCAAAAAAATCAGTCAAGTGGGACTACTATATAAATTTATATACAAAGGTAATATAAAAAAAAATTTTTATATCAGTAAGTTCATTTTATTTCAATTGTTGTTCATAAATATTTTAGTAATGAATAATATAAAAAATTTTTTTTGTTTGAAGAAAAATACTTAAAAAAAAAAAAAAACATATATTTAAATTTTGTATAAAACTATGTATAACTGTTAACTTAAGATCATAAATAAATTTAATCTAAATTCAGAAAATATAATAAAACAATATTAAATATATCAATTATAAAAAAAAAAAAAAAAAAATAATAATATTTCTTGTAATAAAAAATAAATAAATAATTTTAAGGCAAATTGTTAAATAGGTAATCTGTAAACTACGATCGACTAATTTATACGATTTATTTTTTGAAAAGGTACGATCTCTTCAAGATCGCCCCTTTCCATTTTTAAAAAGGGAGGAATGTTGTGGAATAAATGTTTCCAAACATTTATCCCGCAACATAATCAAAAGTATATAATCAATATTATATGTACTTTTGATTATAAATATATAAAAAAAAAAACCTATAATAAATTCTTATATACTAATTCACATAAATATTCTTTTATATTGGAAATGCTGAAAATGCATAAAAATCAATAAATAAAAAACAATTGATTTTTTACAGGTAGAATATTTATATAGGCCAAATTTAATTAATATTAATATTAAAGAAAAAAAGTGCTAGTGTGGGCATTTTTCGGCTAATATAATAATTGAATAAAACCAATACCGATATTATGTTATTATTAGTATTATTCAAATAAATAATATTGGTAATAACATTTTTAATTGTATTTGTGCCGGAAAATGCACCAAAAATCGTATAAATTAGCTCGATTTTGGGTAAATATGGTCATTAAAATTTTGATCAGTCAAACATATTAATCTAAAATATTAAGCTACGCTTGTGCTATATAGCTTTTATTTTAAATATTATTATTAAACTGAGAATAAATACTATATAAAAAAAGTAAACTATCGATTTTTATATAACAAGAGGAAATTAAGCAGAAAAAAAGGAATCAAGCGAAACCTGGTTAAATAGATAACCAAACATTGACAGGAATAAAAAATAAAAGGTAATTATTTATGTCTGTATAAAGTATTATACAACACCTACTAGGCGACGAAATTTATCGACCTACAGACCCTTGATAAATTTTGACATAGAAGTTTAATTTCAATATAACCTATAACTATAGGAATCTGTTTTTTTCGGAATTTTTTAATTATAATATTTTTTTATTTATTATGATCTCTCAAAATTTAAATTTTAAAATTTTAAAACATTTCGGACAGCTAAATTATAAAAAAACAACCACAGTTACATTTGCTTTTCACCCTATGGGGAATTTTTTTAAAATTTAAAATTTAATCTATTTCGGACAGGCCCTAAATATTAAATATATGAAGTACACCACCCATATATATTTTTTTTATTATATATAAATATATATTCTTTAAAATTTTCTGTTAATAAAAACCAAAAACAACCTCCTGTTAAAAAAAAAAATTAATCGTTTTTTTATTTATTATAATTTATTTGGAATTTTATTTATTTTTTTGAAAATTCCAAAAATTTTTATTATTTTATTGAATTGTGTTGGCACCGCTGGGTTGTTTTTTTTTTATGAAAATTGATGGTTCAACATGGAATTTTTTTTGTTCTCCATCTGAGGTTGCTTAAGTCGGATGGAGGGGCGATCAATAACGCAACGTCTTCCCCTTCCGTGGGTGGTATTCTTCCTTTCCTATGGGGAACATCGGAGGTTGTTCCAATTTATTTTATGTGCTGGTAGTTAGATAAGGGTTTTGGTTGTCCATTACCTGTCCTACCAGTGTCCTTTGTTTATTTATTTTGGGGGGTTAGAAACTGCGTTAAGGTGGTCCTTGACGTATCCTCCCCAAAGTGTCCGTCCGCTAGTAGTCTAAAAGGGGGTGCTAGCATGTTTGTGTTTTTGTGTTCAACGTAGGTTGGACTTTTGTGTGAATTGTGACGGCCAAAGATTCATCACAAAAATCCTTGACGTATCCTCCCCAAAGTGTCCGTCCGCTAGTAGTCTAAAAGGGGGTCCTAGCATGTTTGTGTTTTTGTGTTCAATGTAGGTTGGGCTTTTGTGTGAATTGTGACGGCCAAAGATTTTTTTGTAGTGTTGGGGGAATATTTCTCATTGAAGTTTCCTTTCTCCCTAACCCTATCCTACCTTACCCCTTCCCTTCCCTGTCAATTGAAAAGATAAATCCTAGAGCATCCATTCTGGGGTGTTTAAAAAATTACGTATTTTGAAATTTTGAATTTTTGTTATTGGGTTTTGGTTTTTTTTTTATTTTTTTTTATTTGATTTGGATTTTAGATTTTTTTTTTGTGGTTGCGATATTTCGTTTTGAGTTTTTTTGTTCAGAATACGAATGGCTCGGACCATTCGTATTCTGAGGATGGGAGGTTGACGGTAATCGACGAACGGGAGGGAGCTATAGGTCCACCCCTTGACCAATTTCCGCTGCCGCCTGTGGCCGCCGTTGCCAATCAGCCTGGTAATAAGGGGGTGTTGCCGAAACAGCCGCTTATTCCAGCTCCGACAATATTGGCCGGCCACCCCTCTTCTGATCCTGGTGCGACGTTGATGACCTCTCGAAAGGGAGTTAATCAGCTGAGCTCCTGGAACAATTCGCCGCATTCTGACCCCACTTCGATACAGGGGTTATCAACTCGGTTGTCCACAGGCGCCTTTTACAAAACTGGTTCGTCTGGAAGAAGAGGAAAACGGTTTAAAAATCAATCTAAACGTCAAAGCGTCCACTTACTTCATGATAGATCTGTAATAGCCTCTGCAATCCAGTTCGATCACACGCAAATTTCCACCATGTCCAGTCTGCTCGAAGAACAGCGGCAACAAATCGCCGAACTCCCAGCGCTGGTAGCTCGACAACATCTTTCGGAACCAGCTGCAGCGCCCCGGTTTGTTGCTCCTGTTCGTAGCTACCCACCGTCTGTAATGCCACCACTCAGCGGGGGGAGGCCAGTGAGGGAACCATCAAATGTCGCTCCCTTTCAACTCAGCGATACCGACGATGAGCCTGACGACAGCCTCCCTAAACATTTTAGGCGTCGTAATCCAGTTTCTAACGGGCGGGTTCGATTTGATGGTTCGGGCAAAGCTCTGTCGCTAGCGGAGTTCATCTTCCGAATTGAAACTTTGGCCAAGGGAGATGGATATCCGTTGGAAGGTTTGGTGTTGTCGATCAATCAACTCCTTCAGGGCCGTGCCGAGACCTGGTACTGGCAATATATTCGGAGGCATTCGAACACGTCATGGTCCAACCTGAAAACGGCCATGCAAATTGAGTTCGATGATGGGGAAGATGATGGTGATGTCAAACGGTTGATGGAAGCCAAGAAGCAACGTTCTCGGGAAAAATTTTCTGACTTCCGAATGGACATGGAGGGACTTCGTCTTCGTCTAACGCACGAAATTTCCGATTATGATTTTCTTAACAGGCTCTTATATAACATATACCCGGGTTACAAGAAAGCTCTGATTTTGGAGAATATTGTAACCCTTAATCAGCTGGATAGAGATTGTAAGAGACTGGAAAGGAAATGGAGGGAAATTGGTGAGTCAGCCGAGCACCAAGTTCGTCCCCGTAGAATGTATGTCCATGAGTTGGAAGAGAACGTTGACTCAAATTAAATACTTACAAATCCGGTGCTCCAAAAGTCAAATCTGCCAGAACCGCCAAGTCCGTCCGCTCCAATTAAAGAAGTCCTGTCCGTCCAAGATAATAAATTTCATCCGGGAGTTCCGTCCGCCACTGTCGTACCTGCCGACAAAAATACCTATGTTATTTGTTTTAATTGCGATGATTGGGACATCTATTTCGAGATTGTCCCCATCCATTAAAAGTATTTTGTTTTCGTTGTGGTTTCAAAAATACTTATGTTAATAAGTGTCGGAGGTGTCATCCCGGCAACCTTCAGGGAAACGCCAAAGCGGGTTTGGGAAACTGGAGGCAACCAAGCTACCGCCATCGTCCGAATCCTCCAGCTCCAGTGATAGGTATAAGTTAGGTGTAGCTTCTAAAAATCCTCCATTAAGTAGCATAATCGAATTAGGTTTAGTTAAAAATAGAAATAATAGTAGATCCAAAAAACATTTTAGTAAGAGGGAGCAAATGCGAAAAACGTTGAAGGCTACGTACCTCAGGCCAAATGGAGACAATCGACCTTTCATGAAGATACAAATTGCAAATAAAAACCATTTTGCGTTATTGGACAGTGGGGCCAATATTAGTTGTTTGGGGAAGGATGGGGAAAATTTGTTGCGGGAGTTGAACATTTTGTACACTCCGATCACGTCCATTGTGAATACGGCCGATGGTAACCCTCAAGGTGTCATCGGTTACGTATTCCTGAACATTATTTACAATGGCGTGACAAAAACCATCAAATTTTTTCTGATCCCCTCCATTCAACGGTCCATGATTTTGGGAATGGATTTTTGGGACGCTTTTAATGCGATTCCGTTTAAAAATCTAGAATTATCTGAATTAACTAATGATGATAAAAAAATGCATAACTTAAATATTGACCAACAACAAAGGCTTCACGAAGTGATCGATTCGTTTCCGTCGTTTAGCACATCTGGTCTGGGGAAAACCACAATTCTAAAACACGAAATCGACGTTGGAGATGCGAAACCTCAGGAGTCCGTCCGTATCCATTATCTCTGCCTATGCAAAAATTATGAGATGTAGAATTAGATAAAATGCTAGAGCAGGACATAATCGAAGAGAGTCGAAGTGCATGGGCATCGCCCTTGGCGTTGGTGAAAAAAACAAACGGCACCCTAAGGTTGTGCCTTGACGCCCGCAAGGTGAATGCCGTCACCAAGAGTGATGCCTATCCGCTTCCTCATATCAATTCGATTTTTAGTAGAGTCAAAAAAACCAAATTTATCACTAGTTTAGATTTAAAAATGGCGTTTTGGCAGGTTGAACTGGAGGAGAAATCCAGAGACAAAACCGCATTCATCGTCCCCGGTCGTGGGTTGTACCATTTCAAACGATTGCCTTTCGGTTTGTCCAACTCCCCGAAAACACTTTGCAAGCTTATGGATAAAGTTATCCCTTACGAGCTTCATGAGGATGTCTTTGTTTACCTTGATGATCTTTTGATGCTCTCGGAAGACTTTGACACCCACATGGAGCTCTTGAGTAAAGTAGCAAGGTGTTTGAGGGAAGCTGGACTAACCATAAACATCGAAAAAAGCCGATTTTGCCAGACCGAAACTAAATATTTAGGTGATGGCCTTAACGCAGGACCCCGTTGTTTCATCTGTTGTAAAAAAAAGAATCTTCAAAACCTGACCTATCCAGTTAAACGAGAAAGCAGCCTTAGCCTTAAAGACAAGGTTAAGTATCTTGGTATCATCCTAGACAGGAAACTCAATTGGAAATCTCACCTCGAAGAACGCGCTAGTAAAGCCTATAAAGTTTTCGGCATGTATCGAGGGGCGATGGGTAAAAAAAGGGGCCTCCAGGCGAAGATGATCCACACGAAACCATCCTAGATTTTGTGAAAACTACCGTCCCAGACGTAAATAAAATATCTGATTAGCAAACAGAAACCTTCTACCGTCCAAAGTTATTCTGTGTATGGTGTATCCCCTCGAGAGAAGAGTGCAGTTCCGGCTCCGCCATCCCTAGTGGAAACCGGATAACTGCCTACATGGACGGTTCTAAAATTGATAATCGTACAGGTGCGGGTTTTTACTGTCAAAGGGCAATTTCCAAAATGTTGGAAAACATCGTTTATTAGACGTGTCCACAAAAAGGCTTCAAAAAATGATATTACGAATTATAGACCTATTGCTAAACTATCTAGCATTCCTAAGTTATTTGAGCTAATGATTTATGATTCGATCTATAGTTACTGTTCAGGACTATTAGTACCTAATCAACACGGTTTCATAGAAAATAGATCCACTGTAACCAACTTATTGAATCATGTTCTTCTTTCCTCAATAATATGGAGGCTGAGTATCAGACTGATGTCATCTATACTGATTTAAGGAAAGCTTTCGATCTGTTACCTCATAGTGTAATATGCTTTAAACTAAAAAAATTAGGTTTTCCTGTTTTTTAAATAAGTGGATAAATTCATATCTGATAAATAGAAAATATTGTGTTAAATTTAGATCTGAAATTTCAGAACCCTATTATGCCAACTCTGTTGCCCCACAGGGTAGTCATTTAGGTCCATGATCTAATAATAGGTCTGTTCGTTAGCTTGCTCAGGTCACATAACCCGAGTAGGTTAGGTTAGGTTGTGTTAGGTTGAGTTAGAATAAGTGACGTCACAGATCACTTTAGGTTCATTTGTGACCCAAACCCAAATTCTGTTCGCTTGCTCAGATCAAATCAGTTGGAATTTTTTACATTTTGCTGCCAAACATAAACATAATTAAATCAAAATTTAAATCAAAGCGGCTTTGATATAATTTTAAATTTTTCGTATGAATGACATATTAAATATACTAACCTATTCGACTCTATCTATTTTGAAAGGTTAGAAAAAAGCAACTCCAAGTAGATCGGATCAAGTTCAAAAAAGCTAACGAACATAGAGTATACTGGACCTAACCTAACCTAACGCAAACGAACACGATCAAATTGACACATATTGATCCAAGTAACTTGTATCAAGCTAACGAACAGACCTAATATAAGGTATGCTTGATAGTTCTATCAATGAAATGTGTGACGTAATCGGCAAGAAATTTTATATGAAATTAATGCTGTGTTTCTTACTTGTGTTTAGATCGATCTAATAAATCTAGAACTGTTTCCTATTTTGACTCAGATCAATCAATTTGAAAATCCCAGACATGCCTGCCAAGATTTGTATTCTTCCCGGCAAACATTGGTACATTTTTTATCTGAAAAATCTCACTGTTTCTTATTTTATAAGTCAGATTAATTTGATTTCAGATTTCAAAAAATCTAGTTGATCAACAGATTTAAATAAGAAACACACCAAATATAATAAATAAAATAAAAGCACAGCCAACTAAAATATCTTTAAAACAGTAGCAAATCTACGTCATTAAGAAAAAAATGGCGAGTGTCAAATTATATCCAGCAGACCTTATATTATTAGATCATGATTTAGGTCCATTTATTATCATTTTCTCAATTAATGACGTTACTTCTGTAATCAAATATAGTAAATTGGGAAGTTACGCCGATGATATGAAAATCCATAATAAGATAAGTTCCTTAAATTATGCTATTACACTACAAAAGGACCTAGACCTAGACTCTTTTAAAAGCTGGTGTAATATTAATAATTTATCATTAAATATTGATAAGTGTGCATTAATTAGTTACACTCAAATCAACGATATAGAAGTTATATGGATAGGGCATAAATATAAAAATTTGAAGCCACGCCGGGTATAGTTGTCTCTTTTTTTGCTAGCCGAATTGTCAAAATATAAAAAAGAGAAATTAGGGGCGGATTAGGTTTTTTTAATTCGGGCATCAATTTTTAAGGAGATAATTTTTTTTTTTTTGAAAAATACAAGTAAAGATCATCCTCAGGAATATTTTAGGTCGCGCAACGATAATTATACAAATGGAAAGTAAAATAGAGTAATTTGTTTAGCTAGTTAATATTGTTAATTTATATTGAGACTCTTAAAATTAAAAAAATAAGCCAGCCCTGTAAATCTACAATCAGCTGTTATAATATTTTTCATATTATTAATTTGACACAAAATCAAAATATCAAAAGTCGGTATGTTAAAAAAATTTCGCTACGCTACTTTTCTCATGCTTCGGCAGTACCAATAATAGTATTTCGATATTAATTTCGAATGTCAAAAACTATATATTTCATTGATAAAAATATATAAATATTAAAATGTCAATAATAAAAATAATAAATTTTCTAATGTGGCTTTCGTTTCGGATTGTTTAAAGTTTTTATCTAAATGCCGCCCAATCGAATATGATAACAAAATCGATTTTGCTATTATTAAATGGAGGGGGTAAAACTTGAAGAAAATCTTAGATTTTTAAACATTGATTTAGATTAAAAAAATGATTTTATTTTACCTATCGAACATAAAAATTGATCTAGATAAAAAAAACTATTTTTCTGCTCAATCGAAACCGACATTACATTTGTAATTGTAATTGAAATTATTATTTCCATTAAAATAATATTTCGCTATAGGCAACGTTGATTAAAATACAATCGATAAGTATCTCAAATTACGCCTAGCGAAAAGTGACAAAACATACCAATTTTCGCTAAGTAGCGTTTTCGAAACGCTTCGATGGCACTAACATCCCACCACTGATCAACTCTGGGGGTCTACTATGAAAAATATGCGCGCGCCACGCTTATCTAATATCTAATTTTGCTACTATGAAATAAAAATATTCGACGCTGGTCGAATGATCCGCCTTACTGTGAACGTTAAATTGCCGCGCCTGTGTATTTTATGCGCGGTCGAATATTTATATTGGACAGCAAATTGATGGCGGATATTTATTTCCGGTAGTTATTTTAAAATGTAAGCATTTCGAAATTAAAAAATAAATTTATTTAATGTGTAAATAAATTATATTAAATACAAAAAAAACAATAAATGTAGTTTAAATAAAAGTAAGAAAATGTTTTAATTTTTTATTTTAGGGTTTCAACAAATTCAAAACATTTTTTTATTAGTGGAGTATTTAATAAAAAATTACGGCATCGCTAAAGAAAATTTTAAATGCTCCTCAATATAAAGCAAAATGTAATAAATCCATTTTATACTTTTTTTACTTTCTTTAGTTCAAAATTAAATTTATAACTTTAAGTTTACCAAAATAAACTTCTTGTTTATATTTATAAATGTCAAAAATTATGTTTTTAAACAATCAGCTGATCATTTTAGTCTAAATGCACCAATAAAAATGGCACTGCGCCTATACAAATTGGTAAAGCGCCAATGTTTTTTGTAAATGTGTCTCGGATAAAGTGTCAAAAAAGTTGTACGATACTATCTAATATTCATAGTAGGGTAATTCGACGCGGATCGCATTTTTATTTTGCGTATAATATTCGATATGCGCGGCGGTCGAATAGTTTCATAGTAGCCCCCCTGAGTATATAAAAAACAAAGTTGTTACGCATTTAAATCATAGTACTCGGTTTCGGACGGAAAATATATTTCGAGAAATATTCCTCCGTACGAACTATGGTAAATTTGAACCAATTAATAGAATGTTCAAGGTTATTAACAACTATAAAAGTCACATAAACCTTTCTTTTTCCAAAGAAAAGAATATGAAAAATTTAATTTTACACGTGTCATAATATTTGTTCTGGACTTAGTTTTTTTTAAGCTAACTAGTTTTTAATTAATTTTTTATTATTATTTCTTTTGACGTAGTTTCATTTTAACTTTGAAACTTAATTTATATTTTATTTTTAATATTACAAATCTTTTTATTATAATTATCAATATTTTATTTTATATAATAATTTTGTAATTTAATTATAATTTTACGTTAAGTTATCACTATGTTGTAATATGTTTCTACTAAACGTAAATAAAATAAATAAATAAATAAATATAGTTAGGCTACACTTAAAGCGATAACTTGCTTTGGTTCAAAGTCCAGGTTGGTCCACAACTGTAAACACAGTATTAACAACCTTGGTGAAGCGAATAAAGTTACTTTAAAATGGGATCCCGGCCACACGGATATCCCCGGGCGGGAATGAAAAAGCCGACGAGCTAGCCAGACAGGGCACGCAATTGGATTCCGTAATCTCGCCGGTAGGGGTAGCGTTACAGTCTCTTAAAGTTAACCTGAAATGTTGGGCCGATGCATCGCATCGCCAATACTGGCTAAACAATAATAAGGGTAAAATCACCAAAGATCTATGGGGCAACCCTAGCGAAGTAGTTGCCAAAAAATTTTTACAACTTAGTAAAAACTCAATCCATTTGCCAACTTAGTAAAAACTCAATCCATTTCTGTTGACGGGCCACTCTATGTTACGGGACCACGCTTTTAAAATACAGCGGTCCGAGGTTTACACTTGTAGAGGTTGCGATGAGGAGAGAGACCATCACTCATTTTTTGTGTTAGTGTCCCAGCCTTATGCACCTCCGTCACAAATGCTTCGGCTCCTTTTTCCTGGATGAGCTACTAGATGTGGGCGGTCTAGGGTGGTAGGTGATTCTTAAATTTGGGCGTGATCCCAATCCATCCATCCATCCATCCAAGAGAGAATGATATATTCTGGAAAAATGTAGAATAAAAAGTAAATAGAAAAACGAATTTCTCTACTTTTCATTTTACATTTTCCAGAATTCTCATTTTCTCTTTGTGGAGCCAAAAAATTATGACAAAAATGTTATTACCGCTTTGGCGATTCGCCGGCGGACCATAAGGGGACCGTTTCGCCGGCGGAACGTTACCGCTTTGGCGATTCGCCGGCGGACCGTAAACGTAAATGTTGGAATAAGAAAATGTAACATAATCAATTTTTATTGATATGTTAGCTGAAGATAACTTCAGAGGAGTTGTGTTCGGAAGCTGAGAGCGTTGGGCGCCAGGTCTGAGTGACCTAGCCACAATCACTACATTGAACCAGACCAGAAATAATTTGTTTACCAAAAATAAAAAAACTACTTCTCTTTTTGATTTACTGTCAGCCTCCAGGATCACTGGGATTTCCTCCTATTGTTGCCGGCTCAGCACCAGCACAGTCTGTGGGGTGTGGGTCGACCAACGATCCTTCTAATCACCATATTGGCTGAATAGGTAACTCTTCAATCCAACTCACCTTTTACATAATAACAAGTCGAATGGATCGAAGAGCCACACGAGAGGAACATCCTGACTACGCTGGTTCACATAACTATAAAGCCTCTTCTAACCAGCCATGATCAACAAAAAAAAATATAGCACAAAATCCTCAGAAAAACAAAAAAAAAATCTCGTACAAAAAAAAAATAATTCTGTCTTTTACCCAACGATGCTTCACCAAAGGAAAAATTTACACTAAATAATAACTAAATAAATATAAACACCAATATTTTAAATTTAGAATTTTAACAAAAATTTTATTTATATTTTTACATCTATATTAATGACTAAAAAAATCAAAATAATAAGGAAACCATCCAATTCAATTCTATACATATTTGACATCTCCGAATAAGATTTTTTTTTTGTCGGAATAGATATATATATATATATATATAGGTCAATATATAGTTGGCACTGCATTGCCAGCACAAAATTTAATAATTTAACAAAAACATACCTTTTACCAGTAGCTACGTGGCTACTCCGGACATGTCTGGAGCTCACGAACTCTGAAATCGCGACTTTATTTTAAATATTTATATATATATATATATCTTATTACAAAAGAAAAGCAATAAATAGTTACAAAATTGAAAAAAAAACTACTCTACACAATATAATTAATAACAAAAAAAAACCCAAGATTTAATACAAAAAAAAAATTAAAAAACACAGGAATTCCCACGACGACTCTGCTACTCGACAGGACTGCCGACGATAACCAAATTCTGCAATACAGGACTCTCACTCAGGACTCGACGCAGGAACACAGGACACACCAACAAACAGGGGCAATATTTTTCGACGACGATTTGCGACGACGAATCCCGCGCGCTGGCCACTTAATTATTATACTCCGATTTAAAAAAAAATTTTGTACCTTTAGCCGGTACACAACTATATGTATTTAATTATATTTTCAAATATTTTTCTCCACTAATAATTTTTTTTTCTGCTTCTTCTTTATTTTTACGTTTTAACTGAATTTTTTTTTTTCGTGATACATTTAAAATTATGGAGCATATTTGGTTTTTCCTTCCAATTTTTTTTTTATTCACTGCACTTCTAATTTTTGCTTTCTAATGGTTTTCTTCATACAATTTTTTTGTTTTCAAAATTTCTTTCGTTTTTTTTAAATTATGTTCTTTTTTTGATTTCCACTATTTTACTTCCGACATTAATCAGATTTTTTTTTCTACTTTTCAATTACAAAAAAACATATAAAAATTTGTTTTTTCGATACAAAAAAAATTACAACCAATTGTGTCCAGCGCGACCGTCGAAACCTGAATCCCCGAATGTTGACGTTTTCCGACACATCATCCCACTTTTTTCTACCCTTCATTCGACCCCGGGTCAAGCATCTTTTGTATTGGGTCGGAAAAAGTCAACTCCTCACCACCACAGCGACATCTAGTACTAAATAAATAGACACTTAACGAAACAACACAAACATACAGAAATCAAAATTTTTGACAATTTAAGTTGACATAACACAAAAAAATAACAAACCCAGCATGGCCGGCGATATTGTGGCAGGTAAATCATTTTTTTTTTATTATTTTCCTTTATAAATATATTTTAATTTTCTTTTATTTTTAGATGTGTTTGAGAAAAAACAGGCTTGATTCTCAGGCATTCCTATCAGAACAAGTCTGAACCCACCCAGCATTAATGATGGTGTATCTACGCTGTTTTAGGTAGTAAGGTAAGATAAACAATTGTGTTTTGTGTTTTGCTTCATATATTGAAAATA
The DNA here is from genome assembly GCA_949752835.1 of Empis stercorea. Lineage (NCBI taxonomy): Eukaryota > Metazoa > Arthropoda > Insecta > Diptera > Empididae > Empis > Empis stercorea. The sequence continues at coordinate 30,091,534 of OX457087.1, read as the reverse complement.
TATGAAGCTTTGTGGCGCGGTCTAAATTTCGACAATTTTTTTTTCGAGATTTTGATTTTTCTGGACGTTTTAGATGTCAGGGAATCAGAATCAGCAAAAAAAAATCCGTGTCCGCCGTACGCCGTACGCCGTACGCAAAATAAAAATACACTTTTTTAAACGCTTAGAAATAGTATAAGCACTCGTGCGATTTGTACAAAAATTGCAACATATATAAAGTAAGGATGGAAATTTATGTGTATGGTATCCTTTTTTGAATCGTTTCCCTGCAACCCCCCCTAGCGGAGCGTTGAAAATGCACAATTTTGTGCACTTCAAAAAAATTCCTCTAAATATAGTCGGATCTTTACATTGTTTCACAGATATATGTACAGACGCCATATAAAGAAGATTGCAAAAATTTGGAGCCCTAGGTCCTCGCCCCCCTATTTTATAGTAATATTAAAACAAAAATTTTGAAATTTGAAATGCCTATAAAACCGGTTTGAGTTTATATAAAACATTGTTACTTCTAACATAGATGCAGCACGTAAGTGCATTTCGATTTCATATAAAAAAATTACCCCCCACCTTCTTTAAGTGGGTGAGGGGGCTTATGTATGAAATAAGCTACATACCTTTAGGGGGGAAATTAATTGAAAAAATGAGAAAATATGTTCTTAAATATACTATGTTACACATTGTGCATAAAAATCAGCTTCGTACCTTTACCCCCCTGGATTTTACAGGTGAAAGAATTTTTATGGGACTACTAAAATTGAATTTTTGGTATTTAAAATGACTATAAAATAAGCTGCATTTCAGATAGGGTCTTATATCTTGTAGGTTTGGTATAATAGATTGATATCTTTCGAAAACATTCAAAAAATTTACCCCTTTCCCTTTTATTATGGGTGAGCGGGTAATTTTATGAAAGAGGCTGCAACTCCTCAGCGGGGGACTGGATTGAAAAAATGAGAAATTATTTTCTTAAAAATACTATCTTACAACTTGTGCCAAAAACTTATTTCCCTACCTGCAACCCCCTCTAAGCTACATCACTTAGAAATGTTACATTTCAAAATTTATTATATAGTTTATGAAAATTGAATATTTGGAACTTAAAATGACTATAAAATAAGCCGCATTTCAGATAGGGTCCTATATCTTGTAAGCTAGGTATAATAGGTTGGTGTCTTTCGAAATCATTCAAAATTTTCACCCGTTTCCCTTTTCATATGGGTGAGGGGGTATATCTATTAAACAGGCTGCAACACCTCGGCGGGGGACTGGATTGAAAAAATGAGAAATCATTTTCTTAAAAATACACACCTACACCTTGTATACAAAATTGAGACACGTACCTTTAACCCCCTTCATTTTACAGGGGTAAAAATTTCGAAATTTATAGAATAAAAACATATGTATGTACATTTCGAGTATTTAGTATAAATATAGTATTACAAATTCGAGTACTTATTTATAAAAACTTGATTGTAATTTTAAATTGTACAACATTGGGAGTTTTGTAAAAATCATAATTTTTATTTAATTCTTCGTTTTCACTAAATCCTAGGTAGATCAAAAGGGTATATGAAGCACTCTTCCAAATGGGCAGCTTTTTTTTTTTTTCAAGAAATTAAACTATTTCCAACCCCAATAATTTAAACTTAAACTAATAATAAATTAACAATTAAGTGTATAATAAACAAATAACTATAACTAATAAATTAAATAACAACTAAGTGTATATAAACAAAAAAAAATTTAACCCTACTAAATAAATAACACAAAAAAAAATTATGACTAAGAAAAACTACCTAATAATAAATAATACTAATCTAACTAACACTTAATTGTAAATAACTATCACTAAACCTACAACTGAATATAATAATAAATAACAAAAACAACTTTTAAAATATCACAGGTGTTAATGTAATATACAAAAATTCCTTTTTTTCTCGCTCAACGTGGAGCTGTCCCACACTCTGAGATAAGCCGGGCCTTATTTTTTTAAATCTTTGGCATGAACAATTGATTTTTTCCCCGTGACGTCGTCTTCCACCTCGTAACACACGTGGCCTTTTGTTGAAATAATTGTACATTTTTGCCACGGCTTATAAAATTTTGCCGATATCTTATTTTGTTGGTCACTCAGACCATGCATTCGTCTAAAAACGATATCACCAGGTATGAATTTGATTGGCCTTGTACGCAGATTATATTGTTTTTCATATTTTTTTTCTGTTTTTTTCAGGTTTTGTACCCTTCTACGTCGATGGTCGTCGTTCTCAATGGCAACTTCCTCTTGAAGAGCGTTTAATTTACGGACCAGCTCATATGACGAACCATCAGTCACCATGTGATAACCAAAAGTTAAATAGAATGGCGAAAATCCAGTAGCGTCGTGCACCACATTTCGAATGGCACACGCTATGTGACTTAAATTTTTGTCCCATTCTTTATGGTTATCACTCTTTATATATGCTCTGATTGCGGTGATAATACTTCTATCTACTCGTTCCGACGAGTTTGCCTGTGGATGCTAAGGTGCTGTAAATTTATGAGTTATATTGTATTCAGACATTAATTTTTTAAACTCTTTAGATCTGAACTGGACTCCATTATCCGATAACATCACTTCTGGTATGCCGAATAGGTGGAATACATCAGATTCCAGGAATTTTAACCGGTCGTTGCCTGCCGCAAGGGTTTTAATAATACAAATTTGCTAAACTGGTCTAATACTATTAATATGGTGGTGTTTCCATTTTCTGATCTCGGATACGGGCCTAATAAGTCAATATTGATGTTTGCCACGGACGGACTGGTGGAGGTCGTATAACCATTGGAGGCCGCAGACAAATGTTCGGACCTTTACATTCTTTACACGAATCGCAGTGCGCTATGTAAGTACTGATCGACTGGTTCATGTTTGGCCAATAATAATACCGTTTAATTTTCTCCGTAGTTTTATCAACACCCGAATGAGCCTCGATGGGATCATCATGATAATGCCGAATGATCTTGTCGCAGACAGCGGACGGAACCCACAGCTTCCAGACCGGAATATTTGTAAGTGCATAATTTTTTTCGAAATCCACAACGGTTTAGCATCTCTCATATCCATCTCGTGCTTCAACAGGCTAGTTTTACCTAAACCGGCCGCACTGTAGGATGGGAAGAGCTCGATTGTCTCCAGTAAGGTTTGTTTCTGATCGATCGTTAATTTATGCGTATTCTCATTATCTTTTTCTATCTCGTTTAATCCTAGGGATCTAAATGGAATGGCATTAAATGCATCCCAAAAATCCATTCCCAAAATAATGGATCTTTTGATGGACGGGATGAGGAAGAATTTAATATTTTTGGCAATATTATTAAATGTTTAAATGTGCAAAGCCAAGCACCTTTTGTTTTGCCCCATCAGCAGTACTAATATCTGCCTCAAACGGGGTGTAAGGTAAGTCTAAATGCCTTAATAATTCTTCCCCATCCCTACCCAAGCAACTTATGTTTGCTCCACTATCGAGTAGAGCGAAGTGATTTTTATCTCCAATCCTTATTTTCATGAACGGACGGTTATCCCCATCCGGTCTTACATATGTTGCTTTCAATAAATTTTTTATTTCCCTACGTACGCTAAAATGTTTCTTAGTTCTAATATCCCCCTTAATTCTACTACTAAATTCTAAATTGTTTATACTACTTACAGGACTATTTTTGGAAACTAAACCTAACTTATAACTATCACCAGCCTTTAAAATGGAGGATTTGGATGAGAACGGAGAAATGGGTTCCTCCACGTTCCCATTTCTGCGTTGCCATTTCCCGGACGACTAGAATTTTTACATTTAGGACATCGGTTTACATAGTTGTTTTTGAACCCACACCTATAACAAAAAAATTTCAATGGCCGAGGATAATCACTAAAAGTATGGTCAATATATGTTCAATTCCGAACTTTATGTTTAATTAAAATTTACAATATTTAATAAGAATTAACAAATAATTTCATACCTAAAATTAATTTGTTAAATTTAAACGTTCTCATAGTTCTCAAATAATATTTTATCGAAATTGAATTAAATTCTAATTTAAATTTATATAATTTGATAAGTTAATCCAAGGTTAGCGATATGTTAATGCACAAATGCAAAAGAAATGCGAGAACTATGAGAATTAAGTAATTATCATAAATACCTACATAAATTTTATTAAATGTGTTAAAATATCATAGTCTTATGCAAATGCATTTATTATATATATATATATGAATGTATTTTTTGTTGTTCATATTCAACTGTGTGAAAAAATTATGTAGGCGAGAAAAATAAGTTCTTATAAAAGTTCCACATTATTTGGTCGACATAGCACATTCCTTAAATGAATTATTTTGACTTGAAGTATTAGAATGGGATAGGATAAAACAAAATTTAATTTGGAATAAAAATTATTAGTAAAGGTGAATTAAAATCGTTCGTATCGTTTTGTCCATCGGTAAAAAATTCTAATATTTAAAGTCGATATAATCTTCAAGACTTGTATTTATGATAAAAAATTTATATATATCGAATGTTAATATTTGGTGAAATGTAATTATCGTGTAAATAATAAATTGTTCAGAATTTAAATCATTATAATTTAAATTTTTATAAAATAGTTGTATCGTGAATAAATTAAGTATCAGTATTTAAAGTTAATAAAAATTCTTATGCACAATAAAATTGTATACAGATTGTAATCAAATTGTCTTAAATTAAATATGAAATAATATGGTTAATATTGTAAAGATGATAGTGATGTGTTAATATTATTATTAAAGGTGAAATTTTGAAATTCTTAAAGTTGAACTTTGTGTTTTAATATTGATTAACATTTTGGCGACCGTGACAGGACACAAGTTATATTTCATATAACGGCATTAAACGAAATTAAATATATAAATACATATATATATTCATAGAATTGGTGTCTTTAATAATAAAATATAAATTAAATTTCATCCCAAATAAATAATCTATTATAAAATTGGTGTAATTTATTTTGAATTAAAATATCGGAACTTTTACAAACGTTGGTTTTTTTAAATATATTAACTAGCAATTATTATTCGTGCTATGAAAATTACAGTGTGTCTGAATAGAGAAATATATATTGTGCCTAGTTTAATTGATACTTAATTAGAATTGGTTATAAATTAAAGTAAATCCATTTTGACTTCTTTGAAATTAAATAGTATCTTAACTATTAAATAACGTTTAAATTTTGCTGAAAAGAAAATTACATCAAACTTTATGAACATTTTTTCTTCAAATTTGTATTAATTATTCGTAATAAAAAAAAGGTTGAAACTAGAAGTGAACTTTACCTTTGTGTATCTAGTTAAATTATCAGAAATTAAAACGGTTTTAAATTAAATTTAATTTCATTGTGTGATAAAGTGATATAATCAATACAAAAAATGTCGCTTTCAGCAGAACTAATTGAGGATCAATTGAAAAGTGGTCAAAAAATTCATGAGAAATATAGAAACTTCAAGAAGGATGGATCATCCAGAAAAACAGAAACATACTGTAAAGAAAGGTTAGTACGAATTGTAGAATTAATTTCTCTTTTAGAAGCCAACCACGAAAATATTATTGAGAATTTAAAAGAATCTGGTGAAGAAAGTGATTATATAACTACAGAACTTAGCGCTGACTGTCAAATTTCCACCATAAAGGGACAATTAGCTGCAATTTCGTCACTGAATCGGTTACTTCTGGCAATTCAACCGGATCCCAATACATGTCGTTCACGAGCATATTGGGAACACCACTTATACACAATCGAACGCTATTGGAAGGATCTTCTAGCAACACACAATCGCATATTAGGATTTCCAAATTACTATGATTATGAAATTGAAATATTTCAAGAATTAGAAGATTTGTATCAATCAGTAGCAATTTCAATCAAAGAATATTTAGCAGTGAATTCATCTGACAGATTGGAATCAGCGCTTCAATTACCAAAAATAACATTGCCAGTTTTTGACGGTAGTTATCTGCAATGGAAGCCATACCAGGATCTATTCACTCAACTTATACATAACCGAGTAATGGCACCTGCGCAAAAATTCTTCTATTTGAGAGCAAATTTGAAGGGTAAACCGTACAATCTTGTAAAGCATTTATTAGCTACCGACGCTAATTATATGACAGCCTGGAACACCTTGGTTGAGCGATATGAGAATCCTCGTTTACTAATAACAGCTCAATTAAATCAATTATTATCTCAAATAACACTACAAGCAGAATCAGCAGCTGGAATTAAACGCCTGCATGACATCAGCAAGGAATGCCTTCAAGGAATCAATAATTTGGGCATTAGAACTTCGAGTTGGGGGCCAGTTATTTTACACATTGTAGTACAAAAATTGGATAAGGATACCAGAAGATGGTACGAACAATCTTTGGCTCTTCCACGAAAACTACAATCATTGGAAGAATTTTTCAAGTTTTTGGAATGCAGGTTCCAAACATTGGAATCTGCTGGCATGAAAGACGAAAGAAAAAAAATGCAGTGCTAACTTCATTTAATTCCAGCTCATACAAATGTTCGGTCTGTAAATCATCAGATCACAAGATATATAAATGCCCAGAATTTCTAAAATTAAATGCCGAAGATAGAACAAAGACCTGCAGACAGTATCAATTATGCAATAATTGTTTAAAATATGGGCATCAGTCAAAAACATGTTCATCTAGAGGATGCCTCAAATGCAATGTAAAACACAACACGCTCCTACACCCAACAAAGGCTAGTTATCAATCAAATGCACGAGAATCAACCGCAAATTCAACAAGTGTACAAAGTAACAAGAAATCCACAGTAATGAGAGCATTTGGTTGTGAAACAAATACAAATACTCAGATTTTATTAGCAACAGCAGTCATAAATATCAGTACATCGTCAGGAAATTTATTACCATGTAGAGCTCTACTAGATACTGGCTCCCAATTACATTTTATTTCAACTCGACTGGCTCAAGAACTAGGAGTTCAACGTCGAAGAGTCAATACGCCAATCAATGGTATAGGCACAGCGTTAACAATGGCAAAATATATAACTAACATCACAATATCTTCAAGAATAACTTCCTATAAAACAGAATGTGAGGCACTAGTATTGAATAAAATCAGCGACTATCAACCTGGCGAATCTATTAATATATCTGGTTGGAATTTGCCTAACGGTATAAAACTAGCTGATCCTCATTTCTACAAATCACAACGAATGGATCTATTACTTGGTGCAGATATGTCTTTTGAAATATTGGAAAAGGAACGCACAAAACTAACAAAAGGTTTCCCAATATTGCAAAATACAAAATTTGGTTGGATCGTAGCTGGAAAGTTTGAACAACGTCACGCCAACATCAAACATACTTGCCACGTTGTTTCAAGATCCCAACCGTCAATTGTACAGCTAGAAAATCAGGTAAGAAGATTCTGGGAGGCTGAACATTTCGATACTCGACCCAAGCAAATGAGTAAGGAAAAGTTTATGTGTGAGCAGCATTTCTCTGAAAATGTATCAAGAACCGAGAATGGAACATTTGTAGTACGTTTACAATTTAAAGAGAAGCCTGAAACGTTGGGTTCGTCTAAGGAAATGACATTTAAACGATTCAAAAACCTTGAGGCAAAATTGGCAAAAAATGAAATTTATAAAAAAGATTACACAGAATTTATTACCGAATACGATCAACTGGATCATATGGAACGACTTGACAATTTAAATAATTTACGTAACAGCTATTACCTGCCATATCATGGTGTTTGCAAACCTGATAGTACAACAACTAAACTCAGAGTCTCACACAACGGGAATTGATTTCTGCGGACCAGTATACGTTCATCACAAAATTCGAGGAAAACCTCCAGCCAAGGCATATATATCAGTATTTGTTTGTTTTAGCACAAAGGCAGTTCACCTAGAATTGGTGAGTGATTTGTCATCTCAAGCATTCTTGAATGCATTGAAGAGGTTCGTGGCACGCCGTGGCCTATGTGCAACAATATATTGTGACAATGGGACCAATTTCGTCGGAGGTAAAAGGGAACTGCAAGAATTAGCCACCCTAATTCAATCACAACAATTACAAAAAGAAATTTCAAGATTCTGCCAAGAAGAACAAATACAGTGGCAACACATTCCAGCACGTGCTCCACACTTTGGTAGCCTGTGGGAGGCAGCAGTAAAGGCAGCTAAACAACACTTGATTCGCTATACTGGTTTATCGCATTTGACTTCTGAAGAATTACAAACTGTGATTACTCAAATCGAGGCCATATTAAACTCAAGACCCATTACACCTATGTCTGCCGATCCCAACGACTTAGAGGCATTGACACCAGAACACTTTCTTATTGGTGCGCCGTTAACTTCACTGCCAGAACCCAATATAACAGATACAAATTTAAGCCGTTTAGATAAATTTAGGCAATTACAAAATATACATCAGTTGTTTTGGAAAATATGGTCGTTAGAATATCTAAATCAATTGCAGACGAAGGGAAAATGGAAGAACAAAACCGAAAACATAAAGACTGGAGCAATGGTGTTAATAAAAGATGTGAACCTACCTCCATTGAAATGGCAACTAGGAAGAGTAACGTCAATTATAGAAGGACAAGATAATTTAGTCAGAGTAGTCAATGTGATGACAGAAAATGGGAACCTAAAACGATCCGTTCACCACATTTGTCCGTTGCCAACAGAAGAAATCGGAAGTGCAGAAGGACCATATCAAAGCAGTGATAATCAACAACAGAAAAAACGAGCTGCTGAACAAAGTGAATAAAATAATCGTAGGGTATTGCGGAGCGAGAAAAAATTAAATCTTCTGTCAACGGCATTGATGGTATTGCTAGTCGCATGTGGTTCATCAACTTCACGAGCCCAGGAAACATCCAAAAACATTAACATCACCATGTTTGATAACAAAATGGGACTCTACTTCGCAGGAATCGGCGAAGTAAAAACAATACACAGCAACTGGAATCTTATTACATACTATAACTTAACAACGTATTGGCAAGAGTTGAATGGGCTAATGATGTACAACACAACAATTAATCAATTATGCGATCGAAAGGAAGTTAAACCAACTTATTGTCGAGCCATTGCAATGGAAATTTCAAACAGAATAAAAACAATTGACCACAATAACATTTTGCTTCATAAAATAAATGATCACAAGGCAAGGATGGTCAGATCTCCGTTTGACTTCATTGGCTCAATTTCAAACAGCTTATTTGGAATATTAGATCAAGGCTATGCGAAATACATAGAAGGTGAAATTGTTCGAATTAACTCTAATGAAAACCATTTATTGGAACTAATCAAAAGGCAAACTTCAATATCTGACAATACAATTAATGTTCTAAAAAGGACTACAAATGATATAAATGCACAATTTGCTCTGATGAAATCAATGCTTGACACAACCCATCATTTCATAAGAAATGAGGTCAAAAAAGAAGAACTAGAAAGAAGCTTTAGGTCACTCACAAAGTATATGCTACTAATATTAACAAATTATGAAAACAGTAAAAAAAAAATATTAGATGTTCTCCTAGACCTACACCACTCACGTGTAAATCCGCAGCTCATAACACCAGATCAGATGCAAGCTCAACTCTCAGTTGTTCGTACTAGTATTCCGTCACAACTCGCACTTCCGGCAACAGATTTGCTCCAGCTATACAAATTGATTGCTGTCCGCGCACGAATTGTTGAAAATGCCATCATTTTCAAAATGGAAATACCTTTGCCAAATAATGAATATTTTCATTTGTTTAACGTCATTCCGGTACCCATAATTCTTAATAATAACTCATTTATGGTGAAAACAAGCTCAAAATATTTGGCAATCACGTTATTAAGGGATAAATATTATCAATTGACAAATGAAGAACTGAGAACATGCTTACAAATTGAGTCATCAACATATCTATGCCAGCCAATGTCACCAATCTTCAATCAACAATCAAATATGAGCAAATGTGAAATAGCGTTATTATCACATAAAAGAGAGCCACTAATAGAATGCGAACTACAGGCTATAGTTACCCCGGAGCACTGGACAAAGCTAGCTAATCCAAACGTATGGCTATTCTCTATAATAAAATCAACTGAACACACAGCTAATGTTATATGTGAAGGCACCGTTACAACAATTACTCTAAGGGGAAATGGCTTACTACAGCTACGATCACCATGTATGATGAAGATTAATTTTATGACGTTGCAAACTGATACCATCCGAACCAGCCACATTTATTTATCGTTTACTCCAACACCAAATATAAGCATATGGAACATTCGCAATTTGATTGACGAACCTATCAACTCATCTAGTAAATTAGTTGAAATTAAAACAAACGAAATAGATAACCTTTCAACGAAAATAAAACAACTACAAGAAGGTGAATCAGCTACGACTTTTAATTACCATGACGTTCATCATTATGGAATCAGCTACTTCATTATTTTGGTAATAGTGATACTGCTTATCACATACGTTTGGCGCAGAAAACGACAACAAGCTACTCAATGACCAACCCCCAGGCCTAGGACAACTTCACGAAATCCAGTTAGATCCAGTTCCATCTTCAAAATACATGAATCGCCAGCTTTGTGAGATGTTCAAATATATCAATCTATCGTTAATCTTGTTTGCAACAAATTTATATAATTTTATATAATTAATTCAACTTAATTTAATTACATGATTCTAGATTGATGGGTTTGAACCCCTCACAGGGGGGGAGTATGTTCAATTCCGAACTTTATGTTTAATTGAAATTTACAATATTTAATAAGAATTGACAAATCATTTCATACCTAAAATTAATTTGTTAAATTTAAACGTTCTCATAGTTCTCAAATAATATTTTATCGAAATTGATTTAAATTCTAATTTAAATATATAATTTGATAAGTTAATCCAAGGTTAGCGATATGTTAATGCACAAATGCAAAAGAAATGCGAGAACTATAAGAATTAAGTAATTATCATAAATACATAAATTTTATTAAATGTGTGTGACACCGTGTTTTTTTTTAATAAAATTTCCTAAAAAGAAATAAAAAAATTATTAAATTAAAATAAATTAAAAAAATACCTTGTTTAGTTGTTTACGTCTGCGTCCATCTTGATGTTATTTGTATGCCGGCTTGTCACATCTCAGATGTCAGTTAGAGGACAGGCGCGGAGGTAAATTTGGTTAGGTGGGTAGCCATAGTGATAGGTTTCGAAATTCCCGTCAGCGCTGCGGTCTCTTGATTTTCGGATCAAAACAATAGACAACCTTTGTTGCCCTTGCGGGTCATGTTTTGATTCCGAAAGTCAAGAGATCACGCGATCGAGGAAACAATAGTTTTTTCGAAATGAGAAAAAATTTGAAAAAATGGATTGTTTCTGGGAGTCGGAAAAATTTTTGGTTGCCGGACGGTCGGATTTTTTTTCTTCCTTGAGTTTTTCTTAAATTTTAATTATCGAATTGAAAACCAAATTGTCCGGAAAATTATAATAAAACCAGGAAAACATAAAAAAATACCACATTTGTGTGGAAAAACGAACTAAAATATTTAAATTAAATTGATTTTAAATTAAGAAAATAAATAAAAAAAAAAATATATAAAAAGATAACATTACAACATAAGTCATTGTTTCTAAAAAAAATATATAACCGCGTCCGGCACGGGCATAATTTGAGATAAACTCTTAAATTAATAAAAGAAAAAAAGGATTTCTAAAATAAAAGAACAAAACCAAACCCTTTTTATATTGGGAAAATAATAATTAATTCACTAGAGTTAAAAGAAAAAAACCCGAAAAGTTTTTTTGGTGAAGAAAAAAAATTCAAGAAAAATTTTTGTATTCGAATTGTTTGTGAGTGTCTCGTCCAAATAAGTCCTTAGAACGGAAATTGCTGTGCTACAAGAAAAAAAACACCAAAGCAGAAGAAGAAAACTGTCCAGCGGCCGAAAAAAAAACATAAAGGGAAGAGCAGAGTCAGAGCCCACCGACGTCAAGAAATTATTTTTTTTTATTTTAGTACAAAATTGATTATTGTGGTGTTAGTTTTTTTTGAAAATTGTAGGTGATTCCAGATCCAGACATGTCGGGAGAAGGAAGCAGTAAAAACCAGGTACGAGACATGTCGGGAGAAGGAAGCAGTAAAAACCAGGTACGTGGAATTGTTTTTTTTTGTAAATAATTTATTGCGGTGTACGCGTTAATTTCTGGTTTTTTTTATAATTTTTTTGACGAACTGTAGGGTTTTGTTATGATCTAGTTAATTAATTTAATTACTTATTTATGAATTCTGGTTATTTATTTAATTAGTATGGATTTTTTATTGTTTTTGCTATTCCTTTTGTGTTAATTTATAAAAAGAAAAAAAAAGGAAGAATTATTGTGTAAATAAAACCCAGAATAATTTTTTTTTGTAATTATTAATTATGAATTTTTTTTTTTTAATAAAAAATTTGCATGCTATGGCGTACACCGTCGAATTATTAGAGGAAAATTATTTCCCTATTGATAACTAATTAAAAATTTGTTTATTCACCACAAGTAATATAATTAATTATTTTTCAAAATTATAATCATTAAAAATAACAAAAAAGAAACTATATATAAAAACAGAAAAAAAAACTATTTTGGTGTTTTTCTTGTATAAAATTTTTTTTTTGAATTTAAAATTAAATTATTAGGTAGAAGAAAAAATATCGCTGCGCCGCCGTTGGGTTTGCTACTGTGTGGTTTTAATTTTTTTTCTGGCTGTTGAATTGTTTTCTTCTGGTTAAACATTTTTTTTTTAAATGATTGGCTAATTTCAGTCATTCCCCAGGATGGATCGCCTTGGATTCTTGTCCTTTCTCTCCTAATTCCTTAAGCGATGGTGCTTCACTCTAAAGATTTTTTTTTGTGAAAATTTTTATTAGTGAAAGCATCATCGAATTGTAGTATTGATTGCCGTTTGGATCACAGGTCGACTCACGCCCCACAGGCTGAGCATAGCTGGCACACTGAGGAGGAAATCCCAGTGGTCCAAGGAGTTCTAGTAATAGAAATTTTGGTCTAGCGTTTTTTTTGTGATGCGCTGTTGGTCACCCTAGACCTGGCGCCCACTTCACTAGAACTCCGAAGTTACCTCCTCCGACTTACCTTATAGCTAACAGGTGGTAATTTTTTTTTTGGAACAAAATTACTCATCCTGTTACACTTGGCGCCCAAACTGTGGCCTACGCATGCACCAATTGTTGTTACAATTGGTGTCCAAAAATTTGTGGCTTATTAAAATTTTTTTTTGTGGAAATCTCCATCTGAGGTTGCTTAAGTCGGATGGAGGGGCGATCAATACTGCAACGTCTTCCCCTTCCGTGGGTGGTATTCTTCCTTCCCTATGGGGAACATCGGAGGTTGTTCCAATTTAGTTTTTGTGCTGGTAGTTAGATAAGGGTTTTGGTTGTCCATTACCTGTCCTACCAGTGTCCTTTGTATTATTTATTTTGGGGGGTTAGAAATTGCGTTAAGGTGGTCCTGGACGTATCCTCCCCAAAGTGTCCGTCCGCTAGTTAGACACCCGCTTTTAGTAGTCTAAAAGGGGGTCCTAGCATGTTTGTGTTTTTGTGTTCAACGTAGGTTGAACTTTGTGTGAATTGGGACAACCAAAGATATTTTGGTAGTGTTGGGGGAATATTTCTCATTGAAGATTCCCTACTCGTTAACCCTATTCCTACCCTAACCCTTTCCCTTCCCCCAGTCCATTATAAAAAGAAGTCCAGAGTGCATCCATTCTGGGGTGTTGAAAAATTGGCTCAGAAAAATTGAATTTTTGTTATTGGATTTTGGTTTTGTTTTTATTTTTTTTATTTGATTTGGATTTTTTTGGGGTGGTGATATTTCATTTTGATTTTTTTTGTTTTATAATTTTTCTTGTGCTATTGGTTCCTCGGTCGAGCGAGCGCTGACGGAGAGAAAAATTTGAGAAAAAAAAATTAAAAACGAGTAGTGTTTTGTTTATTTAAAAATTTTTTTTTGTCTTTTTTTTATTATTATACAATATTTGTTAGTTTTTGCTTATTTTTACAATATTCGTTAGTATTAGTTTAGTTTTTGGGGAATATTATTTATATTAGGTGTAGTTTTTTTTTCGTTCATTTACCATTATTGTTATTTATTAAATTTTTTTTGGTAGTCGTATTTAATAAATACTAATACTTGGAAAATAAATAATAATAACCCTACACCTAATATAAATAATCTTAAAAAAAACAACTCTAATAATTATAAATAGTGTAAATTATAAATAACACTAATTGTATAAAAGGACTAATACTCCTTTTATACAATTAGTGTTATTTATAATTTACACTATTTATAATTATTAGAGTTGTTTTTTTTAAGATTATTTATATTAGGTGTAGGGTTATTATTATTTATTTTCCAAGTATTAGTATTTATTTATATTATTATTTTTGTTTGTTGAAAATAGTTTGTAAATTTACAATTAATGGTAGTTATTTTTCAGTAATTATAATAAATAGTTTAAAATTATTTTATTAATTACATTGATTGTTATTTATTAATTTATTTATTTTGTAGTTAACTAGTAGTAGTAATTACAATAATTGTTAAATTAATTTTATAAAGAGACAAATTTAAAAAAAAAAATATCACGGTTAAGCTGCCGGTAGGTACACGCCAGAAATTGTGTGCTGGTGGTATTCTACAAATAGAAAATTTTTATTATAAGTAGTTGGCCAAAAATTAATTTTTATACCTAAACCAAATATGGATCCAGCCAGGTTAGATCCCGACGAAATTCAATATGAATTAGAGCTGCGTGGTTTGTTAGGGTCGTCGGGCAACGCCCAGAGTAAATACGCTCAATTGTGCACCGCCTTAGAGCGCGAGCAACGTTTGGGTCGTCGTCCACCAGAATCTAACATTCCAGATCCTGCCGCTGAACTCGCTCTTTGCGAAAGCAAAGCCGCTGCATGTCACTCGCTGGTCAGTGATGGTATTCGAGAAACGGATGAAGATCTGTTGCTCCGCGCAGCAACAAAAATTCAGCACATTAAAAATAGATTATTTCGTTTAAAGTCGGCTCGTAAGGATTACTCGGCATCTCTGCGGCGAATTAAAAATGAACTCAATTCGGAGCTCACTCGAATTGCAGAGCAACAGTTCATTACCGCACAGATGCTTGGCTCGGACCATTTGTATTCTGAGGATGGGAGGTTGACGGTAATCGACGAACGGGAGGGAGCTATAGGTCCACCCCTTGACCAATTTCCGCTGCCGCCTGTGGGCACCGTTGCCAATCAGCCTGGTAAAAAGGGGGTGTTGCCGAAACCGCCGCTTATTCCAGCTCCACACTTACTTCATGATAGATCTGTAATAGCCTCTGCAATCTAGTTCGATCACACGCAAATTTCCACCATGTCCAGTCTGCTCGAAGAACAGCGGCAACAAATCGCCGAACTCCAAGCGCTGGTAGCTCGACAACATCTTTCGGAACCAGCTGCAGCGCCCAGGTTTGTTGCTCCTGTTCGTAGCTACCCACCGTCTGTAATGCCACCACTGAGCGGGGGGAGGCCAGTGAGGGAACCATCAAATGTCGCTCCCTTTCAACTCAGCGATACCGACGATGAGCCTGACGACAGCCTCCCTGAACATTTTAGGCGTCGTAATCCAGTTTCTAACTGGCGGGTTCGATTTGATGGTTCGGGCAAAGCTCTGTCGCTAGCGGAGTTCATTTTCCGAATTGAAACTTCTGACGCACTCGTCTGACGCACGAAATTTCCGATGATGATTTTCTTAACAGGCTCTTATATAACCTATACCCGGGTTACAAGAAAGCTCTGATTTTGGAGAATATTGTAACCCTTAATCAGTTGGATAGAGTTTGTAAGAGACTGGCAAGGAAGTGGAGGGAAATTGGTGAGTCAGCCGAGGACCAAGTTCGTCCCCGTAGAATGTATGTCCATGAGTTGGAAGAGAAAGTTGACTCAAATTACATACTAACAAATCCGGAGCTCCAAAAGTCATTTCTGCCAGAACCGCCAAGTCCGTCCGCTCCAATTAAAGAAGTCCTGTCCGTCCAAGATAATAAACTTCATCCGGGAGTTCCGTCCGCCACTGTCGTACCTGCCGACAAAAATACCTATGTTATTTGTTTTAATTGCGATGATTGGGACATCTATTTCGAGATTGTCCCCATCCATTAAAAGTATTTTGTTTTCGTTGTGGTTTCAAAAATACTTATGTTAATAAGTGTCCGAGGTGTCATCCCGGCAACCTTCAGGGAAACGCCAAAGCGGGTTTGGGAAACTGGAGGCAACCAAGCTACCGCCCTCGTCCGAATCCTCCAGCGTAGAGTCCGGTGATAGGTATAAATTAGGTGTAGCTTCTAAAAATCCTCCATTAAGTAGCATAAGCGAATTAGGTTTAGATAATAATAGAAATAATCGTAGATCCAAAAAACATTTTAGTAAGAGGGATCAAATCCGAAAAACGTTGAAAGCTACGTACCTCAGGCCGGATGGAGACAATCGTCCGTTCATGAAGATACAAATTGCAAATAAAAACCATTTTGCGTTGTTGGACAGTGGGGCCAATATTAGTTGTTTGGGGAAGGATGGGGAAAATTTGTTGCGGGAGTTGAACATTTTGATCACGACCAGTGTGAATACGGCCGATGGTAACCCTCAAGGTGTCATCGGTTACGTATTCCTGAACATTATTTACAATGGCGTGACAAAAACCATCAAATTTTTTCTGATCCCCTCCATTCAACGGTCCATGATTTTGGGAATGGATTTTTGGGACGCTTTTAATGCGATTCCGTTTAAAAATCTAGAATTATCTGAATTAACTAATGATGATAAAAAAATGCATAAGTTGAATATTGACCAACAACAAAGGCTTCACGAAGTGATCGATTCGTTTCCGTCGTTTAGCACATCTGGTCTGGGGAAAACCACAATTCTAAAACACGAAATCGACGTTGGAGATGCGAAACCTCAGGTAGTCCGTCCGTATCCATTATCTCTGCCTATGCAAAAATTATGAGATGTAGAATTAGATAAAATGCTAGAGCAGGACATAATCGAAGAGAGTCGAAGTGCATGGGCATCGCCCTTGGCGTTGGTGAAAAAAACAAACGGCACCCTAAGGTTGTGCCTTGACGCCCGCAAGGTGAATGCCGTCACCAAGAGTGATGCCTATCCGCTTCCTCATATCAATTCGATTTTTAGTAGAGTCAAAAAAACCAAATTTATCACTAGTTTAGATTTAAAAATGGCGTTTTGGCAGGTTGAACTGGAGGAGAAATCCAGAGACAAAACCGCATTCATCGTCCCCGGTCGTGGGTTGTACCATTTCAAACGAATGCCTTTCGGTTTGTCCAACTCCCCGAAAACACTTTGCAAGCTTATGGATAAAGTTATCCCTTACGAGCTTCATGAGGATGTCTTTGTTTACCTTGATGATCTTTTGATCCTCTCGGAAGACTTTGACACCCACATGGAGCTCTTGAGTAAAATAGCAAGGTGTTTGAGGGAAGCTGGACTAACTATTAACATCGAAAAAACCGATTTTGCCAGACCGAAACTAAATATTTAGGTCATATTATTGACCACGAAGGCATCAAAACGGACCCTGAAAAGATCGACGCCATCCAAAACTTTCCGAGGCCAAAAACTGTGCGACAGATCAGACGGTTTTTGGGCATGACTGGATGGTATAATCGGTTCATTAAGAATTACGCGGAAGTTGCAGCGCCTATTACGGATGCCTCGCAGCGGTACTAAGCATAAAAAAATTCCGACCTTACATTGAGGGGACGGAATTTACTGTGATTACCGAAAGTGGTTGATGAACCAAAAGGATTTGGCGGGTCGGTTGGCGCGTTGGAGTTTGAAACTTCAGGGTTTTGATTTCAAGATTGAACACCGGAAGGGCAGCGACAAAATTGTGGCGGACGCGTTATCTCGTGGAGAAATCGATGAGATGACCGTCTAATTGAAAGAGATCAATATTGTAGACGCCAAGGATCCGGCATTTCAAGACCCTGAATATCAACGCCACGTGAACATTTTCGCCAATAAACATGGTAAATTCCCAGACATTAAAATCGTGGATGGGGTCATTTTCAAACGGCAACATTTTCGAGAACATCAACTTACCGATGTTCCCGTTTGGAAATTGTGGGTGCCTCCTGCGTTAAGAGCCGGCGTGATCCAACACTTCCATGATGTCCTATGTCAGCACACTCGGGGGTGGACAAAACTATAGAAAAGATTCAACGCATGTATTTTTGGCCAAGAATGAGAAATGACATTACAACTTACATTTCTTGGTGCGAGGCTTGTAAAGAAGCGAAAGCGCCTAATACATGCTTAAGACCGCCTCTGGTTGTCCAAAGTCCTCCGGTCCGTCCGTGGCAATATATTAATATTGATCTGCTTGGTCCATATCCTAGATCTAAAAAAGGTAATACATGTATATTAATTGTTCTTGACCAGTTCTCGAAATTTGTGTTACTCAAACCTTTGCGTCAGGCAACAACAGGTCCGATCATTAAATTCCTGGAATCCGAACTCTTCCACCTTTTCGGCATTCCAGAAGTGTTGTTGTCTGACAACGGGGTACAATTCACTGCAAAGGAATTTGAAAAATTAATAAAAACTTACAATATTAACCACAAATTCACCGCTCCGTACCATCCTCAGGCTAATGCGTCGGAAAGAGTCAATCGGAACATCATCACTGCTATCCGAATGTATATAGATCAAACCAACCATAAAGAATGGGATGACAAGCTGAGTCACATTGCGTGCGCTCTGCGGAATGTCGTCCATGACGCCATTGGGTTTTCTCCATTCTACTTCTACCTTACATTCGGATATCATATGATGACCGACGGTACTTCTTACGAGTTGCTTCGTAAATTCAATTCGCTGAATGAGAATATCATTATTGACCAGGAGCATCGACGGAATGATGTGCATGATGCGGTGGTCAGAAATCTGGAAAAAGCACAAAAAAGACACGAAAAAACTTACAACCTGCGCTCAAATCAAAATTTTAAAAAGTATTTACCTGGGCAAGTTGCGTACCGTCGAACCCATGTTTTAAGCGATTTCAAAAAAAATATTACAGCGAAATTTGCGAAACCCTGGACAAAATGCACCATTGTCGCCGAAAAGGGTCAAGTGTGCTACATTGTAGAAGATAGCGACACCCTAAGGCAATACATTGTCCACGCGAAAGATCTAAAAACCTGAAGAAAAAAAAATTTACAGTATTGATTTGAAAAAAAAATATATAAATTATGGCCCGGCTAGCATAGAAATAGAGCATGAGATTGTCAGGGTGTGGGAGAGCCACACGTTGACTCAGAAAAAAAAATTTACCACCTGTGATATTTTGGCTAATTGTTATTTATTTAGTGTTTGTTAGATTTTTTTTTATTTACAATTATTTGTTATTTATTAGTATTATTAGTTAATTTTTTTTTGTTATATTATTATTAGTTAGTATAGTTAATTTTTTTTGTTATTATTATTTATTAGTGATTAGTTAATTTACAATTATATGTAGGTAGGTTAGTTTTTGTTATTTATTATAGTTATTATAGGTTAATAATACCTGGCTACCCACCTTTACCCCGTGAGTTACTAAATTTTTTTGTTATTTATTTACCTGTATATTAAGTATATATTAAGTATTTGGTTATTTATTTATTTGGGTAGGAATATTCATTAGTAGTTCAATTTATTAGTCTAAGTTAAAATATTATTAGTTTAAAATTTTTTTTTGTGTTAGATTTATAGGTATTTCTTTATTTATGGGAAATTTTTTTTTGTTAGTATTATTTATTTAGTTTTTTTTAATATTATAGCTTATTATTTATTTATATTATTTATAGTTAATATTTATTGTAGTTGGTAGTTAAAATTATTTATTAAGTGTTATTATTTTTAGTGGTATTAGTGGTATAGTTTTTTTTACATCTGGGGTGTGGCGAGTCGGTGTTTTCCAGGCCTGTCTGGAACGCTAAGCTCCAGACGGGTCTGTTTTGTGACACCGTGTTTTTTTTTAATAAAATTTCCTAAAAAGAAATAAAAAAATTATTAAATTAAAATAAATTAAAAAAATACCTTGTTTAGTTGTTTACGTCTGCGTCCATCTTGATGTTATTTGTATGCGTCCATCTTGATGTTATTTGTATGTCAAGAGATCACGCGATCGAGGAAACAATAGTTTTTTCGAAATGAGAAAAAATTTGAAAAAATGGATTGTTTCTGGGAGTCGGAAAAATTTTTGGTTGCCGGACGGTCGGATTTTTTTTCTTCCTTGAGTTTTTCTTAAATTTTAATTATCGAATTGAAAACCAAATTGTCCGGAAAATTATAATAAAACCAGGAAAACATAAAAAAATACCACATTTGTGTGGAAAAACGAACTAAAATATTTAAATTAAATTGATTTTAAATTAAGAAAATAAATAAAAAAAAAATATATAAAAAGATAACATTACAACATAAGTCATTGTTTCTAAAAAAAAATATATAACCGAGTCCGGCACGGGCATAATTTGAGATAAACTCTTAAATTAATAAAAGAAAAAAAGGATTTCTAAAATAAAAGAACAAAACCAAACCCTTTTTATATTGGGAAAATAATAATTAATTCACTAGAGTTAAAAGAAAAAAACCCGAAAAGTTTTTTTGGTGAAGAAAAAAAATTCAAGAAAAATTTTTGTATTCGAATTGTTTGTGAGTGTCTCGTCCAAATAAGTCCTTAGAACGGAAATTGCTGTGCTACAAGAAAAAAAACACCAAAGCAGAAGAAGAAAATTGTCCAGCGGCCGAAAAAAAAACATAAAGGGAAGAGCAGAGTCAGCGCCCACCGACGTCAAGAAATTATTTTTTTTTATTTTAGTACAAAATTGATTATTGTGGTGTTAGTTTTTTTTGAAAATTGTAGGTACCGGTAGCTGATTCCGGATCCAGACATGTCGGGAGAAGGAAGCAGTAAAAACCAGGTACGTGGAATTGTTTTTTTTTTGTAAATAATTTATTGCGGTGTACGCGTTAATTTCTGGTTTTTTTATAATTTTTTTGACGAACTGTAGGGTTTTGTTATGATCTAGTTAATTAATTTAATTACTTATTTATGAATTCTGATTATTTATTTAATTAGTATGGATTTTTTATTGTTTTTGCTATTCCTTTTGTGTTAATTTATAAAAAGAAAAAAAAAGGAAGAATTATTGTGTAAATAAAACCCAGAGTAATTTTATTTTGTAATTATTAATTATGAATTTTTTTTTAATAAAAAATTTGCATGCTATGGCGTACACCGTCGAATTATAAGAGGAAAATTATTTCCCTATTGATAACTAATTAAAAATTTGTTTATTCACCACAAGTAATATAATTAATTATTTTTCAAAATTATAATCATTAAAAATAACAAAAAAGAAACTATATATAAAAACAGAAAAAAAAACTATTTGGTGTTTTTCTTGTATAATTTTTTTTTTTAATTTAAAATTAAATTATTAGGTAGAAGAAAAAATATCGCTGCGCCGCCGTTGGGTTTGCTACTGTGTGGTTTTAATTTTTTCTGGCTGTTGAATTGTTTTCTTCTGGTTAAAAATTTTTTTTTGAAATGATTGGCTAATTTCAGTCATTCCCCAGGATGGATCGCCTTGGATTCTTGTCCTTTCTCTCCTAATTCCTTAAGCGATGGTGCTTCACTCTAAAGATTTTTTTTTGTGAAAATTTTTATTAGTGAAAGCATCATCGAATTGTAGTATTGATTGCCGTTTGGATCACTGGTCGACTCACGCGCCACAGGCTGAGCATAGCTGGCACACTTAGGAGGAAATCCCAGTGGTCCAAGGAGTTCTAGTAATAGAAATTTTGGTCTAGCGTTTTTTTGTGATGCGCTGTTGGTCACCCTAGACCTGGCGCCCACTTCACTAGAACTCCGAAGTTACCTCCTCCGACTTACCTTATAGCTAACAGGTGGTAATTTTTTTTTTGGAACAAAATTACTCTTCCTGTTACATGTGTTAAAATATCATAGTCTTATGCAAATGCATTTATTATATATATGAATGTATTTTTTGTTGTTCATATTCAACTGTGTGAAAAAATTATGTGGGCGAGAAAAATAAGTTCTTATAAAAGTTCCACATTATTTGACCGACATAGCACATTCCTTAAATGAATTATTTTGACTTGAAGTATTAGAATGGGATAGGATAAAACAAAATTTAATTTGGAATAAAAATTATTTCTAAAGGTGAATTAAAATCGTTCGTATCGTTTTGTCCATCGGTAAAAAATTCTAATATTTAAAGTCGATATAATCTTCAATATAAAAGACTTGTATTTATGATAAACAATTTATATATACCGAATGTTAATATTTGGTGAAATGTAATTATCGTGTAAATAATAAATTGTTCAGAATTTAAATCATTATAATTTAAATTTTTATAAAATACTTGTATCGTGAATAAATTAAGTATCAGTATTTAAAGTTAATAAAAATTCTTATGCACAATAAAATTGTATACAGATTGTAATCAAATTGTCTTAAATTAAATATGAAATAATATGGTTAATATTGTAAAGATGATAGTGATGTGTTAATATTATTATTAAAGGTGAAATTTTGAAATTCTTAAAGTTGAACTTTATGTTTTAATATTGATTAACAGTATATATATTTTTATTTTCAGGACGCTGTAAAATTTCTGACGGAATGGGACGAACAGACGAAGGTTGTTGAACAGAAAGGACTTCTACAGGATTGGTGGACGGAAGAAGAGAAATATTTGGTTTTTTCACAGGTGTTATCACAGGTTGTTCGGTCTTGGCGGTTTCAGGAATAAAAGCAGGTACGTGCGTAATATTCTCGGCTATATCATCGAGTTCGCTTACATACGCTCTTCTTGAGCGAACTTGATCTTCAGCACATTCCCCTATTTCCCTCCATTTCCTCTCCAATCTCTTGCACAATTTGTCCAGCTGATTTAGGGTTACTATGTTTTCCAAAATCAGTGCCTTTTTATAGCCTGGATACAAATTGTACAAGAGACGGTTCAGAAAATCGTCGTCTGAAATTTCCTGTCTCAATCTCCATGTCCAACCTAAAATCAGAAAACTTCTCGCGCGATATCTGCTTCCGAGCTTCCATCAATCGTTTTATGTCACCATCTTCTTCACCCTCGTCGAAGGTGGTAAATCGTACCGGACAGCTGTTGGTATTTGACGCTGGGGCTGTGGTACCGATGGCGCGATTTGCTGCCGAGCGAGCAACTCCCGCAGTTCATTAATCTTCCGTTGTTGATCCGCAATCACATTCGACACATCAAGACCCTGACGATCCCATCCTGTTGGTAGCGGAGGTGGTTGCGAGTAAGTAAAATTATTATTATTGAACCCGTTGTGAATATATGGCTGATTGGATCTCTGATAATTGTTTCGACCAGTATTATAATGTAATTTTTTTCCAGACGCATTTGGTGCTGCGATTCGTGAAGATCAAAACCGTTGGAAATACGGATGCGACCGTGGCGATGCGGTCCATGGACCGAACTGACCTTGGCTGGGCATTACCACCGACGTCTGCCGATTGGACGGTAATGACCATGGACTTCCTACCGAAGCACCCGTATCCGGACATTGTTCAGGTACTCTATTTTTGTTGTGATTATTATTTTTATCGACTATCTTTTTAGGTGCCGATCCAGTTACGGCAGAAACGGATTTTTCTAATGGAGCCAGTTCCGGAATTAATAGACCGCCGGCACCATCCACGTTCTCTTCGCCACTAGGAGCTAGTTCCGACGTAAGGGTCACTGTTTTTATTTTCTCTAAACCTTCCTTTAAGTCTACAATTAAACTCCTAACCAGACCTGAATACGTTTTTTCAACATTTTTTAGACGATTTAATCTATCCCACACGTGATATGATTTTGTTGTGGCGATAGCAAGCGCATCCTTATTGGAGTTTTTTAGGCCGTCGAGGATCAGCGCTTTACAGGAAGATACCTTACCCTCGCAGATGCCAAATTCGCCCTCTGGATCGAAGATAATTGGCTTTGGCACATTGGTTTTCTTATTTATCTCCTGATCCAGTATTCTACTGAGGCGCTGTGACACCGTGTATTTTTTTTAATATAATTTCCTAAAAAGAAATAAAAAATTATTAAATTAAAATAATTTAAAAAAATACCTTGTTTAGTTGTTTACGTCTGCGTCCATCTTGATGTTAATTGTATGCCGGCTTGTCACATCTCAGATGTCAGTCAGTGGACAGGCGCGGAGGTAAATTTGGTTAGGTGGCTACGCACTTAACCGAAAGTGATAGGTTTCGAAATTCCCGTCAGCGCTGCGGTCTCTTGATTTTCGGAACAGAAAACAATAGACAACCTTTGTTGCCCTTCTGGGCCATGTTTTGATTCCGAAAGTCAAGAGATCGCGTGATCGAGGAAACAATAGTTTTTCGAAATGAGAAAAATTTGAAAAATTCATTGTTTCGAAAGTCGACAAAAATTTTGATGCCGGCCGGTCGGACATTTTTTGGTGGATTGAATTTTTGAATTTTTTTGGGAATTTGTAATTGTCTCTCGAGATTTTTTTTTGTATTTTGAAGTTTTTTTTTTGAAAAATTAAAGAATTCGGGCGGAAAACTTTGGGTAGAACTTAGTGATTAAGAAAATAAAATAAGATAGAAAAAAATTATGTATTGTATTGATAACTATTGTTAATAAAAAAAAAAAAACACCTTAGTAAGGTTAATAAGAAAAAAAAATGATGAGTTGTGATCGGCGGAACCTAAAAAAAGACAAACTATTAAGCAAATTTTTTTATGACAATAATCTAGATTAAATAAAAAAAAAAATCATTTGAAAACTTGAGTGAAAAAGAAAAAAAAAACCAAAATTTTAATAAGAACCAAAATTTTTCAGGCCCCGCGTATGTGAAAGAAAAGAAATAAATAACGAAATAAAAACGAAATTCACTAAACAACACAGGAATAACAATAGAAAGAAGAAAAAAAAAGAATATTTCCAAGTGGTTGTAATACCCTGCACCGGCCGATCTAAAGAATAGCAAAATAATAACCTACGAAAGTTAATATCAGCAACATTCAAGGAAGAGCAGAGTAGCGGCAACGGCGTCCACGCATAATTTTATTTTCTTTGGTTGTTTTCGTGTTTTTTTTTGTTAAATTATTTTTAAGTGTAGGTACCGGTTGTTGATTCCCGTCCTGACATGTCGGAGCAGGAAGCAGTGTACTCAGGTATGGCCAATTGGTTTAATTATATTATTTATTTATTTTGTAGTGTACTATTAAATTTATTTATTTAGTTGCTTTTGCTTGGTTTTTTTTTGTTAACTTATTAGTAAATTATTGTAGTAAAGTAGATTTTTTTTTGTAAAGTAAATTCGTAAAATATTTTTTTTGTGTTATTTATTAATAATATATTTAATATAATTAGATATAGAGTTTTTTTTATTAAGGGCCTGTCCGAAATGGTTTAAAAACAGTTTAAATTCTAAATTTTGACAAGAAAATCATAAATTTTGGCTTTTATATTCACCCCTATGTTGTGGAATCAATGTTTCCAAACATTTATCCCGCAACATAATCAAAAGTATATAATCAATATTATATGTACTTTTGATTATAAATATATAAAAAAAAAAAACCTATAATAAATTCTTATATACTAATTCACATAAATATTCTTTTATATTGGAAATGCTGAAAATGCATAAAAATCAATAAATAAAAAACAATTGATTTTTTACAGGTAGAATATTTATATAGGCCAAATTTAATTAATATTAATATTAAAGAAAAAAAGTGCTAGTGCGGGCATTTTTCGGCTAATATAATAATTGAATAAAACCAATACCGATATTATGTTATTATTAGTATTATTCAAATAAATAATATTGGTAATAACATTTTTAATTGTATTTGTGCCGGAAAATGCACCAAAAATCGTATAAATTAGCTCGATTTTGGGTAAATATGGTCATTAAAATTTTGATCAGTCAAACATATTAATCTAAAATATTAAGCTACGCTTGTGCTATATAGCTTTTATTTTAAATATTATTATTAAACTGAGAATAAATACTATATAAAAAAAGTAAACTATCGATTTTTATATAACAAGAGGAAATTAAGCAGAAAAAAAGGAATCAAGCGAAACCTGGTTAAATAGATAACCAAACATTGACAGGAATAAAAAATAAAAGGTAATTATTTATGTCTGTATAAAGTATTATACAACATATGGTGCAGCCGGTGACCAAGAGATTACTATCTCTTGTCGACGAACTACGTGCTCTTTTCTTTTATAAGAAAAATAAACGCCCAACTGTAGGCTTAAGCCAAGGGTAAAAATTTATTGCAGTAATGCAACAAAGTTTATTTTTTTTATAGAAAAAGAAAAATACATCGGAAGACATAACAACAAATAAATGGAAGAAATAAAAAAATTAGTAAAGAAGGATGACAAGATAGGCCCTAAACCCATAACAATAGAGCAATATAAAGAAAGACAACGAGCCAACAACAGAAGAAATCAAGAAACAGAACAAAAACCGGTTAAAACGAGAGGAGGAGTACAGCTCAGGATAAAACAAGAAATAAGGGAGCTGTATAAATAAAAGACAATAGCAACATCAACTGAACAAAGAATAGCCATCGTAAATAAAATTAAAGGCTTAAAGAAACAACAAAACAGCAGAAGAAAACAGAAAAAATTGGAACAACTGTTCAATAAATGCGTAGAAACAGCGGAAAACGCGATAAAAAAATTAGAGGAGATAGAAAATAAATAAAAATAAATAAAATAAAAAATATATAAACTAGAAAATTATGGGGATTGTTAAAAATTATAAGATGATAAATAAAATTTTTTTTAAATTATAAGATAAAAAACAAAAAAACAGTAGAATATTATTTTTTTAGACCATTTTTTTTGAAAAAGTAGAATTTTTTTTATTAAAAAAGAATAAAATTTTTTAAAAAAAAAAAAACTTCCGAAAATTCCTTTTTTTTATATATCCATTTTTTTTCTCTCTTCTCAAGTTGGAATTATTTCAATTGGATTTTTTTTGTTTTTTTTGGTTCTTACAGTATATATTTTTTTTAACAGTTAAAGTAGATTAAAAATTTTTTTTTCTACATTTAAAAAAAAAAAGAGGGGTAGTAAAACGTTTTTTTTTGTAGATGCCAGTGGTATTTAGGACAGTAGGGGAAATCTTTAATACTGAGCACGGCCTAGTATGCGGAAATTGTATAAATAACTGGAGAACTGCCCAGGTACCAAAAGGGGAGAAAAAAGACTATAGATGTATAATTTGCGATAGAATCCTTATGTGGCTTAAAGAATAATTATTATGTAAAAAGAAATAAAAAAAAAAAAAAAAAAAAATAAATAATAAAAAAAAAAAAAAATTTTCTTTTTATATATATAAAATATCCGCTTGATAGCTAAGTTAATGTCGGAAATTAAGTCAAAATTTTACAAATTCATAGATTCTTTTTCTTTTGACAACGTAAGCCCAGAAATTTCGAAAAGTTCTGAAGAAAGTCAGATCATCGAAATTACAAACCCTATATCATCCACACCACAAGTACCGAGTGCTAGTGGTGCAATAAGAAAAAAACGAGTAACATTTAGCGAAACGGAAACAACGGGCCCTAAGAAAACCCATATAGGGAAATTTTTAGTAAAACATAATTATAATACGAGAAGCAAAGGACTTGAAATTAATTTGGTAGGAAAAGGTACACCAGAATTAACAATGGCGGAAGGAGGCGAGGCAGCAGCACCAATAACAACGGAAGTTACCCCAGTAACTACAGTAAGACCCAATTCGGAACAAAATAATAACGAAAATAATAATAAAAAAGATGACCCAATATATGACTTAATAGACGATGGATTTAGCGACAGAGAATCAGCAAAATATCAACGACTGGCAACAAATCTTACACGTAGAACATACATGAATACGGACAATTCATACAATTTTAGTACACGTAACATAACATTGCCATTGAGTACAACGTTCTCATTATATTTGAATGGAGTTCCAACATATACGGGGGAAGGAAACAGAACCGTATTAGAACTACAGAGTTTTTTAGATTTAGCCCACGAGGCTTACTTTAAAACAGACATTATTGATCGGGAATCTGTATTAAAACAGTTATTAAGGGGAAAATTGAGAGGAAGAGCTGCGGAGCTATTCCAAGACAGAAATATAACTACGTACGAAGAATTTAAAGAAATTTTAGAAGAAAATTTCATTCCAAAAAAAAGCATAGCGCAGTTGAAGGCAGAATTGGAAGAGTGCTTCCAATCCATAGATGAATCAATTAACACATTTGGAGACAGAATAAAAAGAAAATGCTATTGCCTAAAAATGGGAATAAAAAAGAAATACGTCAGGGAAGCAGGTGCTATGCTTCAGGATGCTGAAGAAACAGCACAAAGAGTGTTCATCAGAGGATTACGGTCCGAATCCGTAAAACATTACGTTCTAGGACAAGACTATCAAGAACTAGATGACTTATTAAAAGGAGCCAGACTGTTCGCGGAACAGTTGGATTCGATTGCAGTCAGGAAAACACCAAATATATCAGAGAATACAAATCTAGAGCAAATGCTTTCCAAATTGTTGTCAGCATTTGACCAAGTAAAAACTACCAATGATAACTCCAGACAACACCCAGTATCGAGGAATCCAAACTTCTATAATAACAACTTTAATAATAATGAACACTTTAATAGAAATAATAATAACATACATAATAATAACAATAATAGGGGTTTCAATAACAAAAATAATTTCAATGGAAATTATAATAATAATGGAAATTATAATAACAACATTAGAAATAATAATAGAAATAATTTTGCAGATAATTTTCAAGGAAATGCCAACAATAGAGGAAATTTTAAACCAAATAACAACAGTCCACATAGAATTTACAATGGAAATAATAATAATTTTAGGAATAATAATGACATGAATGGTAATTCTACCAATAATTTCCGTAACAATCAAAGAAATACAAACCAGGATGGAACACCTAGCCGGACAATAGTATGCTACAAATGCAACCAACCGGGACATATTAGTAGAGATTGCAGAATGGAGGTAACAAGGCCAATTAAACAAGAAATAAAATGCCGAATATGTGGTCAGGAAGGACATTATGCTGCAAATTGTAACGTAAAAAGAATACCTACAGTTAATATAACAAGAACAAACTGTTGCAACTGGTGTGGAAATCCAACCCATTTAGAAATCAACTGTCCAGAAAGACAAATATATCAAGCTAGAGAACAATTTGAGTCGGAAAACGAAGGAGGAATGACACAAAACCCCTCCTGTCATTCCTAAATCAACAAAAAGACGAGGTGGGTCCAAAAAGATACGAAATTGGACCAGATGCAATTGTAACGCTACCATTAGATATTAGCAAAAAGAAAGAAGTACAACTAATAGTGGATACGGGTGCCCAAATCAGCCTATTAAATAAGGATAGCGTTGCGGACATGAGCAAAATTAACAAAAACAATAAAATTAACATACAAACACTAAAGAGCCAAAGTACTACAATGGGCACATGCAGAGGAAATTTTTTAACACCAAATAAGTTGGATTGTCATTTCCAAATTATAACCAATCATAATTTGCCAGTGGATGGAATTCTAGGAAATGATTTTTTATCAAAGAATTGTGATATACTAGGTCCAGAGAAAAAAATACGATTTCCAGTAACACAAGATAACTCGAGCGAATTTTCGATACCTTTTAACGAATCAGGAGAAATAATGAAGGAAGATAAGAATAATATAGAAGTAAATAAAATAAGAGTTAAAATTGAAGAAAAAATTGAAAATAAAATTGAGGATAAAATTGAAGAAAAAGTTGAAATTGAAAAAACGAAAGAAAAAATTGAAGATAAAATTGAAGAAAAATTGAAAATGAAGTTAAAATAGAATTTGAAGAGAAAATTAAAGAAAATACAGAAGAAGAAATGGAGGACATAGAAGAAGAAGAAATTAAGTTAGAAATATTGAATAAAGAAAATGAAGTTTTGAAGGGCGAATACGAATTAAAAAAGAAAGAATTAAAAGAGGAATTCAAAATAGGAAGGGATAAAAAGGATAATTTTGTTGAAGAAGAAAACGATTATGAAGAAGAGATGAAAAAGTTAAGAAATATTGAGTTACAGGAGGACGATAGAAAAGAAAAAAGGGAGATTTTAAAGGACGAAAAACAAATTACGTTAAACGGAAGATGCGAACAATTTATTAAGGTATCAAGTACAAAGAATGGAGAATTCTTATGCAAAAAAATGGAAATTGCACCAGGAGTATATATTGGAAATGGAATGGTAAAAGCTGAAAAAGGATATATATATTGTAGTATACTAAATATAAATCACGAAAAAATTAAGATAATGGAACCAAAACTGGAATTAGAACCACTAGACGGCTATAAAATAATGGAAATAAACACAGAAGAAAAACATATGAAAAGGAAACAAACAAAAATAAAAAACGAACAACAAAAGGACGAAAAATTGGCGAGCGTTAGAAACATATTCACTAAAACTAAGAACGAAGCAGTAACAAATCACAGGACTAAAATAATAAAAGAAAAAACTAGAATTGGATGAAAATTGGAATCCGAAAGAAAAAGGAGCTGTTGACGAAATTTGTGAAGAATTTAATGACATATTTCACTTACCAGGTGACAAATTAAGTTGCACCACAGCAATAGGCCATAAAATTCGAACGCCAGAAAATAACCCAGCAATAGCACAAGCTAATTACAGACTACCGGAAAGCCATCGCAAAGAAATACACGAACAAGTAGAAAAAATGTTGGACGACGATATAATACAACCAAGCAGAAGTGCATGGAACGCACCCCTGCTAGTAGTACCAAAAAAGGCGGGTCCTGATGTAAAAAGACGATTCAGAGTGGTAATAGATTACAGAAAATTGAACGCTATCACAATAAAGGATGCTTTTCCATTACCCAGAATAGAGGATATTCTACAACAATTGGGAAACTCGAGATATTTTACCACATTGGATTTAGCAAGTGGCTACAATCAAGTACTAATAGAAGAAACAGATAGAGAGAAGACAGCATTTAGTACTATATTTGGACATTATGAATTTAAAAGGATTAACAGGAGCGCCCGCTACTTTCCAAAGACTTATGAATTACGTGTTGTCAGGACTACAAGGACTAAAATATTTTGTGTACTTGGACGATATTGTCATATACGGACGAACGTTAGAGGATCATCAAACAAAACTAAAAGCAGTTTTAGAAAGGTTACGTGAAAACAATTTAAAGTTACAACCCGACAAATGCAAATTTTTAAGAAAGGAAGTAATATATTTAGGACATAAATGTACGGAAACAGGAGTACTTCCAGACCCAGAAAAAATAAAATGTGTAAAGGAATTTCCAATTCCAAAAAGTACGACCAAACTACAGTCATTTTTAGGATTGGTAAATTATTATAGATCAAGTACACCACATTTGGCAAAAAAAGGGGAACCATTATATAAATTGGCTACGAAATCAAAAAAGTTCAACTGGAGTGAAATTTGTCAAAAAGCGTTTGAAGAAATTAAGGAGGTATTGACAAACCCACCATTACTACAATATCCTGATTTCAACAAGAAATTTATTTTAACTACGGATGCTTGTAACACAGCATTAGGAGCTGTACTATCACAAGGGGAAATAGACCAAGATCTTCCAATTGCATATGCAAGTAGGGTATTAAATTCAGCAGAACGAAACTATAGTACAATAGAGAAAGAAATGTTAGCCATATATTGGGCTATAAAGAACTATAGATGTTACCTATTTGGACGAGATTTTATAGTATACACCGACCATAAGCCATTAATAAGTGAATTTAACAAGCGAAATCCTGAAGGAAGGCTAAACCGATGGAAGATGAGATTATCCGAGTATACTTATGAAATAAAATATAAACCGGGTAAACGCAACTCAAACGCGGACGCACTTAGTAGGATACCTTACGAGGACATGGAAAATGCCGAAAATAATAAAAAACAAATAGAACTTTACGGCGCAGTACATGCAGTAACGAGAGCGAGTGCAAGAGCAGCAGAAGAAGAAGAAGAAATGGAGGAAGATTTGGATGATGAAAACAAACCAACTGAGCAACATAAGGACAAGGTAACATTGACAAATCCGGAAGAAATAAAACTTATATTAAAAGAGTATCATGACACCCCGCTTGGAGGTCACCTAGGAGTGAACCGAACATACAAAAGAATTAGCAGATTTTACTACTGGAAGAAAATGTTACAAACAATAACAAAGTACATCAAGGCTTGTCCACAATGTCAAAAACCAAAAAGAGGAAAAGTTACGAAAATGACTATGACAATAACGGACACTGCGCAAAAGCCATTTTTCAAGGTCTATTTAGACATAGTTGGACCTTTTCCAGTTACGCATAACGGAAATAAATACATTCTAACATTTCAAGACGACTTAACCAAAATATTAGACTGTATTCCGCTTCAAGATATGGCAGCCAAAACGGTCGCGGAACATTTTTATAAGAAAATTATCTTAAAATATTCAGTAATTCCAAGAAAGCTAATAACCGATCAAGGAACGAACTTCACAAGTGAATTGTTTAATAAACTATGTAAATTATTGGGAATTAAGAAAATTCAAACCACCGCGTACCATCCACAATCCAACGGATCATTGGAAAGACGACATGGGCCACTGGTGGAATATTTAAAAATGGTCACAAATAAGAATTCGCAAACATGGGATGACTGGTTGGAAGAAGCAGCTTTTTCCCATAACCACACCCCACATTCAGCTACGAAATATTCACCTATTTTCGCACTATACGGATTTTGCGATCCGTTACCAAGTCGTTTAGAACGGAAAGCCGACCCTGTATATAATTACGACGATTTATGCGCACAGGTAAAATTCAAATTACAATCTATACATCAGATTGCCAGACAAAACTTACAAAGTAGTAAGATAAAATCAAAAGAAAACTACGATATAAATTCAACGACTGAAAAATATAAAGTTGGGGATAAAGTATTGTTAATAAATCCCACTAAACTCCATAAGCTTAGTAGTAATTGGACAGGACCGTATCAGGTAATCGAAGTACCCAACATGAATAATACAGTTATAAAAATAGGGAAGAAAAATAGAAGGGTTCATAATAATCGAATTAAAAAATGGACAGAATAATAACTT
The DNA here is from genome assembly GCA_949752835.1 of Empis stercorea. NCBI lineage: Eukaryota > Metazoa > Arthropoda > Insecta > Diptera > Empididae > Empis > Empis stercorea. The sequence continues at coordinate 30,058,120 of OX457087.1, read as the reverse complement.
AATAATGATACTTTAGCAAAAGCTGAAGGACTCTTTAGTAAGTTACAATAAAGGATCCACACAAGATTATGTAAATATTCATATATAAATACAATTTTATTAATAATTTTTTTTTTTTCAGGGTTCTCTTCTTACGCACAGAGCCTAACTCGAAAGAGTAGGTAAATTTTCTCAAATATGCTTGAGAAGTGTAACCATTGCTAAGCAGCAATAAAAAACTCTGTAAGAAGGAAAACCCTTAGAGATTTTTTTTCTCTATTACTTATGTTTAAATTAATTTTTTGGACTTTCCGAAATTCCACTTTAAGAAATATTTTACGTTAACTTTAACAAATACTTTACGTTAATTTTTTTTTGGACTTCTAAAAAAGATCCACTTTAGGAACGCAATTTTCTCAAATTTTGTTCTTAAACAAAAGAGAGGTAACCGAAAAAACATACATATAGTGACAGTACAATAATTATTAAGTAGAAGTATCATTATCAGGACTGTGAACCAAAAATGATACTAGGATAGAAAATAAGTATGAAAATTAGTAAAAAAAACCTAACATGTTACGAAATATTAGGTTTGCAGATAAAACCTAATACTTCAAGTTTATTATACCGAGGATACCGTGCATAATACAAAAAAAGTTTACATCATAAGCTACGTTAAATGCTACGGTATTAACTACTTTAATTACAATTTTTAAACAACAAACTCGGTTTATTTTTAGGTGTTTATTTATTTTATTTAATTAAGAAAAAAGAAGTAGGAAATCAGAAAAACAAAATTGACTCACAAATAAAACTGTCCCACGTTGTTAATTTATATTTTTTATATTGAAGATCTGATAATTTATATTGAAGATCTCTGAAGAGGATCCCACGATGCAAAGTTACCTAAAAAATCACAATTTTATTAGAAAAAAATTTTAAATAAAGAAAATATAATAATATAAAATATTGTGTATTTTAACAAAAATTAATCCAACAAACTTAGTTAAAGAAATTTCCGGGAAAATGGTAAAACCCAAAAAACAAAAGAGTATACCTAAAAAGAAAAAAAAAACACAAAGAATCTTGTCAATAAAATGGAATAAAATACTTATCTGAATTTTTATTTTCAAATATTAGGCGCTCATACTACCACATTATAGAACTAAGAAAAGTGAACTTTGCAAATGAGTTTTTGTTTTAATATATTTTCCTTTAAATATATAAACTAATTTACATCTTAATTCTTGCGTTGTAATAATTTTTACCTGAAAAAAAAAAAAAAATTTTTTTACAAAAAAATTTTTAATACAATTAGTTATAAAATATAATATTTTTTACGTCATAAATTCAGTGATGTATGCATTACCGTTATATCAACAATCTACAGACTATGTTAAACCTATTTTCCTTGTAGGGCAGGATTTAATACGCTACAAACAAATACTAGAAAATCTGTAATAAACATTGTTGATCCAAAATTTTTGACTGCCTGCTAATGTAAAGGAGTTTTAATCCAGATTTTCTATTCGTGGTGGCACTCGCCCTGAACAATTGCCACTAAGATTTTTTTTTCAATCAACAATTTTCACACAAAATTTATATTGCATTTTTGAACTAATAAATAATATTTATGGAAATTAATACTTTAATAATTAATTTATCCGAAATGTGACGAATGTTATTTTCATATTCCGCTTCCCCATTGTGACAAGATAAAAAGTCACTTTCTCCCAGCTGTAACTGAATTAATGAACAGATGGACGATTATGTGCCAGTAAAGTCGAAAATGTCACATAAAAATGATAAAGTAACGAAGCAAAAATTTGATTTATGTCCAAAACCTCTAAAGAGGGAGCTCTTCGTTTATGTATAAAATTTTTTAGTATCATTTTTTAAATCGTAAAATCCACCTGAAATAATTTATATTTAGTGACAAATTTAGAACTATGAAATCAATTGAATATTTCTATCAAAAATTAACCTTGAAAATTTAAAAAAAATTATTAGCAAATTTATAATACACAGGAAATGTGTGGTTTTTAAAAAAAATGTTTTTATTAAATAGTTTTAGTTAAAAACTATGTTAAAAACATATTTTTTTTTTTTAATAAAAATAGTAAATAAAATCATTTAATAAACAAAACAATTCTAGTAAAAAGACAATTCTTATAAAAAGTATAAAATTATTTAATTATTGAACCCAAATAACAAATTAATTTAAAATAAAATTTAGTTGACAAACAAAATGAAATTTAATTTTTGATTTGCAGTTCTCAAATTTCTTCCCAGATTTAAATCGCTTAATTAAATATTCATAATAAATTTTAGTTTATTTTAACTAACTTTAATTTATTACTTTATAGAATATGTTTTTTATTATTTATTAATTTGTGTAAATTTCCATTTTTTTTATTCAATTTTTTATAACCACTTTTCTGTGACATTTATATTTTAGTAATTTACTAATCAATTTATTAAAAACTCATTGATTATTTATTAATTTATTATTTTTTATTTTTTTTTGAAAAAAAATGTTTGTAGGTGGAAATTTGTAAAATTTATTACTAAATCAGGTTTATAATAAATTATCATAACCTACACATTAGATTTTTGCAGATGATCTTTTCCTATTCTTATAGATAAAGTTTTGAGCTTTTCGAAATGATAAATAAAAGTTGAAACTTTCATTTAATAAATTTTCATTATAATAAAAAATAATAACGTTAGAGTTAACAATTAGAATAAATTAGCTATTTTTAGGTTATTAATTATGAAAGTTAAATTTTTTTTTAGTGTAGTTATATAAAAAATTATAAAATAAGGTTAGATTATCAGTAATTAGTATAGATTAACCATATTTAGTAAATAATAAGTACGCTTAGCATAGTAATTTTAATTTGAAAAAAAAAATTAATATATTAATAAGTACGGATTTCCGTTTCTTTTGAAAAAAGGTTTTTTATATCGGGTACAAAAGAATCGATACTTTTTAACTATAAATATAAGGAGTAGCAATGCTTACATTTTTATATGGAAGCGCGATAGGTATTTTTTGGAAGGTACTAGAAAAAAATCATAAAAGTACTATAACAATAAAACTATAATTAATAATTTGTTAATTAAAAAATATTAAAATTATTAACGAAATTAACATTTTCAGAAAATGTTGTACTGGATTTTGGTATTATTGGTGATGGTAGGGGGAAATCATATAGAAGTAATGCAAATAAAGGAAGCGGAAATTTTGTTCGAAAAATTGGGTACAGCAATAGAGTACAAGGATTATATTCGTATATATACAAAAGTGGAAATTACGGAAAGAAAGGAAATTGAAGAATTTTTGAATTTAATCAACCTACAAATAAATACAACATGCGAAAGTATGAAAGATTTTATTACAGAGCATAAAATAACTGCATTTAAAAACGAAGTGAAGTTATGGAATAATAGAATAAGAATGTTAAGTCAAGGTGTAAAAAATTATTTTAACAGAAACAAAAGAGGAGCAATTAATATAATTGGAACAGTATCGAAAATGCTTTTTGGAACCATGGATCAGAATGATTCAGATAAAATATATGAAAGTTTGGAAAAATTAAAAAATTATGAAAAGAATACTATAGAAATATTAAACAAGCAAACGGCAGTAATGGCCTCAAATTTCGAATTCGTGAAAGCAGTGGTTGGTAATTTAACAGTAAGAGCCGAGGAAATAGAAAATAGAGTAGGAGTAATGCAAAGTAGGATGAGATTAAATACAATATTAATGAATAAAGAAATAAAAGAAATAAATGCAGAATTGGAAATGCATCAATTAATGATATACGTATTTGCTGAATTGGAGAGAGTTTATGGACATTTAATAGAAGAAAATGAGATAATTAGTGCATTACAACAACATAAAATACATCCCTTAATATTGGACACAGAAGTATTGACTAAAATCATAAGAAATATGACCCAAGACCAAGGACATAAATATCTGTATTCAGCCATTATATTAAATCAAATGGTAGAAATAGATCTGACGTATGTAGGAAATGAAATAGGAGTACGAATAAGAATAAAGTTATTAACAACGGAAGAATTTTATTTATATAGAATACACCCGTTACCGAGGAAATCTTCAAATCAACATATTACAGTTATTGATACAGAATGGGGTTATATAGCAAACAACTCCATTAATCAATATAATCTCTATACATTAACAGAACTAGCACGAGCATGCACAGAAATTAATGATGAAGAAAATATGAAGATTAAAATTTGTAAACAAATACAACCAAGATTGTTGAATCCAATAGAGAAAAATTGCATATTAACGATATTCACAAAAAATAAAGACAGTTTGAAGAAATGTAATAGGAAATTAATACAGGAAGTACAAAATCATCTCATTCCACTACAAAAAATAAATACATGGTTATTTACGTTTTTCACAAATCAGGAAATAACTAGTTTTTGTAACCCAAACACTTACAAACAAGTAATACAAGGAATTGGGATAATAACGTTAAAGAAAAAATGCTCGTTTGTACTAGGAGATATGGAAATACCATATTATATGGAACAAATGGTAGAGATAAAAAATAATAACAAATATATTTTTGGAGAAATACCAGAGAACCAATTTAAGGATATGGACATATTAGAATTACCAGTAACAAATAATAAAACAACTAGTATTAAGTCAATTGGAATTGCAGAATTAGGTCAAGAATTTGATAAAAGAAGTAAAGCTATTAGCTAAATTCAAGAGGAAATTAGATTAGAGAAAAATAGACAATCCGAATTAAATGTAATACGAACTAAAACATTGGTAAATACTATTTTGGCAGGAATTATCATAGGAATAACGATAATATTTATAGTTTATAAAATAATAAAAAGGGGTAAAAGGCTTAAAACAAAAAGGAGAAAAGAATCTGAGAATAATATGTCCAAAACGGAGAGGCATATAAAAGAAGAAGAACCTAAAAACATACATTCAACAAACGATAGAAAAGCATCGAACAATTGCAATAATATTCAAACTAAAATAGTAAGAGAAAAAATAATAACACGGAAAAGTGTACCAGAAAAATCAAAATTTTCAGAAAAAAATATGCATAAAGAAATAAATTCACCAATAAGTCCGCCAACATTATCATTTCGTAGTTAGAAATTAAATATAACATAAATTAGTCTAAAAAAAAAAAAAAGAGGGGTTATAAATAATTTTTATAAAGATTTTCTCATGTAAGGTTTTTTCATGTAAGGTTTAATATTAGTCAAGTTCTACACCTAAATTTATCATAACTAGTTGTAATTCAAATTATATGATTGCATAATTTTAGGATTAGAATTATAATTTTTTTAGGGGTTAATTTAAACATAAAAAAAAAAAAACAAAAAAAAATGTTAGGTTTTAATAAAAGGGGAAGGAAAGTGTATATAGAATATATATATGTATATATAAAAAAAAAAAAAAAAAAATCATTGAGAAGAGAAATAATGTATAAAAAGGTTTTTTTTGAAGAAAAGCAATAAAAGGTTGCGGAAGGATTGAATTAGTTAAGTAAATGTAATAGTCAAAATATAATAAAAAAAGTTCTACATGAGAATAATTGGATTAAGTAAAATTGTAATAGTAAAAATATCAGTAAATTCATTTTATTTCAATTGTTGTTCATAAATATTTCAGTAATGAGTAATATCTTTGTATATAAATTTATATAGTAGTCCCACTTGACTGATTTTTTTTTAATCGTGGCGACGAGAGAAGTGCTAACTAAAATATAGTAGGGACATAAATCATATTTTTAATTTAACAGGGCCATCTACATTTGAATAACTGAAACAATTCAAAATGGCAAATTTGTGTATATTTGTTATTGTAATTTTTTTTATTTCTTATTCTTGGTACAGAAGTGTAAGGGGGGAAGAAAATATATAGAAAAAAAAATTTTATATGCGTATTTGAATAATTTTTAATGAATTTTAGAATAGAAAAATATTGTTTTGTAAATTGCTAGGGATGGTGACGTAAGGGGGAAGAAAACATATGAGATTTTTTTTTATGAATATATGCGTATTCGTATTAATGAATATAATTTTCTGAACTAATTTAAGAATTTAAAATATTTTTTATTTTTTTATTCTTAAATTCTTGGGGAAGAAAATATATGAGATTTCTTTCTAGAATGTTCTAGAATGTTCTAGAAATCGAATAATTTTAAGGAATTTATGAATTAAAAATGTTTTTTGTGTTATTATTCATTGGCGATGGTGCCGATTTTATAAAATTTCCTCATTTTTTAATTTTTATTGGTCTGGATGAAATGATGAATGGCCATATTTTCATCTGGGATTTTCTATAGTACCACTGGATGTATTTAAATTTTGTATAAAACTATGTATAACTGTTAACTTAAGATCATAAATAATTTTAATCTAAATTCAGAAAATATAATAAAACAATATTAAATATATCAATTATAAAAAAAAAAAAAAAAAAAATAATAACATTTCTTGTAATAAAAAATAAATAAATAATTTTAAGGCAAATTGTTAAATAGGTAATCTGTAAACTACGATCGACTAATTTATACGATTTATTTTTTGAAAAGGTACGATCTCTTCAAGATCGCCCCTTTCCATTTTTAAAAAGGGAGGAATGTTGTGGAATAAATGTTTCCAAACATTTATCCCGCAACATAATCAAAAGTATATAATCAATATTATATGTACTTTTGATTATAAATAATTAAAAAAAAAAACCTATAATAAATTCTTATATACTAATTCACATAAATATTCTTTTATATTGGAAATGCTGAAAATGCATAAAAATCAATAAATAAAAAACAATTGATTTTTTACAGGTAGAATATTTATATAGGCCAAATTTAATTAATATTAATATTAAAGAAAAAAAGTGCTAGTGTGGGCATTTTTCGGCTAATATAATAATTGAATAAAACCAATACCGATATTATGTTATTATTAGTATTATTCAAATAAATAATATTGGTAATAACATTTTTAATTGTATTTGTGCCGGAAAATGCACCAAAAATCGTATAAATTAGCTCGATTTTGGGTAAATATGGTCATTAAAATTTTGATCAGTCAAACATATTAATCTAAAATATTAAGCTACGCTTGTGCTATATAGCTTTTATTTTAAATATTATTATTAAACTGAGAATAAATACTATATAAAAAAAGTAAACTATCGATTTTTATATAACAAGAGGAAATTAAGCAGAAAAAAAGGAATCAAGCGAAACCTGGTTAAATAGATAACCAAACATTGACAGGAATAAAAAATAAAAGGTAATTATTTATGTCTGTATAAAGTATTATACAACACCTACTAGGCGACGAAATTTATCGACCTACAGACCCTTGATAAATTTTGACATAGAAGTTTAATTTCAATATAACCTATAACTATAGGAATCTGTTTTTTTCGGAATTTTTTAATTATAATATTTTTTTATTTATTATGATCTCTCAAAATTTAAATTTTAAAATTTTAAAACATTTCGGACAGCTAAATTATAAAAAAACAACCACAGTTACATTTGCTTTTCACCCTATGGGGAATTTTTTTAAAATTTAAAATTTAATCTATTTCGGACAGGCCCTAAATATTAAATATATGAAGTACACCACCCATATATATTTTTTTTATTATATATAAATATATATTCTTTAAAATTTTCTGTTAATAAAAACCAAAAACAACCTCCTGTTAAAAAAAAAAATTAATCGTTTTTTTATTTATTATAATTTATTTGGAATTTTATTTATTTTTTTGAAAATTCCAAAAATTTTTATTATTTTATTGAATTGTGTTGGCACCGCTGGGTTGTTTTTTTTTTATGAAAATTGATGGTTCAAAATGGAATTTTTTTTGTTCTCCATCTGAGGTTGCTGAAGTCGGTTGGAGGGGCGATCAATAACGCAACGTCTTCCCCTTCCGTGGGTGGTATTCTTCCTTTCCTATGGGGAACATCGGAGGTTGTTCCAATTTATTTTATGTGCTGGTAGTTAGATAAGGGTTTTGGTTGTCCATTACCTGTCCTACCAGTGTCCTTTGTTTATTTATTTTGGGGGGTTAGAAACTGCGTTAAGGTGGTCCTTGACGTATCCTCCCCAAAGTGTCCGTCCGCTAGTAGTCTAAAAGGGGGTGCTAGCATGTTTGTGTTTTTGTGTTCAACGTAGGTTGGACATTTGTGTGAATTGTGACGGCCAAAGATTCATCACAAAAATCCTTGACGTATCCTCCCCAAAGTGTCCGTCCGGTAGTAGTCTAAAAGGGGGTCCTAGCATGTTTGTGTTTTTGTGTTCAATGTAGGTTGGGCTTTTGTGTGAATTGTGACGGCCAAAGATTTTTTTGTAGTGTTGGGGGAATATTTCTCATTGAAGTTTCCTTTCTCCCTAACCCTATTCCTACCTTACCCCTTCCCTTCCCTGTCAATTGAAAAGAGAAATCCTAGAGCATCCATTCTGGGGTGTTTAAAAAATTACGTATTTTGAAATTTTGAATTTTTGTTATTGGGTTTTGGTTTTTTTTTTATTTTTTTTTATTTGATTTGGATTTTGGATTTTTTTTTGTGGTTGCGATATTTCGTTTTGAGTTTTTTTGTTCAGAATACGAATGGCTCGGACCATTCGTATTCTGAGGATGGGAGGTTGACGGTAATCGACGAACGGGAGGGACCTATAGGTCCACCGCTTGACCAATTTCCGCTGCCTCCTGTGGCCGCCGTTGCCAATCAGCCTGGTAATAAGGGGGTGTTGCCGAAACAGCCGCTTATTCCAGCTCCGACAATATTGGCCGGCCACCCCTCTTCTGATCCTGGTGCGACGTTGATGACCTCTCGAAAGGGAGTTAATCAGCTGAGCTCCTCGAACAATTCGCCGCATTCTGACCCCACTTCGATACAGGGGTTATCAACTCGGTTGTCCACAGGCGCCTTTCACAAAACTGGTTCGTCTGGAAGAAGAGGAAAACGGTTTAAAAATCAATCTAAACGTCAAAGCGTCCACTTACTTCATGATAGATCTGTAATAGCCTCTGCAATCCAGTTCGATCACACGCAAATTTCCACCATGTCCAGTCTGCTCGAACAACATCTTTCGGAACCAGCTGCAGCGCCCCGGTTTGTTGCTCCTGTTCGTAGCTACCCACCGTCTGTAATGCCACCACTGAGCGGGGGGAGGCCAGTGAGGGAACCATCAAATGTCGCTCCCTTTCAACTCAGCGATACCGACGATGAGCCTGACGACAGCCTCCCTGGACATTTTAGGCGTCGTAATCCACTTTCTAACTGGCGGGTTCGATTTGATGGTTCGGGCAAAGCTCTGTCGCTAGCGGAGTTCATCTTCCGAATTGAAACTTTGGCCAAGGGAGTTGGATATCCGTTGGAAGGTTTGGTGTTGTCGATCAATCAACTCCTTCAGGGCCGTGCCGAGACCTGGTACTGGCAATATATTCGGAGGCATTCGAACACGTCATGATCCAACCTGAAAACGGCCATGAAAATTGAGTTCGATGATGGGGAAGATGATGGTGATGTCAAACGGTTGATGGAAGCCAAGAAGCAACGATCTCGGGAAAAATTTTCTGACTTCCGAATGGACATGGAGGGACTTCGTCTTCGTCTGACGCACGAAATTTCCGATTATGATTTTCTTAACAGGCTCTTATATAACATATACCCGGGTTACAAGAAAGCTCTGATTTTGGAGAATATTGTAACCCTTAATCAGCTGGATAGAGTTTGTAAGAGACTGGAAAGGAAGTGGAGGGAAATTGGTGAGTCAGCCGAGCACCAAGTTCGTCCCCGTAGAATGTATGTCCATGAGTTGGAAGAGAACGTTGACTCAAATTAAATACTTACAAATCCGGCGCTCCAAAAGTCAAATCTGCCAGAACCGCCAAGTCCGTCCGCTCCAATTAAAGAAGTCCTGTCCGTCCAAGATAATAAACTTCATCCGGGAGTTCCGTCCGCCACTGTCGTACCTGCCGACAAAAATACCTATGTTATTTGTTTTAATTGCGATGATTGGGACATCTATTTCGAGATTGTCCCCATCCATTAAAAATATTTTGTTTTCGTTGTGGTTTCAAAAATACTTATGTTAATAAGTGTCCGAGGTGTCATCCCGGCAACCTTCAGGGAAACGCCAAAGCGGGTTTGGGAAACTGGAGGCAACCAAGCTACCGCCATCGTCCGAATCCTCCAGCTCCAGTGATAAGTATAAGTTAGGTGTAGCTTCTAAAAATCCTCCATTAAGTAGCATAAGCGAATTAGGTTTAGTTAAAAATAGAAATAATAGTAGATCCAAAAAACATTTTAGAGACAATCGACCTTTCATGAAGATACAAATTGCAAATAAAAACCATTTTGCGTTATTGGACAGTGGGGCCAATATTAGTTGTTTGGGGAAGGATGGGGAAAATTTGTTGCGGGAGTTGAACATTTTGTACACTCCGATCACGTCCATTGTGAATACGGCCGATGGTAACCCTCAAGGTGTCATCGGTTACGTATTCCTGAACATTATTTACAATGGCGTGACAAAAACCATCAAATTTTTTCTGATCCCCTCCATTCAACGGTCCATGATTTTAGGAATGGATTTTTGGGACGCTTTTAATGCGATTCCGTTTAAAAATCTAGAAATATCTGCATTAACTAATGATGATAAAAAAATGCATAAGTTGAATATTGACCAACAACAAAGGCTTCACGAAGTGATCGATTCGTTTCCGTCGTTTAGCACATCTGGTCTGGGGAAAACTACGATTCTAAAACACGAAATCGACGTTGGAGATGCGAAACCTCAGGTGTTCCGTCCGTATCCATTATCTCTGCCTATGCAAAAATTATTAGATTTAGAATTAGATAAAATGCTAGAGCAGGACATAATCGAAGAGAGTCGAAGTGCATGGGCATCGCCCTTGGCGTTGGTGAAAAAAACAAACGGCACCCTAAGGTTGTGCCTTGACGCCCGCAAGGTGAATGCCGTCACCAAGAGTGATGCCTATCCACTTCCTCATATCAATTCGATTTTTAGTAGAGTTAAAAAAACAAAATTTATCACTAGTTTAGATTTAAAAATGGCGTTTTGGCAGGTTGAACTGCAGGAGAAATCCAGAGACAAAACCGCATTCATCGTCCCCGGTCGTGGGTTGTACCATTTTAAACGAATGCCTTTCGGTTTGTCCAACTCCCCGAAAACACTTTGCAAGCTTATGGATAAAGTTATCCCTTACGAGCTTCACGAGGATGTCTTTGTTTACCTTGATGATCTTTTGATGCTCTCGGAAGACTTTGACACCCACATGGAGCTCTTGAGTAAAGTAGCAAGGTGTTTGAGGGAAGCTGGACTAACCATAAACATCGAAAAAAGCCGATTTTGCCAGACCGAAACTAAATATTTAGGTGATGGCCTTAACGCAGGACCCCGTACTCGTGAATCCCGATTTTAATCGTCGGTTCTCCGTACAATGTGATGCGTCGAAGACCGGTGTCGGAGGTGTTCTATTCCAAACGGATGAAGCGGGGCATGAACACCCCATAGCGTTCATGTCCCAGAAATTAAATTCCGCTGAAAATAATTACAGCGTGACGGAATTAGAATGCCTCGCAGCGGTACTAAGCATAAAAAAATTCCGACCTTACATTGTGGGGACGGAATTTACTGTGATTACCGACCATGCCAGCCTAAATTTCAAACGGCAACATTTTCGAAAACGAAATAGCGTTATTATCACATAAAAGAGAGCCAGTAATAGAATGCGAACTACGGGCTATAGTTACCCCGGAGCACTGGACAAAGCTAGCTAATCCAAACGTATGGATATTTTCTATAATTAAATCAACTGAACACACAGCTAATGTTATATGTGAAGGCACCGTTACAACAATTACTCTAAGGGGAAATGGCTTACTACAGCTACGATCACCATGTATGATGAAGATTAATTTTATGACGTTGCAAACTGCAATACCATCAATATGCAATACCATCCGAACCAGCCACATTTATTTATCGTTTACTCCAACACCAAATATAAGCACATCCGAACCAGCCACATTTATTTATCGTTTACTCCAACACCAAATATAAGCATATGGAACATTCCCAATTTGATTGACGAACCTATCAACTCATCTAGTAAATTAGTTGAAATTAAAACAAACCTTTCAACGAAAATAAAACAACTACAAGAAGGTGAATCAGCTACGACTTTTAATTACCATGACGTTCATCATTATGGAATCAGCTACTTCATTATTTTGGTAATAGTAATACTGCTTATCACATACGTTTGGCGCAGAAAACGACAACAAGCTACTCAACGACCAACCCCCAGGCCTAGGACAACTTCACGAAATCCAGTTAGATCCAGTTCCATCTTCAAAATACATGAATCGCCAGCTTTGTGAGATGTTCAAATATATCAATCTATCGTTAATCTTGTTTGCAACAAATTTATATAATTTTATATAATTAATTCAACTTAATTTAATTACATGATTCTAGATTGATGGGTTTGAACCCCTCACAGGGGGGGAGTATGTTCAATTCCGAACTTTATGTTTAATTGAAATTTACAATATTTAATAAGAATTAACAAATAATTTCATACCTAAAATTAATTTGTTAAATTTAAACGTTCTCATAGTTCTCAAATAATATTTTATCGAAATTGATTTAAATTCTAATTTAAATATATAATATATTGTAAAGGTGAATTAAAATCGTTCGTATCGTTTTGTCCATCGGTAAAAAATTCTAATATTTAAAGTCGATATAATCTTCAATATAAAAGACTTGTATTTATGATAAAAAATTTAAATATACCGAATGTTAATATTTGGTGAAATGTAATTATCGTGTAAATAATAAATTGTTCAGAATTTAAATCATTATAATTTAAATTTTTATAAAATACTTGTATCGTGAATAAATTAAGTATAAGTATGTAAAGATAATAAAAATTCTTATGCACAATAAAATTGTATACAGATTGTAATCAAATTGTCTAAAATTAAATATGAAATAATATGGTTAATATTGTAAAGATGATAGTGATGTGTTAATATTATTATTAAAGGTGAAATTTTGAAATTGTTAAAGTTGAACTTTATGTTTTAATATTGATTAACAGTATATATATTTTTATTTTCAGGACACTGTAAAATTTCTGACGGAATGGGACGAACAGACGAAGGTTGTTGAACAGAAAGGACTTCTACAGGATTGGTGGACGGAAGAACAGAAATATTTGGTTTTTTCACAGGTGTTATCACAGGTTGTTCGGTCTTGGCGGTTTCAGGAATAAAAGCAGGTACGTGCGTAATATTCTCGACTATATCATCGAGTTCGCTTACATACGCTCTTGTTGAGCGAACTTGATCTTCAGCACATTCCCCTATTTCCCTCCATTTCCTCTCCAATCTCTTGCACAATTTGTCCAGCTGATTTAGGGTTACTATGTTTTCCAAAATCAGTGCCTTTTTATAGCCTGGATACAAATTGTACAAGAGACGGTTCAGAAAATCGTCGGCTGAAATTTCCTGTCTCAATCGCAATCGCAGGCCCTCCATGTCCAACCTAAAATCAGAAAACTTCTCGCGCGATCTCTGCTTCCGAGCTTCCATCAATCGTTTTATGTCACCATCTTCTTCACCCTCGTCGAATTCCTCCTTCATCGCCTTTTTCAGGAGAGACCAAGTTGTCTGTGGATTCCGCCTAATGAACTGCCAGTACCATGTGTCTGCCCTGCCTTTCAAAAGTTGGTTGATGGACAGGACCAGACTCTCCACTGGATATTGGTCACAACGAGCTAATGTTTCAATCCTGAAAATAAATTCCGGTAGCGGTAATCCTTTTCCCGAACCATCGAACTGGATCCCCCAATTGGCTACCGGATTACGACGATTCCCTCGTACTTGCGATCTAAAATTAATTTTTTCATCCTCACTAATACTTTCAGCTCGATTCCTGGTAGGTGTATATCCAGTGGACGGTACGGAAGTTGCTTGCGCTTGCGTCAGTGGCGTAGGTGGTAAATCGTACCGGACAGCTGTTGGTATTTGACGCTGGGGCTGTGGTACCGATGGCGCGATTTGCTGCCGAGCGAGCAACTCCCGCAGTTCATTAATCTGCCGTTGTTGATCCGCAATCACATTCGACACATCAAGACCCTGACGATCCCATCCTGTTGGTAGCGGAGGTGGTTGCGAGTAAGTAAAATTATTATTATTGAACCCGTTGTGAATATATGGCTGATTCGATCTCTGATAATTATTTCGACCAGTATTATAATGTAATTTTTTTCCAGACGCATTTGGTGCTGCGATTCGTGAAGATCAAAACCGTTTTAAATACGGATGCGACCGTGGCGATGCGGTCCATGGACCGAACTGACCTTGGCTGAGCATTACCACCGACGTCTGCCGATTGGACGGTAATGACCATGGACTTCCTACCGAAGCACCCGTATCCGGACATTGTTCAGGTACTCTATTTTTGTTGTGATTATTATTTTTATCGACTATCTTTTTAGGTGCCGATCCAGTTACGGCAGAAACGGATTTTTCTAATGGAGCCAGTTCCGGAATCAATAGATCGCCGGCACCATCCACGTTCTCTTCGCCACTAGGAGCTAGTTCCGACGTAAGGGTCACTGTTTTTATTTTCTCTAAACCTTCCTTTAAGTCTACAATTAAACTCCTAACCAGACCTGAATACGTTTTTTCAACATTTTTTAGACGATTTAATCTATCCCACACGTGATATGATTTTGTTGTGGCGATAGCAAGCGCATCCTTATTGGAGTTTTTTAGGCCGTCGAGGATCAGCGCTTTACAGGAAGATACCTTACCCTCGCAGATGCCAAATTCGCCCTCTGGATCGAAGATAATTGGCTTTGGCACATTGGTTTTCTTATTTATCTCCTGATCCAGTATTCTACTGAGGCGCTGTGACACCGTGTATTTTTTTTAATATAATTTCCTAAAAAGAAATAAAAAATTATTAAATTAAAATAATTTAAAAAAATACCTTGTTTAGTTGTTTACGTCTGCGTCCATCTTGATGTTAATTGTATGCCGGCTTGTCACATCTCAGATGTCAGTCAGTGGACAGGCGCGGAGGTAAATTTGGTTAGGTGGCTACCCACCTAACCGAAAGTGATAGGTTTCGAAATTCCCGTCAGCGCTGCGGTCTCTTGATTTTCGGAACAGAAAACAATAGACAACCTTTGTTGCCCTTCTGGGCCATGTTTTGATTCCGAAAGTCAAGAGATCGCGTGATCGAGGAAACAATACTTTTTCGAAATGAGAAAAATTTGAAAAATTCATTGTTTCGAAAGTCGACAAAAATTTCGATGCCGGCAGGTCGAACATTTTTTGGTGGATTGAATTTTTGAATTTTTTTTGGAATTTGTAATTGTCTCTCGAGATTTTTTTTTGTATTTTGAAGTTTTTTTTTGAAAAATTAAAGAATTCGGGCGGAAAATTTTGGGTAGAACTTAGTGATTAAGAAAATAAAATAAGATAGAAAAAAATTATGTATTGTATTGATAACTATTGTTAATAAAAAAAAATACCTTAGTAAGGTTAATAAGAAAAAAAAATGATGAGTTGTGATCGGCGGAACCTAAAAAAAGACAAACTATTAAGCAAATTTTTTTATGACAATAATATAGATTAAATAAAAAAAAAATCATTTGAAAACTTGAGTGAAAAAGAAAAAAAAAACCAAAATTTTAATAAGAACCAAAATTTTCCGGGCCCCGCGTATGTGAAAGAAAAGAAATAAATAACGAAAAAAAAAACGAAATTCACTAAACAACACAGGAATAACAATATAAAGAAAAAAAAAAAAGAATATTTCCAAGTGGTTGTAATACCCTGCACCGGCCGATCTAAAGAATAGCAAAATAATAACCTACGAAAGTTAATATCAGCAACATTCAAGGAAGAGCAGAGTAGCGGCAACGGCGTCCACGCATAATTTTTTTTCTTTGGTGTTTTGGTGTTTTTTTTTGTTAAATTATTTTTAAGTGTAGGTAACCGGTTGCTGATTCCCGTCCTGACATGTCGGAGCAGGAAGCAGTTTACTCAGGTATGGCCAATTGGTTTAATTATATTATTTATTTATTTTGTGGTGTACTATTAAATTTATTTATTTAGTTGCTTTTGCTTGGTTTTTTTTGTTAACTTATTAGTAAATTATTGTAGTAAATTAGATTTTTTTTTCTAAAATAAAATCGTAAAATATTTTTTTTTGTGTTCTTTATTAATAATATATTTAATATAATTAGATATAGAGTTTTTTTTATTAAGGGCCTGTCCGAAATGGTTTAAAAACAGTTTAAATTCTAAATTTTGACAAGAAAATCATAAATTTTGGCTTTTATATTCACCCCTACTAGGCGACGAAATTTATCGACCTACAGACCCTTGATAAATTTTGACATAGAAGTTTAATTTCAATATAACCTATAACTATAGGAATCTGTTTTTTTCGGAATTTTTTAATTATAATATTTTTTTATTTATTATGATCTCTCAAAATTTAAATTTTAAAATTTTAAAACATTTCGGACAGCTAAATTATAAAAAAACAACCACAGTTACATTTGCTTTTCACCCTATGGGGAATTTTTTTAAAATTTAAAATTTAATCTATTTCGGACAGGCCCTAAATATTACATATATGAAGTACACCACCCATATATATTTTTTTTATTATATATAAATATATATTCTTTAAAATTTTCTGTTAATAAAAACCAAAAACAACCTCCTGTTAAAAAAAAAATTAATCGTTTTTTTATTTATTATAATTTATTTGGAATTTTATTTATTTTTTTGAAAATTCCAAAATTTTTTATTATTTTATTGAAGTGTGTTGGCACCGCTGGGTTGTTGTTTTTTTGATGAAAATTGATGGTTCAACATGGAATTTTTTTTGTTCTCCATCTGAGGTTGCTTAAGTCGGATGGAGGGGCGATCAATACCGCAACGTCTTCCCCTTCCGTGGGTGGTATTCTTCCTTTCCTATGGGGAACATCGGAGGTTGTTCCAATTTATTTTATGTGCTGGTAGTTAAGGGTTTTGGTTGTCCATTACCTGTCCTACCAGTGTCCTTTGTTTATTTATTTTGGGGGGTTAGAAACTGCGTTAAGGTGGTCCTTGACGTATCCTCCCCAAAGTGTCCGTCCGCTAGTAGCCTAAAAGGGGGTGCTAGCATGTTTGTGTTTTTGTGTTCAACGTAGGTTGGACTTTTGTGTGAATTGTGACGGCCAAAGATTCATCACAAAAATCCTTGACGTATCCTCCCCAAAGTGTCCGTCCGGTAGTAGTCTAAAAGGGGGTCCTAGCATGTTTGTGTTTTTGTGTTCAACGTAGGTTGGGCTTTTGTGTGAATTGTGACGGCCAAAGATTTTTTTGTAGTGTTGGGGGAATATTTCTCCTTGAAGTTTCCTTTCTCCCTAACCCTATTCCTACCTTACTCCTTCCCTTCCCTGTCGATTGAAAAGAGAAATCCTAGAGCATCCATTCTGGGGTGTTTAAAAAATTACGTATTTTGAAATTTTGAATTTTTGTTATTGGGTTTTGGTTTTTTTTTTATTTTTTTTTATTTGATTTGGATTTTGGATTTTTTTTTGTGGTTGCGATATTTCGTTTTGAGTTTTTTTTGTTCAGAATACGAATGGCTCGGACCATTCGTATTCTGAGGATGGGAGGTTGACGGTAATCGACAAACGGGAGGGAGCTATAGGTCCACCCCTTGACCAATTTCCGCTGCCGCCTGTGGGCCGTTGCCAATCAGCCTGGTAATAAGGGGGTGTTGCCGAAACAGCCGCTTATTCCAGCTCCGACAATATTGGCCGGCCACCCCTCTTCTGATCCTGGTGCGACGTTGATGACCTCTCGAAAGGGAGTTAGTCAGCTGAGCTCCTCGAACGATTCGCCGCATTCTGACCCCACTTCGATACAGGGGTTATCAACTCGGTTGTCCACAGGCGCCTTTCACAAAACTGGTTCGTCTGGAAGAAGAGGAAAACGGTTTAAAAATCAATCTAAACGTCAAAGCGTCCACTTACTTCATGATAGATCTGTAATAGCCTCTGCAATCCAGTTCGATCACACGCAAATTTCCGCCATGTCCAGTCTGCTCGAAGAACAGCGGCAACAAATCGCCGAACTCCAAGCGCTGGTAGCTAGACAACATCTTTCGGAACCAGCTGCAGCGCCCCGGTTTGTTGCTCCTGTTCGTAGCTACCCACCGTCTGTAATGCCACCACTGAGCGGGGGGAGGCCAGTGAGGGAACCATCAAATGTCGCTCCCTTTCAACTCAGCGATACCGACGATGAGCCTGACGACCGCCTCCCTGAACATTTTAGGCGTCGTAAGCCAGTTTCTAACTGGCGGGTTCGATTTGATGGTTCGGGCAAAGCTCTGTCGCTAGCGGAGTTCATCTTCCGAATTGAAACTTTGGCCAAGGGAGATGGATATCCGTTGGCAGGTTTGGTGTTGTCGATTAATCAACTCCTTTAGGGCCGTGCCGAGACCTGGTACTGGCAATATATTCGGAGGCATTCGAACACGTCATGGTCCAACCTGAAAACGGCCATGAAAATTGAGTTCGATGATGGGGAAGATGATGGTGATGTCAAACGGTTGATGGAAGCCAAGAAGCAACGTTCTCGGGAAAAATTTTCTGACTTCCGAATGGACATGGAGGGACTTCGTCTTCGTCTGACGCACGAAATTTCCGATTATGATTTTCTTAACAGGCTCTTATATAACATATACCCGAGTTACAAGAAAGCTCTGATTTTGGAGAATATTGTAACCCTTAATCAGCTGGATAGAGTTTGTAAGAGACTGGAAAGGAAGTGGAGGGAAATTGGTGAGTCAGCCGAGGACCAAGTTCGTCCCCGTAGAATGTATGTCCATGAGTTGGAAGAGAACGTTGACTCAAATTAAATACTTACAAATCCGGCGCTCCAAAAGTCCAATCTGCCAGAACCGCCAAGTCCGTCCGCTCCAATTAAAGAAGTCCTGTCCGTCCAAGATAATAAATTTCATCCGGGAGTTCCGTCCGCCACTGTCGTACCTGCCGACAAAAATACCTATGTTATTTGTTTTAATTGCGATGATTGGGACATCTATTTCGAGATTGTCCCCATCCATTAAAAGTATTTTATTTTCGTTGTGATTTCAAAAATACTTATGTTAATAAGTGTCCGAGGTGTCATCCCGGCAACCTTCAGGGAAACGCCAAAGCGGGTTTGGGAAACTGGAGGCAACCAAGCTACCGCCCTCGTCCGAATCCTCCAGCGTAGAGTCCGGTGATAGGTATAAGTTAGGTGTAGCTTCTAAAAATCCTCCATTAAGTAGCATTGTTTGGGGAAGGATGGACGCCTTTGTTTGGGGAAGGATGGACGCGTTATCTCGTGGAGAAATCGATGAGATGACCGTCCAGTTGAAAGAGATCAATATTGTCGACGCCAAGGATCCGGCATTTCAAGACCCTGAATATCAACGCCACGTGAACATTTTCGCCAATAATCATGGAAAATTCCCAGACATTAAAATCGTGGATGAGGTCATTTTCAAACGGCAACATTTTCGAGAACATCAACTTACCGATGTTCCCGTTTGGGTGCCTCCTGCGTTAAGAGCCGGCGTGATCCAACACTTCCATGATGATCCTATGTCAGCACACTCGGGGGTGGATAAAACTATAGAAAAAATTCAGCGCATGTATTTTTGGCCAGAATGCGAAATGAAATAACAACTTACATTTCTTTGTGCGAGGCTTGTAAAGAAGCGAAAGCGCCTAATACATTTTTAAGACCGCCTCTGGTTGTCCAAAGTCCTCCGGTCCATCCATGGCAATACATTAACATTGATCTTCTTGGTCCATATCCTAGATCTAAAAAAGGGAATACCTGTATATTAATTGTTCCTGGAATCCGAAGTCTTCCACCTTTTCGGCATTCCAGAAGTGTTGTTGTCTGACAACGGTGTGCAATTCACTGCAAAGGAATTTGAAAAATTAATAAAAACTTACAATATTAACCACAAATTTACCGCTCCGTACCATCGTCAGGCTAATGCGTCGGAAAGAGTCAATCGGAACATCGTCAGTGCTATCCGAATGTATATAGATCAAACCAACAATAAAGAATGGGATGACAAGCTGAGTCAAATTGCGTGCGCTCTGCGGAATGTCGTCCATGACGCCACTGGGTTTTCTCCATTCTACCTTACATTCGGATATCATTTGATGACCGACGGTACTTCTTACGAGTTGCTTCGAAAATTAAATTCGCTGAATGAGAATATCATTATTGACCAGGAGCATCGACGTAATGATGTGCATGATGCGGTGGTCAGGAATCTGGAAAAAGCACAAAAAAGACACGAAAAAACTTACAATCTGCGATAGGGTCAGTTCAGAAAAATCGTAAAAAATCGTAGAAATGTTTATTGGGTTAAATTTAATTACTAAGTGTCATCGTTTGACATTGCATATTTTCAGTTTAAAAAATTTTTTGTGCAGTGATAACAAAAACAATTGTTCTTCTTTAGTGAAAGTGAAATTAATTTTTTTTTTAAACAAAAACAATTGTTTTTCTTTTAAGTGTAATATAAATTATTATTTTGTTTGTAAATAATATTATAAATTCAATTTCAAATTATTTTTTATTAATTCATGAATATAAGTTTAATTAATTATTTCAATTTATTTTTAAATTTAATTTCAAATTTTGGAATATTTTAAGTTTTAATTTAATTTAGTTATTGTTTGTTTGATTATTTACATTTTTATAAAAAAAAAATAAAAGAAAATACAATTTACTTTAAGTTATTTGCGTTTTCTATTGTTTTAAAAAATTTTTTAAATAGTTTTTGTATTTTATTCGAGGTTTTATGTAAATGCCGGTCTTGTTTTATACGTTGTATTTCTCTTATTATAGTACTTCTTTGTTGTTTTTCCGTTGATTTTTCTAAAAAAAGTTGTGCCAACTGCTATCTGTAATGCACCAATTTACCACCTCTTTTTCGTTTTTGATGTTGTTGCTGCTCATTTTTTATATCTGTTTGCTGTTGTTGCTGGTTATTATTTTTTTTTCAGTCTGTCGTTTTCGATATTCGTCTAATGTGATGATTTTCTTGCTTTTCTCCATCTATATATTTTTAAGAGGAAGGCCATGTAATGGAAATAGGTATGTGATTATACATTTTTTATTATAAATATATAAACCTATATATCTGGTAAAGTAAATTGCCTACGTTACCTTTATTATTATAGAAGCAAAGGTATGCTCTATGTGCTTGGCTATTATCAGCCGCAAATCCGTATTTTACTAGCTCGGAAGCCTTTACTGTAAAGTCCAATATTATAGGCTTTGGAAGCCAATTAATTTCTTATATTATTTAGGCTTAAGGAGCCGAAATTAAAAGCGAGAATGCAGATTTGATTCTAAATTTTATTTCTTATCTACCAGCTATTTATATAATTCTTACTTACTAATACAATTAATATTTTACTTAAATTATATACTTAAAGTTAATAATACAATTACTTAGTCTAAAAATCAAAAATTAATTTTAACAATTCAATTATATAATTCAATATTTATATCACACGATAATTGGAAAGAAGATCAGCTGTCTTTGTTATTGATTTATAAAGTGCAATATCATACGATAATTAGAAAGAAGATCAGCTGTCTTTGTTATCGTTTTTTTTTTGTTTACAAAATGCAATAAGAGATCATACGATAAGAAACTTTCTAGATTAGAGAATATCAGATGATTTTATTTTTGTTGTAATGTGTATACATTACAAGGCGTGGTCCGAAAACGACAACACCTACCCCGTTGTTAGTTTTTGAACCGTCCGTATACCAAACCATCGAATTCCTATCAAGTGAGGGCCCGCCTTGGCTCCATACGGTGCGGTCTGTTAATACCACTTTGAAGGGTTTATCGAAGTTTAGACGTTTTTCCATGAAATCGGACATTTCCGTAGTCATATATAGCTTTTGGAAATCCGATAGGATTGCAAGGTGTCCAGTAAGGTCACCTGGTTTAAATGTAGTCGTTCTGGATAGCCTTAGCACCCCTAGGAGCGCCTCCTTCTTTACCTGCAGGTGCAGCGGGAGCAAATTTAGTAAGGCTTCCAGTGAAGTAGTGGGACAGGTTCTCATTGCACCTGTAATACCCAGGCACGCAAGCCGTTGCACTTTTTGCAACCGAGTCTGCGTTTGCCTTTGATTGGTTTTAGGCCACCACACCAGGGCCGCGTACGTAACAATGGGTCTTACGATTGCTGTATATGACCAGTGTGCTATTTGTGGTTTTATACCCCATGATTTACCTAGAAGACGGTTTCAAGCCCAAACTGTCCTAGTGGCTTTTTCAACCGTCTTATTGACATGTGGGTTCCATGTGAGCTTCTTATCTAGCAATACTCCCAGATATTTTACCTCATCCACGAACCCAATGTGAATACCATTTATTATGGGAGTTTTTAAGTTAAGCTTCCTTCTTTTAGTAAATGGTATTATGTACGTTTTGCGCGGATTAACACTAAGACCCACGTTCAGGCACCATTGTAGCACTGTGTTTAGGGCACTCTGCATTAATTCCGAGATAATTGTGTCATGTTTACCCCTGATGATGATTACAAGATCATCAGCATAACCTTGAACTCCAAAGCCAAGGTCGGATAGTTTATGAAGTAGGTCGTCAATTACTAGGGACCATAGAAGTGGTGACAATACCCCACCCTGCGGACAGCCCTTATTGGCCTTTACTGTGATTGATTCACTACCCATGTTAGCCGTGATACAACGACATTCCAGCATGGCACGTATCCAGCCAGAAGTCGGGACCTCAACCCCTTTGCGATGTGCCGCGCGTTGTGTGGAGTCAAAAGAGGTGTTATCAAAAGCCCCTTCAATGTCTAGAAAGGCACAGAGGGCCACCTCTTTAGAAGTAATAGAGCTTTCCACTTTGCTAATAAGCATGTGGAGGGCTGTAACCGTGGATTTTCCAGCTTGATAAGCAAACTGGTACTTGTGTAGTGGTGCTTGATAAGCAAACTGGTACTTGTGTAGTGGTGTGTAGTTTCTCCTATGTGCAGGTCTATTAATTTTTCCATTGTTTTGAGAATGAAGGACATAAGACTAATGAGACGAAAAGACTTAGGCTGGGCACAGGATCGCCCGCCAGTCTTTGGGATAAAGATCACATTAAACATCCTCCAAGCTGATGGTATATATTGGAAGATATAGCTAGCCCTAAATAGTTTGACTAGTACTGGTGGAACTTCAAGCACTTTCTGTAGGACGGCAGGGTATATACCATCTGCGCCAGGCGATTTGTATGGTTTAAATGAGCCAATGGCCCATCTAATTCTGTTGGGAGTAAACAGCCTGCCCGACAGACTTTTTATTCTATTCGACGGTCTAATGTAGGCAGCACTATTGCGTGCATCTACAGGGTGGTCGGATAACGGAGTATTTAAGCAGTCAGGAAAGTGAGTTGCCAGAAGCACCTCTAGGGTTTCCTTTGCATTGCTGGTATAGCTGCCATCCGGTTTTTCCAGTAGACCGATACCGTTTGAATGATCCCTCGAGAGCACTTTGTGTAGACGAGCTGCGGTCGGTATCTTATCTACCCCACAGAAGTCTTTCCAGCTCTTTCTTTTGGATTTCCTAAGTTCCTTGTTGTACCTCGTAAGAGGTAGATGATATTCATCCCATTCGTTGGTGCGTTTGGCCTTATTAAAGAGCTTTCGCACACTATTTCGAAGCTAACCTAACTCTCTGTTCCAGCAAGGCACAACCCTATTTGTGACCTTCTGTTTAATAGGACAGTTATTTTCATAAGCTTTTGTTAGAATATGTTGTAGCTCGTTAGCTACTAGTTCTAAGTCAGAAATGGACTCTATGTTACTGTTTAGGGAACCTCACTCAGACGCAATTTGCTCTTTGAAGGAGCACCAATCGTTAATTTAGGGACCCTATTGTTGAAAGTCTGTAGACATGTACCCTCTAGCTTGTATCTTATATGGCAGTGACCAGACATAGAAGCTTCATTGGATACATGCGAATTTAACAGAGAAGGTGTTATTAATGGACTGGCTAAGTTTAAGTCAAGAACCTCTCGCCGAATCGCATAGATAAAGGTTGGCTTATTACCCTTGTTAGTAATATCTACATTGTTAGCAATTAAATATTCTAAAAGACCCTCACCCCGTTTGTTGACATCCGAGCTACCCCATACTGTGTGGTGCGCATTGGCGTCACAGCTGATGAAGTTTTTGTGTTTGAGTTTGCAGTATTTGATGAGTTTCTTGACCTCTTCAGGAGGTGCATCATCGATATCACCAGGAAAGTAAGCTGAGGCCCAAATGACCTCTTGCTTACCTCCTTCAGTCGGCACCTCTACTAACACTGCAACCAAATCCCTTGAGATGTGTTCTGAAATGGGAAGAAAGTTTATTATTTTATTGAGCAGCATAGCAGCCCTTGGTTTTTCATGTTTGTTATCAAAAATCAACTTACATGTTTGGGTAGGAATACCCTCAATTTGACCATTTATTGTCCAAGGCTCCTGGATGAGCGCTATGTCGATTTTACTTTGGATAAATCTCTCGTAAAGCACGGATGTAGCAGCTTTTGAGTGGTGGAGATTTATCTGGATGCAGTCAATATGACCGCTATCCATTCACCTTTTGTTTTTAGCATTCTCCCCTCTCCTAGACCTGGGTTCCGTGCGACCCTTTTTGGAATAGCCATGGCTGCTCCTGGCGGGTTTCTCAGACCCGTGCTTGGTTGTGGTTTTGGAGATGGGGACCTTCGCTCTAGGAGATCGGCTACTACTGTCCTTGGAAGTGTTAGGTTTCGGAGAAGAGTCTATAGCGGTTGAAGCTATAGAGCTTCCAGCCAGAACAGTGTTCTCTTTGGGCTCAGCACATGGGCTCAGTACAGCAGTAGCTCCATCTGGTGTCAAGGCACTCCTAAGCCTTAATTGAATCAAGCTAAACCTGAAGTTTAGCTTGAAGTTCAACTTCTTCAGCTGCTCGGCCGACTGGTGATCAATGGAGACGGTGAGTTGAACAGCTGTGTTATGTACTTCTCTCCGAATCACCCTCCATCTGTCGGAATGCACTTCAGCATTTTGGCCCTGGATGATATCGCTGGTTAGGCGTATCCTTACAGGCTGGGAAGAAGCCAACGACGATCACCTTCTTCGGGATCTTGTCCTCTTCAGCCGCTATTAATTGCGCATTTTCCCACGGCACAATGCTTGATATTGTGCCCAGTACCCAGTTTACAGTTGCACTGTCAGCACGAGCCATCCTGGTCTGAAAGTTGACCCAAGGAACTTCGGCTTGGTAGCCGCATCCTTTTGCTCAACGATCTTGTCCATGATGGCTTCCTGAACGGCACTCATCTCTTCCGTAGTCAGGAGGGTGTCAGGGTAGTCCTTGGATAAGATTCCCAATCTTATGCCTTCGACTACTTCCTTGTAGCTCAACTTATCCTTAGGAGGTACGGTACTGCTACCTCTATCTGAACCGAGAGTGGTGGTTGGTTTATTGGTGGATGTTGAGCTGGTGGTACCAGTGGAAGGAACTTTTTTTCCTTTTCTCTGGTGCATCAGGAGTTGAACCATCAGATCTACTCCTTTTGGTGGTAGATTTTGCCTTTAAAGGTTCGGAGGCCAATTTTCGTGCCTCTGCTTACTGATAGCCATGGGCTAGCAACCACTTGAGACGTTTGCGTCCAGCACCACTTAGCTTGACCCGCTCACTGTCAACAAGTTGGAGCTTACTAGTACGCTCCTGTAATTTCGCCACTTCTCCTTGTGAAAGGGGAGGCATTTCTTCCTAATCCGAAAGTGGAGTAATATAGCCATCTGAAGCTGGAGGACTAGTATCCTCTGCTGTTTCGGATGAACTAGGCACAATTGCCTTTGTTGGTGTTTTTGATGCACTTGGAGCAGCATCCATCTCTTGATTTTTAATTGGTCCATAAGAATCCCACGAGTAGCTGGGGAAAAGAGGTCCCCTGTGCCAGAGCCCCGCATTACCACAGGAAGCCTAGAATAAAAACCAGAGGTCGGCAGATATCTGGAGTCCGCTTACTAGCGACTAACCACCCCGTTAGCCATGCATCCATCGGCGTAAGCTGTTCCACCAATATTGGATTACTACATTGGCAGATACGTCATAAGACAGAGGTATCCTAGCGAGAAGTACACGATTAAGCTGGTTCGCGGCCCTGATTTCACGAGAACTAACCTCATATAGAATGAGATTCCCTAGTTATTTGTGAAAATAAGTAGAGAATAACATTCACAGACGCTGTAAGTTTTACGCTAGTACAGGACTCACTGCGGACGAGAAAAATCGCACCGCAGCTACCACTATCCACCACCTGTGGACGCGCCCGATAGGGAAGCTCACCCCACGGGGGCTTTGCACTTTCTGTATATGTAATTACAAAGCAGGGGAAATAAACAACTCAGTATATTTTGGAATTTTTTGTTTAATATCTCTGATAATAGATAAAAAATATTAATTAATAATTATTCTTCTATTAATGTTATTTATAAATTAACGGATTAATGTAACAAAAAAATATATAGTTCAAGAAAATAAAAATATTTTTCCTGAATAAAAATAATGAAAATAAAAAATTGCAGTAAATATCAATTATTACTTAAATAAATTGTATCGTTACCAAATGACCAAACTAATTCTTCACCATTAAATTTATCACGATGTGCTAAATTTTTGTACTTATAAAGTCTTGGATTATCAATATATGCTTCGCATTTATAACACCATACTGATAAATCTGATAAACCTAAAGCTAATTTATGTTCGGTTTCTAAATGATGGAATAGAGCATGTTCATTTATATAACGACCACAAAAAACTTGATAACAATGTAAACAAATCCAATTTTCAGATGTTGATTCACAACTGCAACATGGTGTTTGTGTATTTATACCTGAAATAATGCTTATTAATATTGTAGTTTTTTAATATTTAAATCGAAAATGAATAACAGCTTAAGAAACGTTAAATAGATTTTTTAAAAAGTAAATTAGTGATAAAATATTAGAAATAATTAAACAAATAATAATTGAAATATATCAACAAATCTTTAATTTGAATATTATCTATCTTACTTAGTGGAGCTTCATCAGGCCGCAATTCTGCTAGGTGGGGACATGTTTTTAAAGGCACTACAGCAAACATCTCTTCATTTTGTAAAGCCTAAATTGTTATGTTTTGTTAATATCATTAACAAAATGTTAATATCAGTTAGTAAGATTATTTTAATTTTTATCTTAATATTTTAGTTTATAAATTTAAAATCTACCTGTTGGTTTTCGCAAAGAAAATCTACCAAAGTTTTCTTATTTGCAATCGGAACACTTGGACCAGGTTCCGAATTATTTCGATCTTTACTTTGGTCAGTGTCTGATTTTTTGTTTTTTGTCCCATCTTCAGTATTACTATTGTCTGCACATTTGGAAATTTTCAAATCGCTAACCATTTCACTTAAATCACTAATCATTTTACTGCTACTAGCCCCAACATTATGTTTTCCATTTTGTGGTAATTTCTTATTAAATCTTAATGTTTGCCAATATTTTTCTTGTATCGATAAAACATTTTGTATAGTTTCAATACAACTCTGATAGGCAACTGTTTTATTTGAATTAATTGACAGTAATGGCAATGGATCTCCCAATAAAGATTTTGTACACATTGTCATAGCATATGATATTGAGTTAACATTGTAACCACCTTCTAAACAAATAATGACTTTGCCATTTGCTAATCCAGAAAGCCAATGTGTAAAATAACCATAAGCTTCGGGTGTTACTTTACATCCACCTAATGGATCACCAATTGCGGCATCAAAACCGGCTGACACTAGAACTAATTCTGGATTGAACTCATAGGCAATAGGCATTATGATTTGTTGAAAAACCATAGAATATTCCAAATCCCCCATGCCTTTCTGTAAAACAACGAAATTTCAAGTTATTCAAAAAAAATTAGTTCATGCAGCTTTTTATACCTTATTCCATGGAATATTCACATTAAAACCTTCTCCGGATCCTTCTCCAACAACTTTAAAATCAGCATCTTTACTGTTGGGGAAAAAGCTTGCATTGTCATAACGATGCACACTTACATACAAAATATTCGGATCTGATTCGAAAATGTGTTGCGTTCCATTTCCATGGTGAACATCCCAATCAATAATTAAGATTCTATTAAGTAAAACATTATTAGTTACAATAATTTCGTCTTCAGAAATAAAAACCTTTTTAAACCGTGAGCTCTAACCGCATATTGTGCAGCAATTGCAATATTATTAAAAATACAAAATCCATGTGGTAAATCTGATTCAGCATGATGTCCCGGCGGTCGAATTATACAAATACCACTCCTACAATCTCCATTCAGAATACTGTCAACAACTTGCAGTACAGAACCAGCTGCTAATGTTGCACACTCAAAAGTTTTCTGATGAAAATATACAGAATTAAAAGATTCACTAATATCCCGTAATTCCGGATCATCCACATTTCGACGTATCGAATTTACATGCGATCTTGTATGTACCAAACAAATTTCATCAGTAATTGCATGACGTGATTTTAGTTTAACCATACGATCAATCAAATTGTATTCATTGTGTCGATTGTATATTTGTTTTATACGTTCGGGTTGTTCAGGGTGTCCATCTTCAAAAATATTTTTATGCTCCAACATAAGTTCATCGTATAC
Source organism: Empis stercorea (assembly GCA_949752835.1). Classification (NCBI taxonomy): domain Eukaryota; kingdom Metazoa; phylum Arthropoda; class Insecta; order Diptera; family Empididae; genus Empis; species Empis stercorea. The sequence goes on along the minus strand of OX457087.1, from coordinate 30,029,268 downwards.
AAAACAAACACGAATTCTCGGGAATGTAAGATTTGTTGCTGGAAAAGAAAATTATCATAAATATGATATATTTTTTTTTTCTAATTCTTACATAATTTCAAATAACCTAATCGATTAGATATTGAATCGATAACATCACCCATTTGATCAGGGTAACAATCTCGTGTAGCAAATTTATCTGGTAGTGGTTCGCCACCCTTAAAACATTCTACAACTTTATGTAAATTTTGTTGTGGACTCAAATTATTCAACTCCATCAAAGTATAAGTTTGTTGTGTTTGTAAACATTTCCAATATTCGCGATGTGAATATATACAATTTAATATTGAAGTTTGAATACTTTCGCATGGTGATCCAATTAAATCAACTAATATAGGGCACGGATCACCTAATAGTGCCCGCAATGTTAGGGCAGCACCTTCTGCTAAGGAATCTAAACAATAACCTCCCTCTAAGATTACAGCTACTCGAGATTGTGCAAGACATAAAAGTGGATTTATTACATGCGAATAAAATGCTGGCGTCAATTCCATTTCGCCCTAAAATAAATTTTTTACAGACAATCGTAATAAGAATAGTAAGGTTTGAAACCTTACCTCTGGACATCCTAATGCGGCATCATACCCAGCAGATACTATGATTAATTCAGGTTGAAACTATTTTTTTTTAAATAGCAATGATTTCTTAATTAATAATATAAAAAATAACTTACTTCTACAGCAACAGGTATTAAAATCTGCTGAAATATTGCCAAATAATCAGAATTTTTCATTCCTGGTTGGTTTAATGGTAAATTAAAATTAAATCCTTTGCCAGAATCTTCGCCAATATAGTCATAATCAGATTCTCTTAAATTCGGCCAAAATGCACCATGTTCAAAACGATGTATTGAAAAGTATAATACTCTTAAAATATTTCATATTCATTAACAATTTACTATTATATTTATAATCAGCTCTACCTTGCATCATTATAAAAAAATCTCTGAGTTGCCTGACCATGATGCACATCCCAATCAACCACTAATATTTTTTTAATATTTAATTTATCCAAAGCATATTGAGCAGCAATTGCAACATTGTTGAAGAAGCAATAACTGTGAAATTTATAAAATTTTATTTGATTAGATCAAAAAAAAAGAAATTTAAACAATTGACCCATTATATTCAGCTTTCATTGCATGATGTCCTGGTGGACGAATAATTGCCATGCCATTTTGAACATTACCTTGAATTATATTATGGACAAGATCAATTGTTGAGCCGGTAGCAAGCAGAGAAAGATCAAAAGTGGTCTATAAAATATTTAAAAAAATAAAAACATTGAAAAATTGTATTAATAGTAAATATAGATTTAAATTTAAATTACTGGATGGAAATATATCGAATCGTAACGAGAACTTATATCTTCAAGTTCATTTTCATCAGTTTTCCTACAAATTGATTGCAGTAAATTATAATGTTCTTCAGTATGCTTATATAAGATTTCTTCTTTTGTTGCTGTACGAGCGGTTAATCTTCTGCAACGCTTAATTAACTGTAGTTCATTACATCTGTAAATTTTATAAAAATAAAACTTATTTTATACTAAATAATACAATTTGGTGTAATTGGAATATAGTAAATAAAGCAACTATATGAGCTATTAATAATTGTATTACATTATTTACATAATAATCATTATATGATAAAAAACGTTCGTGTTAATTATTGCTACTAAAATACTCATAATCAAATGACATTGAATTGAATAATTGAATTATATCAGGATACTCATACCTTTGAGTATATAGAACACCACTTATTAGTTTAATTATTATATGTTTGTAAAATATGATTACTTTTTTTTTTGTATTTATTTCAGTTTATCAATCTAAATTTACTCAGATAATTTATTTTTCTGTATATATTCGTTGTATTCAATTACCTTTCTATAATTCTTATAAATCTTTCTGGACATTCGGGGTGATTTTTCGCCCATAAACATTTATGATTTGACATCATTTCATCAAAAATAACACCAGTCTCTCCACGAACAAAACTTTTAGCTTCCATTGCCTTAATTTCACGAATAAAATACCATAAAATATGAAGTTATAAATAAACAATAAAGTAGTATATAATATAATATATACAAACATTTTGAAAAATATCTCTAACTGGAATTATTTGTTCTTCTGATTCTAACATTTTTAATTTTGCTTTTTTTTTCGCTTCGAGTAGTGCCAAATTCGGTTTTCGTAAGGTTTCTGTAGCTTTCATTGAACGTGTTTGTACTTTTGCTTTTTGTGCTCCACTTCTTGTAACTAAAGAACTCTAAAATCACACAATAAAAAAAAATATAATAAAACAAATGATAACAACAAGTAAAAAATGTCAATTTAATATTCCAAAGATAAAGCAATTTTAAATTTAATTTTTTAAACAAATCTTATTATACTTGTATACAACATATACTCTAATTTCGTATTCTATTGGCAGGGAACTAGGTTAAAGTATCATCTAATATCGATAATAAAAGGCCGATAATATTCGATAATAAAACTCAACTTTTTTTGCTAGCCGAATTGTCAAAATATAAAAATGAGAAATTAGGGGCGGATTAGGGTTTTTTAATTCGGGCAGCAATTTTTAAGGAGATACATTTTTTTTTTTTTGAAAAATACAAGTAAAGATCAATCTAATGAATATTTTAGGTCTCGCAACGATAATTATACAAATGGAAAGTAAAATAGAGTAATTTGTTTAGCTAGTTAATATTGTTAATTTATATTGAGACTCTTAAACTTAACAAAATAAGCCAGCCCTGTAAATCTAAAATCAGCTGTTATAATATTTCTCATATTATTAATTTGACACTTCGTCGAGCAAAAGGAAAGAGAACTACCAAAATCGTGGCTTCATAAACAATTTTTCAATATATTAAAATTTTAATGTGTTAAAAAGAGAGGGAACATTTATGCCACTTCCATATATATCTTATTCGTAGATAAAACTTTCCACCTACAATGCTACAATCATCCCAGATAACAAAGTAGTAATGAAGTACTGATGTTGTATTGATACTCGTATCGAAAGTATCGATACTTTTCAGTATACCAGTAATGATGTTTTTATATGGACAATGTCCGCACTTTGAATATTCTGATTAGCTGGAAATTCGTGGTCAGTTTTGAAAAGGGGAAATTAATTTTGATTCCCACATCAAAGATGATCGATGAAATATCGAATTGGCTCATATTTAGGAAAGGGAACTACATCGATATATCTTTGATTCTATATCGAAGATTGGAATTAATACCGTACTGATGCCTTAATGAAGGGTATAATAAGAGAAAAATCGTTTTTTAAATTCTAAAATTAAAATAATTACAAGTTTAAATTCTTACATTTTGCATATATTATTATGATTAAATTCTTGTGTTTGTTATGCATAATAACATTGTGCAAAATGTAGAATTTAAACTTGTAATTATTTTAATTAAATTAAACATGTTTATTATTTATATGATAATAATAATTAACATAATGTTATCTTTTATTATTTAAGATTTTCTTTCCTCTCTTTTGAGACAGCTTTATTTATTTTAATTTTTCATTTTAATTCATCAGTTCACATGTCACATACATCACAAAAATATCAAATGGTGACGCCTACGCATTTAACAAAATTGAAACATTGTAACGGTAAGGGATGAGAGAGGAATCAATACATCATCAATACCAACAACAATCATATTTTGAAATTCCACCAATTTTCCCCTAAAAATTTGATATAAAAAAGAATCCTTTCATTGGTTTCAAGAATCGAACTGGAAATGATCCTACATCAATAATACACATCAATGCATTTTTTTACCTGCAAATTTTTATATTCACCACACAATCATTTTAGTTGGTGCTAGGAATCAATATATCTTCATTAATTCATGATTTTGCAAAAAGGAGAAATAATGATGACTTATGCTGGAGTTACTCTCGCCGTTGACGCGTGTGCCGCATGACGCGTTCGAAAGTCAAATGACGCCGGTGACGCTTAGAGTAGATAGTCTCAAAGCGTCCACGCAGCATGAATTTCGTTTAAAATAATTTTATCTTGTAATTTTTATAACCTAAAAATATATTATAATAAATCTTTTTTTAAAAAAATTAATATATTATATCTGCTCGACCAGAGAATTTTAAATCTCAATATAAAAATACAAAATATATTTTTTACATTGGCATTTGAACGCAGCAACGCGTCAAAAGTTGAAATCGATTGAACTTTTCTCCGGCAAGAGCGTCCGGGCGTCACGAAAACGGCGAGTTTATCAGCTTCTATACATTTCCATACATTTGACCTTTTTTTTGACATTTCAAAGCTTCTGCGTCAAACGCGTTATTCCAAGAGTGGCAAGAGAAACTGAGGGGTTAAAGTCTTGGAAAACCTTACGTTTTGGCGTAACAGAATTGATACGTATGTCGAGACCCTAAATCAACGTGTACAGTGTTTGGTGTTGATAGTTGATTATAAAACATGGACTCATCCGATTTTTTGTTCAACGTTTGCTTTAAATAATTTATTTGCTAATTAAAGGCAATATGGAGTACATCCATTACAATTAAAAAGAAAGAAATTTGGAGAATTTCAACACCTATATAAAGATTTTCCATAAATCCACTTAGAATTCCATAAATCCACTTAAAAACTTTAAACTGAATTGCACAAAAATTAAAAGCAAAAAAAATCTCATTCAATACTTATAAATTTCACGCATTCATATAAATTTCGGCGCTGAAAACCACTGCACAACAAGATTTCTCGCATTGCGCTTTGTAATCAGCTTTGCTCTCGGCTTCTACTATGCCGCAATCATGCGAGTTTATATGAAAATGTATTTGCAGACTTTATCAGCGCTGGTTCCCGCAATCATAAGCCTTCTGCTCCGCTCGGCTTTTCGCGCTTTACTAAGCCAGTACCCTTAGGGTTACTTTTCCGTACGGTTTATGTGTAACGTATACGTTGAAATTTTGCGTAACTTTTTCGTACTGATTTAATGTAACATATTTGTATTTATTTAACAATTTAAAAAACAAATTTGTTATTTTAATTCTATATTTCCAAACAAAAATAAATAAATTCATATTTGCTAATATATAAATAAAAATAAAAAAAATTATGATAGCTGAAGGTAATTTCGGAGGAGAAGGTTACTGAAGCTGAAAGCGTTGGGTGACAAGTCTGAGTGACCTAGCCAAAATCACTAAAAACACAAGACCAAAAGAAATTGTTAATAAAAAATATTCTTTTATTATTTTTTTCTTTCAGCTTCCAGGATCATTGGGATTTCCTCCCATGTGCCGGTTCAACAAAGTCTGTAGGGTGTGGGTCGCCAATGATCCTACTAGCCATCATATTGTCAGAAAAAAGTTTCTCTTCAATGCAATTCATTTCTTACATTGTTACATTATAACCATTCGATTGAATCGAAGAGGCACAATGGTAAGGACATTCTGTACTAACTCCGGTTCACTTTTCTGCGTCAACTTAGGCAGACATGCTGAAGGATTTGTCTGACTGAGTACAATTTTTGCGCTCCGTATACCTAATTTGACGTACTGAAATATATTCTCCAAAACGTACCTTTTATTTCCCAGTGGTTACGTGGCTGTCCTGACTAGTCTGGACCAACGAACCCAGAAATCGCGACACTAACAAAAATTTCACTATAAATTATATAATTATATATATATATTTAAATTAACAAAAAAAAAATTACAAACACTACTCTACATAATTTTAATTTTTAAATAACAACAAAAAAGTTATTTTAAACTCCACAACAACAAAACAAAGATTCCCACGACGACAGGATGTTCACTGGAACAGGACTGCTGATTTTGACAGGACTCCGGAACACAGGAACAAACGAAACAAGAACAATAAGCTGCGTCAATGAAATTCGCGAGCGCTGGACACAGTTTTTTAAAATTAGCCGGTTATATATATATATATATATATATATTCTCTACACAAAAAAAATTTACTCCGAAGATACTAATTTCAGGTTTTTTTCTTCTTTAAATTTTATTTTGGGGTTTTTTTTTTCAAAAAAAACTTTTTTTTTTAATTTTTTTTCTTCTGTTCTTTACTGGGGGTTTTCCTTTTATTCTAAATTTATAACTCCAATAACTTTTCTTAAAATAACTTCTTGTCCTTTTATTTAAATAAATACAAAAAAAAAACGAATAAAAAAAAACTACGATACAAAAAAACATCCAGAGTGTCCATCGGACCACATAGTATGCCATTCATTCGTCCCAGGGTCAAATGAAGAGCATCTTTTGTTTCGGTTCGGAAAAGGCTAAAACTCACCACCCCTTCGACGACAACTAGTACTACCATCAACTGAGCGAATCAATACCAAAAAGAAAAAAAACACAACAAACACAGCATGGCCGACTATATCAGTCCCGCTGGTAATAAATACTTATAATACTTATTTCTTACTACCGACTATAGTTTTATTTTTTCTATTTTTTTAGGTTTTTTTTTTTTAAATTTTGGAGTGTCACAAAAGTATAATATATTTTTTTAGGTTTTCTTTTTTAAATTTTGGGGTGTCACAAAAGTATAAACTAAAACACACAGAACTAAAAAAACGATTAAAATGGCGATAGAAATAACGACACACAATTAAAATCAACCTCTTCATACAGGCAAGTCAACTTGTAATTAAAAGTGAATGTTAAAAAATAACCGATGTCCTAGGATAGCGATATATATGTTAACGTTCAGTTATAATGTTAACATAACGTTATTGTAGACCTGTTAAAATAACGTAATATTTTAACGTGAAATTAACGTAATATATAAACGTCAAATTAACGAAATATTTTAATGTGAAATTAACGTAATATTTTAACGTCAAGTTAACGTAATATTTGAACGTCCAATTAACGAAATATTTGAACGTCAAATTAACGTAAACGTGAATGGGGACATTAATAAAATGTTAATTTATATTTTTATATTAAAATTTTTATTTTATTAATTTACTAATGTTCACATAAATAAACATAAAATCATAAAATAATTAAAAAAAAAAATTCATAATATTAAAAAAAACATAAATTAAACATTCTTTTTTAAACAAAACATTTACATTTACTTAAAGCAGGCAGTCTTTTTTTAATAAAATAATAAATAAATTAACATTTTCTTAAATTAATAATAACATTTTCTTAAATTAATAAGACTGAAGTAATAAGAAATTAAAATTAATAAGATTAATAAGAATAATGTAATAAAGAATATAAATAAAGAAATTCATATAATTATTATTAATAACATCATTAATAACAAATTAAATTTACTTAAACTAAAAAGTCTTAGTTTTTTTATATTTAAAAAAGAAATTATAATTCAGTCTTTTATATTAAATTTTGTAAATTTTATTCCTTCATTTTCTTTAAATAATGAAATAAAATAGTTTTATTTTATTCCTTTATTTTCTTTAAGTCGTTTTTCTCGCTGCAATCGCTTGTGTCGTGCAGAATACATTTGAGCTCTAATGGACCGTTCATAATTGCTGAAATCTTGGAAGCACTCTCCTTTCCAAGCATCTATAAAGTACAAACAGTATAATTTCTTATTATAGGTATTATTATTTTTAAATTATTTAAGGGTGTTACCGAATAGTAGTATATTTCAAAACGTAAGCTCTCTAAATGGCTTCCTTTGATGTGTGCCATCCCAATTATATTGCGATAAAATATTGTCTGTAAATACTCTTGATATACCAAATGAATTTGGGCAGCCATTATTGGTTGGCTTATAAGCTTCCATAACTTTAAGCTTTAAAAAAAATATTGTTATTTAAATTTTTATTAAAATTTAATTTTTATACCAAATAGCTAGCAAATCCACTATCTTGTCCTATTTTTAGATTTAATGCTTCTAAATTGCTATTAATAGGAATAGCACAGTCATATTTTGCTGTTTGAAGCACACATTTTTTTATAATCTTAATGTTTTCTGAAATTACTGCTATTTCTTTGAAAATCCTACTATTAATCACTTCAACAGGTTTATGCTGGCTGGACAGAATTTCTTCGCTAACTGCTAAAAAATATATTTATATTAAATGAAGAGCAACATTAATTCAAGACTTACATGTTTCTGTGTCAACGAAAATGTCTGATAATTCATAAAATCTGACTTCTTCCGGAAATTGCACTTCTATAGATGATTCTTCCATACAATTAGAAGTGAGCATTTTATATTTGTTATTATTAGACATAATACAGGCCGGTAGGTCTACAAACAATGGTGGTAGAGTTGTTCATAAGTGCGCTCTCAGAAAGTATACCTAGAAAATTTTATAATAATTTATGTAAGTTACTAAATATAATTAATGCGATAATAATTTATGTAAATTTTACTTATTGATATTGTTTTTTTTATTTGGTTCTTACCAAATAAAAAAACAATAATAATGGTATCTACCAATTATAAATATAGTGGATTTTTGGCTGAACTGTATTTTAAGTCATTTTGGATTTCGAAAAATCTAAAGACAGGATTTCCTTCTCCTATATGTCCTTGGTTCACCTCCCACTTTCAAAACTTGGCGCTCGGCCCACTGAGGGGGCCCATTGAGATGTACTCTTCAAGAGCTTTCATTTGATAGTCGGGAGTTTGTATGGGAACTCCATGAGTGGAATACACATATAAAAAAAAACATTAGTTTTTATTAAGGGGGAGCCAGGGCCCTAAGACAAAAAATGGGGCTTTTTGGACCCTTGGGCTCAGGATATTGATATGGGCCTCAAAAGTTGCGCCCAACTCTGCCCAGTACAGAATGCCCAAACTCAAGGCTCTACGACCTACCGTTCAGCCTGCTACTTTGGCCTTTTATATGAAATTTTTATGTGAATTTCTTTATAAGTTTCATTTTTGGATTTTTTAATACATTTCCAGTCAAATTGGTAAGAAATGTTTATATTAGTTAACCATGGATAAGTATCTTGATGCGATAATTTTTGCTTGTTTACGATTTTTTTATGAGGGCCCCCACATGGGACCTACGGAGCCCCACGTCGTTCCCCCCCATTGAGATGTACTCTTCAAGAGCTTTCATTTGATACCCCATATTACTTTTTGGGTATATGCCCCTCGTTTCCCTTCCTCTGATCAAAAAGGCCCCAAATTTGCAGGGCGCCAAATATTGGACCAAATAAGCTTAAGTGCCAATTCTGAGCAGGCCGTTCAAAATTTGAGTTGGAGACGCCACGAGAAACCACTAGAATCATTTGAATGCAAGGAATCTGTCACAAATTCGAATTTCTTAGGATGGGTAGATGTTTCCCCTGTTTGAGGATATTGAAGGGATATTGTTAGAGGCAATCTAAAATCCCGCATTTAAAAAAAGGACCACGCAAAAAGTAGGTCTACTGGCCCTAGGTGAATAATAAAAAGGAGGGATGTAATATGGGATCTATATGGTTCTTAGCGTTATCCAAGGAACACCACGCGGAGGTGACCATATATCGTTCCTCTTGGGGAGTTTTGTTAGGCAGGCCTCCTTGCCTACTGCCATGTCGGTCATCGGGGAGTTTTGTTAGGTAGGCCCCCTTGCCTACTGCCATGTCCGTCATCGGGGAGTTTTGTTAGGCAGGCCCCCTTGCCAACTGCCATGTCCGTCGTATATAAATACACTATAAACTAAAATACTATAAGCTAAAATAAACTAAATACTATAAACTTAAATACTAAATACTATAACCTAAAATAAACTAAATACTACTGCTAGGTCCGTCATCGGGGAGTTTTGTTAGGCAGGCCCCCTTGCCTACTGCCATGTCCGTCGTCGAGGAGTTTTGTTGGTTCTCTAACATTAAAATTGAGGTTTCCTGGGAAGGTGGGTTAGGGAAGGTGGGTCAGGGAAGGTGGGCCAGGGAATCTGGGCCAGGGAAGGTGGATCGGGTTAGGTGGGGAATTAGGCTCCTGCTTCTCCATCTTCTTCACTACTCTCTTGTGGTGTGGCTTCTTTTGGTGGAGCCGTCCCATTGTACAAGGACCCTGCACCCTTCATGAATTCATTGAAAAGATCCAGATGTTGTGTTCTACAGAATTTCTGGAACATGTATTTCGCGAGGTATCCTGGAAAAAAATGCCTTTCTCCGCCCACTCTGACTTAATGTTCTTTTAACAGAGTTCCAGGATGCCTCGATCGAATTCGTACATGCTCCAGTCTCTGGATCTTTAAAATTCACGGAGTGATTCACGGTTAGATGGGTGTAACCGTGTTCTCCCAGGGAACTATATGCTTTCCAGCAATCCGAAATTATTGTAGTTCCCGGGAGAATCCACTCCAAAATAATAGGAAGCAGGGTCCCCTGATCGCGCCGCTCCACCACCACCATAAAACATCTACCCGATCCTCTTTCATAACAACCGAAGACCCATTGTCCTTCGACATAGTGTCCTCTCCTCTGTGGTATTTTCTCTTTCCAAATTTACTCTCGTCTATTTCAACGATTTTCCCTGGCCCACCAAGAGGTTGTTTTCTGGACATCATTATGTCGAAAACAACCTCTCGGCAAAATGATGACCAATCTGTGAGGGTGTGGTCCTTTAGGATTTCGCATTCTTCGCCTATAAATCCTAATTCACAATTCCTTAGCCACATCCTCACAAATTGGCAAATTTGTAATATAGACAAATGGGAGTGGTTAAAAAACGTATACCTCTTCAAGGATTTTTCAAAGCCACATTTCTTCCCTTTTTTTTATATCCTCCATTAAATGGGCAAATCCATGTGTAGGAGGTTTTATTTTTTTTTCGTCATTTTTAATGTCAGAGAACCATGCCCCTTGGGACATACCATTTCTGATGGAAGGCTACCAACGTTTTGAAGAAATTGGATAAGTCCCAGTCCATTGTCGGTGTTGTCTAGTGCTATTAGCTTCCTAATATTCAGAGCCATTTCTACCTAAATCTATATAAACTAATTATACACTTAAATATACCAAAACTAATACTACACTTAAAAATACAAACTTATAAATACACTTAAAAATACAAAAACTATTACTACACTTAACAATACAAAAACTATTACTACACTTAAAAATATAAAAACTATTACTACACTTAAAAATACAAACTTACAATAACAATAACAATAGCAATAACAATAACAATAAAAATAACAATAAAAATAACAATTCAATAACAAACAATAACACTGCTACTACCACTACCACTACCACAATCTACCAAAAATCCACAATAACACTGCTACTACCACTACCACAATCTACCAAAAATCCACAATAACACTGCTGCTACAACTACCACAATCTACAAAAACTATCATATAAAAATTTCAAAATTTCATATAAAAGGCCAAAGTAGTCTCACTGGCCGACCCACCCCGGCTGAACGGTAGGTCGTAGAGCCTTGACTTGTGCATTCTGTACTGGGCAGAGTTGGGCGCCACTTTTGAGACCCATATCAATATCCTGAGCCCAAGGGTCCAAAAAGCCCCATTTTTGATCTTAGGGCCCTGGCTCCCCCTTAATAAAAACTAAATTTTTTTTTTATATGTGTATTTCACTCATGGTGTACTTTCATTTGCTACCCCACACGACCTCCTCCCCCCTGTAATTAAAAGTTCCCATACAAACTCCCCACCCCCATAGGGGGGCTCAGTGGACCGTGCGCCAAGTTTTGAAAGTGGGAGGTCAACCAAGGACATATAGTAGAAGGAAATCCTGTCTTTAGATTTTTCGAAATCCAAAATGTCCTAAAGCACAATCCAATCTTTCAAACTTAAATTTCATATAAAAATTTCAAAATTTCATATAAAAGGCCAAAGTAATACCACTGGCCGACCCACCCTGGCTGAACGGCCAGGGTCGTAGAGCCTTGAGTTTGGGCATTCTGTACTGGGCAGAGTTGGGCGCAACTTTTGAGGCCCATATCAATATCCTGAGCCCCAAGAGTCCAAAAAACCCCATTTTTGGTCTTAGGGCCCTGGCTCCACCTTAATAAAAACCAATGTTTTTTTTTATATGTTTGTTCCACTCATGGAGTACTTTCATTTGCTACCCAACACGACTTCCTCCCCCCCTCTAATAAAAAGTTCTCATACAAACTTCAGACCCCCTAGGGGGGCTCAGGGGGCCGAGCGCCAAGTTTTGAAAGTGGGAGGTGAAGCAGGGGTGTTGGGGGAGGGGGAGGGGAAATTTCCCTCCCCTACCCTAAAATGACTTAAAATACAGATTTGCCGGATTTTTAATTGGTAGATACACATACAATTATTATTGTGTTATTGTGTATTATAAAAATAAATTCATATAATTGGTTTGAAATTTGTTTTATGTCAGTCACATCACATATAACAATTGCGATGTTTCTAATAGTGGATTCACATATGAGAAAGGCAAAGTCAGCACAAAGCAAAGTTGAAAGTTAAACTATATAAAAATAGTATTTTCGGTCACAATGCAAAATTGCAAAACAAAGCAAAAGTTGGCCAGCATTCAACTTTTTCGATTTCCAACGCTGAAAATCCCAGAGCAATACAACAACAAAATTAAGTGACACTTGAATTAATTTAAATTGAAAAATAAATTTTCATTGTGAATTCAAAAATTATAAAACCGTTGCATTGACTTGTTCAACTTTGCTTTGCGTTACGATACTCTTATTGTATTTCCAATATAATGCTTTCAATTTTTATTTTGGATGTTTTTTACTTTACCTGTGTTATCAAGTAAATTTTGTAGCTTATCAATTTTTTTTATTTTGGGTGGAACAACTTTTTCCGTATGGTTGACTTTTATCCGCTTAATATTTGGTAAAATACTTTGGCTTATAATTGCGGAATTGGCTTCCGTGAATACTACAAAAAAAATTATTAGAATTTTATTTAATTATAAGATTTTTTAAAGTTACCTGAAGTGGCATTTTAAAGCGAGTTAACTCATATATGAGTTATTGCAAAATCATTTCGTGGCATTCCACTTTTAAAAAATGACATGAGATATCTCATAAGAACTGTCATTTTTTGCAACACCAAAATAGGTGTTGCATATTATAAGTTAGTGAGTTTAATTTAAGAATAAAGTAAAAATTAAATTAAATTTGGAAAATTAAGTAAGTAAAAATAACTTTTAAATATTTTGACTTACATAATTTTCCAAATTTAATTTAATTTTTACTTTATTCTTAAATTAAACTCACTAACTCATACAGTTTTTACACTCCAAATTCAACCTTTTACAAATCAAATTCAACTTTTGTAAATCAAATTCAACCTTTTACAAATCAAATTCAACTTTTTGTAAATCAAATTCAACTTTTTCTAAATCAAACCTTTTTTAAAAATAATTTTAAATTATTAATTTTTTATAAAACAGCAATTTTAATAAATATAAATAAAGGTTATTAGTCAATAATAAATTCAAAAATAATATATAAAACTATAGCATATTCGCCTATAAGACTTCTCCTGCCGCAGACCCTACCAAAACCACGCATTTGAGAGATGTAATTGAACAAGCTACTGCAACATTTAACAATACAGATTGTATCAATTACTATACACGTATTGCATATACATATACGTGTATAGTAATTGATATTGCCAAGAACTGCACCAGGAGAAGCCTTATACGCGAATATCCTAGCTTTATATATTAATTTTGAATTTATTATCGACTAATAACCTTTATTTATGTCGGAGCAACTGAGAGGTGCTCGGCGGTACCTCAAAAAGTATATATATAAAGACAATAGTTTAGGTTTTGAGCGAAACTCCAGATATCAGAGTGGTGTATCAAAGAGAGATTAGCAATTGGTGCCAATCAAAAGACCCATCACTTCCCTTAACCTGTAACAATACCTTTTGGCCGTATTCCACGACAATTTATATTTATTAAAATTGGTGTTTTATAAAAAATTAACAGTTTAAAATTATTTTTAAAAAAAGGTTGAATTTGATTTTCAAAAAGTTGAATTTGATTTGCAAAAGATTGAATTTGATTTACAAAAGTTGAATTTGAATTGTAAAAAGTTGAATTTGATTTGTAAAAGGTTGAAATTGAAGTGTAAAAACTGTAATATGCAACACCTATTTTGCTGTTGCAAAAAATGACAGTTCTTATGAGATATCTCATGTCATTTTTTAAAAGTGGAATGCCACGAAATGATTTTGCAATAATTCATTTATGAGTTAACTCGCTTTAAAATGCCACTTCTGTGCTGTGCTATTAGGTTTTTGACTTGACATGTTGGCAAATTAGTTTTTTATGAAACTATGTAAGCGTATGTAATACTGGAATTAAAATAAATTTGTTATCTTGGGGTAAAATCATAAATTTAAATTCTATTTCGTTTCTTGCGAATTCTTCTATTATATCTGAAATTTTATCGGATATAAAAATATTGAGATACATCGAAGAATAAAATGGATATGTAAAAAAAATCTATACAGTTTAGAAATCGGTTGCCAACAATGTACTGTTCACCACATGAAGTTAATTTGGTACTTTCAATTAAAAACTGTATACCATTTTTCAGCATATAACAAGAGTCTTTTATATTGCAATTAATTGTGAATTGCGGTCTGTGAAAATTGTGTTTGCTTAAGATATCTCAAAGTTCTATTTGTCTGTTAACAATTTGTAGCAAAATTTGTGTCATCTTTTTTATTCTTTTAATTATTTGTAGAAAGTTTTCAAATTTATAACTGCTGAAATTTTGAAGAGGTCCAAATTGCCTTACACAATCAGGTAAACGCAAAAGATTATACATATTGTAATTCAAATACTCCTGGCCGTATAAATTTGGAAACTCTTTAACAAATTGTTTCAAAAGACTTTCAGCGCTTTTTGCGTTTTGCTCAATATTTTCTTTATGACATAATAATCTGATAGCACAATAAAGTAATAAAAAATGTTCATACAATTCTTTACTTAAAAACGATTTTAGCCAAACAATGCCATAATAGGTTATAAATAAATGAAACTCTACAGCTTTGGATCTTGGAAACTCTTCAAGTGACCTTGGATTTCGGTTAAATTCCACAGGTATAAATTTAGCTATGTTTAGAAGTTCAAATGACATATTATTCATGTTTTTTTTATTTGCTAAATATATGAGATGCATAATTTTTTTTGCAACTCACAGGTCAACCAAGTGAAGAGGATCCAGTGGAAATTGAGACACTAATTTGAATCCAACTTCTTCAAGGCAGTTTTTACGGGACCTATAAGTTTCATTATGGTGATCTTTATTCAATCTCATACTAAAATTCTCATCTCTTCTTTCTCCAACTGAACTTTTACTAAATACCAGCGATGTTTGAAATAAATTCCCTTTTGGAAGCACTTGTGGCATTGTGGTGCTTTGTACAAGTGACAAAGGATTTAGCTGGAGTGTCGCAACAGAAAAGTATCACTTCAAATGGTTTTCTCATTCTATTTTTTGAGACAAGTACTCCACTGTGTTTTAACTCTTGACACTCTTTTGAAAAATCATGAAAGTATTCATCATGTGCCTCTGGATGACTATTTCCCGTATAACATGCCACTATAAATGGTGGAATATGTGGATGATTTGCTAGGGCACCGAGAATACGCCAAATACACTTTCTGGAACTTTAAGCTAGAGGTAGACCATCGACATTAAAATCTAATATAATTCGTTCACTTTTTAAAACGATTGCATCATTGCACTGTAAAAGATTTCTCTCTATTCCTATATAGGTGAAAGTGCCTGTTCCCATGTCCTTTATCACAGTGGTCGGTTTATCTCCTTTATCACACATAGTCCTCTTCGATTTAGATAATTTAATACCGTAATTATTTAATGCACATAACAAATCTCTTGTTGCAATGTCACTTAAACTATGATTTATCACAAGATTTGTTAATTCTTCTTTTAATCGTTTTATGGATGAATCAGAATCATTGCAATCGACTTCATTATTCATAACTTCGTCATTGTTAGTTTCTTCACTAATTTCAATGCTATCCTGACTGAATGTCATATTTTGGTGGGGATCTTGGATCTCTTCCACATGCGGAGCCTCAAGAGCCCCAAAAGTAACAGCTTCTCTTGCTACTGCAATACGCGTACTAACAAGACGTCGAAAATGTCTTTTCGAAATATTTGTCATGCTTTGTGTTAAAAAAAGAAATTATTTATTGTGTTTTTTTTGCACAAATTAAAATAATTTATATCACTTACTTTTATTTACGCAGCAAAAAAATGTATAAATTGTTTTGTTGCGTAAATAAAAGTGATATAAATTTTTATTTTTATTTTGTAAAAATAAAACTTTTTCCCGATCTTATTTATTTACAAATAATTTAATTATTTTATAAGCATTTCAATTTAATAATTTTAAAACTTACATTTTTTAAATTATAAAATAAATTGATTAAGTGAAATTAAAAATACTCTATAATATATTGGATTCAAATTAATTTTACAAAAAAAAAATTTTTTTTTTTTTTTTTTATATATAATATTTCCTATTTATATAATACTTGATTTTCATTTTTTACTAGTCATTTTTACATATTCATTAACATATTTTGTATTATTTTTTCATTTTTATGATATTTCTATCAAATAATAATATATTGATATAACATACTTAATTATATTTTTATATATAGTTCTAATATATGACTAGTATTTAATTGTTTTTCATTTACATTATTTAAATTTTTGAATACTTTTATAATTGCAATTTCTTACCCCAAAGGAAAAACCTGAATGAGGGTGTAAGAGTTTTAAAGTTTAATTTAGTTATTTTCATATTTTTATAGATTCATTTTTATACACAAATTTCTTTGAATAGATAATAATTTGAAAGTGATAAGTTTTAATAAGTTAATTTTAATTTAATTTCAGTATGTAGTTACTTAAAAATACATAAATAATTGTGGTAAGTAATTTTAGAAGATTTTAATTTGATAAGTTTAGATAAGATAAGTTATGATACTATGATATGTTCATATTACATTAAGTATTTACAAGTTGATATTTATATTATTAGTATTTTATTTTTAATGAGCTTTCATTTTTATTTATTTTTTTCATTTGAATCTTTCAATTTAGAATTGTGAATTTTTCATATCAATTAGTTAAATTGCTATATTAATTTTGCATTACGATTTGGTTTTATATTACATGAATATAATTAATTATAATTTTTTTGGTAAGTTAACTATTTTAGTTAAATAAGAAATGGTACTATATTATGTTTATATTACATTAAATATTTACATCTTAATATTTATAATACTGCTTAATTTATATTACATTTGTATTTTATAATGAATTTAGTGCATTTATATAAAGATTTATTATCGAGCTAAATGAAATTACTATATCCAGTTTTGATTTAATATTGATTCCACATTACAGTAAAACATTTTTAATAGTTTGAAATTTCAATTATTGAAAATATAAGAAGTAATAAACATTGAAATAACAATCCAGTTCTACAATAAATTAACATTATTTAATAAGTAACTTTTTAATTTTTTTGAAAATATTTTTATATTATTTAATTTTTGAATTGCACTTGGAATTTTGTTAAATATTTGGACAGAATCAGGGATGATACTCCTCTTATGTAGTTCCGTTCTTGAGCTGGTCAAATACAAATTATCTGCTTGTCTAGTTCTAAGTCCAGTAATGCTCTCATGTGTATGTACCACGGCTGTAGACTTGCTCAATTTATTTTTAATTTTATATATAAATTTAGATTTCTCAAAGTGTATTAATGTTTGTAGATTCATTTGCTTCGTTATTTTGAAAACGTCCACAGATGAAGTATACCAATTCAGATGATAGAGTATTTTTAGCGCTTTTTTTATCATTACTTCAATTTTGTTTTTTAGATAGTTACTACACATGGACCAGATAGCTAGATTATACCTTACCAGACTGATAACGTGAGAATGATATATTAAATTAGATATTTTACCATCAATACAAGAGGTTAGATGCTTCAAAGCACCAAGAAGTGGAGATATTTTTTTGGTAATTGAGTCAATATGTTTGTTCCATCTAAGTTGATCGTCAATGACAATACCAAGGTAAGTAATAGAGTTTACCTGTTCCAGCATAGTGTCATCAATCTTTATATGCAACTGCGATATCTGCTTATTAGTTTGTTTGAACACCATATATTTTGTTTTGTTTTTGTTTATGGTTAGACGATTACCAAGTAGCCACTTCTGAAAAACTTTCAGGTCTACATTTATTAAGTATTCTAATTCGATAGTTGACTTGGCCTTGTATACAAGACATGTATAATCCGCAAAAATGGTATATGATGCTTTAAGGTTAGCATGTTGCATATTGTGAATATATAGAAGATAGAGTGTTGGGCCTAGCACAGAACCCTGTGGTACACCCATACTTAGATACAAGTTCTCGCTGTATATATCATTAATTTTCGTAGATACCTCTCTGTTACTTAAGCAATTACATATAAGACTAAGTGCAACTCCCCGCACACCCAGTTCTTCAAGCTTTTCAATAAGGATTTTGTGATCAACTGTGTCGAAAGCTTTTTGCAGATCCACAAAGACGCATCCAATTACCAATTTCTCATCCAGACCATCTACTATTTCCCGAAGCACTTCAGAAGTAGCTGTTTCCGTCGAGCATGATTCTTGAAAGCCAAATTGTTTCTTGTCAAATCTTGTAGTATCCACTATGAATTTTGTTAATCTGCTATTGATAATTTTTTCAAATCCTTTACCCAACGAACTAATCAAAGATATCGGTCGATAATTTCCGACTTCAGTAATTGTACCACCTTTGTGTACTGGAATTATAATAGAATTTTTTAAGATTTCTGGAAATGTGCCTGCAGTCATGTTTTCATTGATGAGATTAACCATAACATTTACAATAGCAGGGCATAACAATTTCAAATCCTCTGTTGTAATACCATCTTTACCCGGACAAGAGTTATTCTTCAGTTTATTTATTGTATACGTAATTTCATCCACCGAGGTTGGATCCAGAAACAAAGAACTATTACAACTCGGAATATTAACGCATTGGTAAACACTGTTTGGGATTTTATTAGCTAATTTAGTACCAATATTATTAAAATATAAATTCATAGCTTCAGCAATTTCAGATTTATTTTCAATTATTCTATTATCATTTATTAGCTTATTTACATTATTTTTACTGCTTTTATTGACTTCATTTTGATTTAATGTAGAATTAATAACTTTCCATAATTTTTTATTGTCCCCTGATGCTGATTCTATGTCTCTTCTTAGTTTATTTTTGTAAGTCATTTTAATAATTTTTTCAACTGTGTCGAAAGCTTTTTGCAGATCCACAAAGACGCATCCAATTACCAATTTCTCATCGAGACCATCTACTATTTCCCGAAGCACTTCAGAAGTAGCTGTTTCCGTCGAGCATGATTCTTGAAAGCCAAATTGTTTCTTGTCAAATGTCATCATCTTTTGATTTTTTAAACATGTTTTTTTTTCACGATTATTTGGATCTTTTTTATGTTTTTTGTAGAGTTTATTTCTTTCCCTTATCATATTGAGTATTGAAGGCGTAATCCAATCTTTTCTTGCTCTTATTTTTTTCCTCGTTATATTATTATTTTTTGCAGAGCTTATTAAACTGATCAGTGATTCAAAGTTGTTGACAGATGCTATATTGTTTTTTACCTCATGGAAAAATTTTTCTTAATTAAAAAAATCACTTCTACCGTACGCTGCACAAATCTTTATAAATCTTTTCAGCACAATATTTATGTTGTTTTTATTTGGGCAGGAACTAGGTTAAAGGGCGAAACTAGATCCACATTTTCCCCTTTTTTATGTAAAAATGTGACATAAACTAACAAGCATGTATTATTGGCAATTTGACATTTCAAAAAATTTTAACCCAGATCCAAATTCCGCCTTTTTTTTAACCTTATTTTTTTCAGGTTCAAATTTTTCCCCTTCAGTTTATTCCACTACATAAGCAATTTTATTTATGTCACTTGTTGATAATGTGAACAAATACAAAAAAAATTAAAAAACTTCTGAAAACAAAAGCAATTGGCCATTATTTTGACATATTGTTATATTCTGTACGGAAAATTAATTTTTGGTTTTAAAATAAAAAACTAAAATTTAAATAAAAACTCTTTAATTAAATTTAATTGCATTTTTTTAATTAATTGTGTTAAAATTATTATAACTTATAAAAATATAATAAATAAATAAAATAACATTCTAAAAATTAAAAAACAAAAATATTTTTCTTGTATTTTATTTTATTATAATACATTATAATGTCCGAAAATATTGAAAACATTGGTGCTGTTATTTCGGCTGCATGCGACATGCTAATGGAGTCATCGTCATCGTCATCATTAATGCAACTCTTTTCACAAACTTCTGTACAAACTGGTGTAGTCAATGTAATTGATTAATTTATAAACTTCTTTAAACCATTGCCAAAAAAGAAAAAAAAAAAATTTATTAATTTATTTGTTTACAAAACTAAAACTGTTTACATGTTTACAAACATAAATTTTGACAATTAATATGTGTATCGCACCAATACATAAGAAACATGTTTCATTGGGACTGAGTCAGGTTTTTGGATCTGACGTTAGGTTTTTGGATCTGACGTTAGGGTCAAGTAACCTGACAGCGGGTTTAAATAACCTAGATTTCCCAAATAAAAACAACATTATATACAAAAGTTATTTTGACGTTTAGTTATTTACAAATTCTTAACTCTCTATCTAATTTATATTGCTATCTCTTACTAACACATTAGCAGCATATAATCGTTAACATTAAGTTAGAAATTAACGTTAACTTTTTTTTTTGCTGGGATACTTGAAATTAACGTTAACTTTTTTTTTTTGCTGGGATACTTTTAAAAGCTTGGCGGGCGTACGCGTTCAGTTATGCTGGGTTTTAATGATAAAAATTTGCCGCTTGTACATGAAAAATAGACCGAAAGGTTTTATTTCTAATGGAAATTTCTTTGACTATATAATATATGGACTGCTAGTAACCAACTTCATTGCTGTAGCTATGGCCGACTATGCGCATACCACAAGATGGCGAAAAAAGGAACTAACTATTCCGAATTGCCTTTGGCGACTCTTACCTTTTTGACGGCCAATAAAACAACTACATCATTTATGAGAATTCCATAGATTTTACTTGAGAATTCTACTGGATTTAATTCAGAATTCCATTACTTTAGTTCTTTTATTGCCCATCTCTGGTGCTATGCGCTACCAGTCATAATAGTATTTTTTCTTTGACAGCAAAGGAAATTATAAGCGATTAGCAGTTCATATATTATATAGTCAAAGGGAAATTTAATATGTGCGAAAAGAACAACAAATTCTCATTTTCAAGGGATATTTTTCATTTACCAGGGATAATTTTTATTTGCAAGGGATATTTTACCACGTAGTAGAGAGAACTGACGTATATACCAACGCGTAGTTACTCTGTTGGTATCGAAATAACAATATATTAAAATATAATGTCCGAGTGAGATATAAGATAATCAAAGCTTACCCTTTAAGAAAAAGCGAATTCGCTTTTGGCGAACCGTATACGAAATGGATAAGTAACGCCTTTATAATTTCATAACAAAAGTAAATAGCGAGTGAAGAAAATTGTGTCTTATAATAATATTGTGTTTAAATATAATAAAATAAATATTAATAAGTAATTTTGTGTTCTATATAATAAATTAAATATTAAAATTGATAAAAAATCTTATTAATAAGTGGTTTAAATTTTTTTTTTTACAAAATTACATTTTTTATATGAAATAAATGCTAAAAAAAATAAAACAATAACTTTTCCGTATTTTTTATATATAGAAATAAAATCAGTTCGTAAACGGACCGTATTTGGCGGTTCTAAAACGAATCGCTGTAGCGTTTCGTAAACGGACCGATTTTAGCGAACTCTAGGCGTTACGTTTTTTCTAAAACTGTTAGTGCCAACAAAGCGTTTCGAAAACGGATGTTAGTGCCAACAAAGCGTTTCGAAAACGCTACTTAGCGAAAATTGGTATGTTTTGTCACTTTTCGCTAGGCGTAATACAATTACAAATTGCGATACTTATCGATTGTATTTTAATCAACGTTGCCTATAGCGAAATATTATTTTAATGGAAATAATAATTTCAATTACAATTACAAATGTAATGTCGGTTTCGATTGAGCAGAAAAATAGTTTTTTTACCTAGATCAATTTTTATGTTCGATAGGTAAAATAAAATCATTTTTTTTTATCTAAATCAATGTTTTAAAAATCTAAGATTTTCTTCAAGTTTTACCCCCTCCATTTAATAATAGCAAAATCGATTTTGTTATCATGTTCGATTGGGCGCCATTTAGATAAAAACTTTAAACAATGCCAAACGAAAGCCACATTGGAAAATTTATTATTTTTATTATTGACATTTTAATATTTATATATTTTTATCAATGAAATATATAGTTTTTGACATTCGAAATTAATATCGAAATACTATTATTGGTACTGCCGAAGCACGAGAAAAGTAGCGTAGCGAAATTTTTTTAGCATACCGACTTTTGATATTTGCGCATCGCTAATCGTAAGTGAAGGGAAGTAGAAACGCTAAACCAACATCCCACCACTGTTCTTATTCTAACATTTACGTTTCCGGTTCGCTTAAGAACTGCCAAGGCGGTTCGTAAACGAACTCATATATGAACAAAAGACTTCGCCGGCCGTTCGTTTACGGTTCGCTTTTCTTAAAGGGTATTCTCGTTTTGATGTCAACTCGTCAGCCTGACACGATACCAATTTTCACACGATTCGTATGGATTGGACGAAAACTCTACGCCCCAAGCGGATAATAACTGTAAACAAAATCAAAATGTCAGAGAAAAACAATATTTGTGTCTTTATATGGTGATTTTAGTTGTGGAGTATTTTTTTGTATTTTGTATATTTAATTTGCAATAAAATTGCATTTTAAATTGTAATAATTCTAAATTGTATTCTTAAGTTTTTTTTTTGTTCTGTGGAATTGCAGATGAATTTCTTTTGGAATTTTATGGAGAACAAAAATTATGTATGTATGCATAAGAAAGCAAGCCAAAAAAATACATTGAAATTCTAATATATCTAGCAAACTTAATACACAATTTATTAATTATTTTCAAAAATATATGTTCTAACTTAATAAAACCTAGGAAATACTGGACTGGAAAAATGAATGAAGGACGAGCTCACTGGCAAATTAATTTTTTATTTATAATTAAAATTAATATAATCAAAGTATTTAATTTAATATGAAACTATTAAAGTTGCAAAATTGTAATAAAATTAAAAAAAAATTTATTGAATGTATATTTCCTTGTATTAGATACCTTAACGCAAAACTTTCTAGAGGAAAGAAATGTTTTGATTAATTTAATTATATAAGTAGGAAAATTCAAAGTTTTCAATTTATGTACTAGACCATCGTGCCAAACAGAGTCGAAAGCAGCTTCGACATCAAGAGTAATCATACCGGTGGACTTTCGATGTTTGAAATTGTCGCTGACAATTTTATTAATTTCGAGCTACTTGATGACTAGTGCTATAATAAGGACGAAAGCCAAATTGCTCTGAAGAAAGAATGTTATTTTCATCAACAAAATTGAAGATTCTTTTTTTAATGCAATTTTCAAAAATTTGCTTAATGAACTCAATAGGCTTATAGGTCTGTAGCTAGTTATATCAGACTTGTTTTTATTTGGTTTGGGAATTGCAATTATAGAAGCTATTTTCCAATTGTCAGGAAAATAACCTATTTTCAAGCACGCATTAAAATTTTTGCATAAATAGACAAACGATTTTTTGTCTAGATTTTTTAGTAGCATATTTTTGATTTTATTTTTTTTATTTTATTTTATAGAGCTGAATTATTTTTACTCAAGAGGCTGATATTATTTGCAAATCTATCATTATATATTTTATTGATTTGTTCTTTAATTAAACTATTGAGGAAACACACTCTAGCTTTATAAATAGGGTATCTATACCTGTTACACATCCGCCTGCATGCATTTCGACGCGAAAGTAATTCAATAATATCATCAGATAATACAATTTGCCTATAACTACTTTTTACAGCTCTTTTTGGAATTGATTCTTCAGCTGACTTGATTAAGATTTCGGAAAAATTGAGAATGTGAATATTTATGACGGTGCTAGTTGGATTTTGGTCTAAATGTTTTAATTCATTTATTTGAATTTTACCCGACAGTTGTTTCTTAAATTTACACCAGTTGGCCTGCTTATAATTTAATGAAAACGATGGAGGAGCAGAAATTGGGCGACTATTAATTTTAAAAAATACTGAAAGATGGTCAGAGTTTAGTTTATTTAGAGTAGTTGGCGAAACAATGTATGTAATTAGTCAGAATTAAGTCAATAGTAGACGGATTTCCCTTACTTCTTTTAGGGTAATACGTAGGTGTCGCTGTATGTATTAGAGAGAAGTTACTATTGATCAATCAATTTATTGTCTAATAATCTACCCAGACATTATTTTTGGTGCAATTCCAGTTGCTATGACGGCAATTAAAATCACACAATATACAAAATTACCTGGAATGTTGTTAAAAATTCCTAAATCATGTTTAAAGTCTTTTTCTACTGATTGCGGTGCATTACCACATCTAAAATATGTAGCAAGTATTATTAGGTCTTTCAGTTAAAACTACAATTTTACATTTTGCTCTTTAATTACGTGAAAAAGTTCTAATTGTTTATGTTTTAAAGTAATGCTCTGAGCATCCAAAAAATTACATTTAGATGACTATTATTTACCATCATTATACAAATATTTTAAAGTGAGACGTGTCATGGCATTAAATTGATTTGATTTATTTTTACATTCTTTTAATTGAGATAGTAGTTCAGTAAAAATATTATTGATCTCTTCATAAGAGAAAATATCATTGATTATATTTTTTGTATTGTAAGTCAGAATACTAGCGTATGATTCTTTACCTACTGCGCTCGGAAAGTTAATCCTTTGATGTCGTTGATAACTTTGTGTGTATTGTCGAGGCGAATATGACTGATTATTATGTCTTTGTGCTGTAAATTTTTGTCTCTCATGAAGCTTTTGTCTAAGTTCAATAAAATCTTTCCGTGCCGAGCATTCCGGAGAACGTGATTTATGTGAGCGGCCACAATTAGCAAACTTGAGCAAATTATAATATTTAGATTTTTTTGCTTAAGGCGTTTCAAATACGTATTATTTCGTATAAATACAAAGTTATATACTACTATACATAATTTTATCACATCATTTTTACCACAATTATTCATTATAAAGTTAATTATATTAATTAGTATACATTCAATAAATTCTTTACTTAAATTTGATTACAATTTTACTACTTAGCTATTTAAGTTTCTCTAAATTAAATAGTTAATTAATACAATAGTGATGTATGTATATATAAATATAAAAATTAAATTCGCCAATGAGCTCGTCTATCATCAATTTTGCCAGTCCATTTAAAAAAAGTTTTTCTGAAAATTATTAATAAATTTGAGATTGAATTTCAATGCATTTTTTTGGCAGTATTTATTATACATACATACATTATTTTATTTTTTCATAGAATTTTGAATTTCCACGAAAAAAAAATTATTTTAAATTAAAAAAAATACAATTTATATTTATTACAATTAAAAATACAATTTTTTGAATCACCATATAAAGACACAATATTGATTTTCTCTGACATTTTTAATTTGTTTGCACCAATTATCCACTTGGAGCGTAGATTTTCGTCCAATCCATACGAATCGGGTTAAAATTGGTATCGTGTCAGGCTGACGAGTTGATATCAAATCGGGAAAATACTTTGATTATCTTCTATCTCAATCGGGCATTATATTTTTATATATTGTTATTTCGATACCAACAGAGTAACTACGCGTTGGTATATATGGCATTTCTCTCTGGAATTAGTCGGGCCGACGTTTGTATAAACATTCTCACTGGGTAGTCAAAGGTATAAACATTCTCACTGGGTATAATTATGCCGTTTTTATTTTGGCGAGAACTGTGTCAAAGGGCGAAACTAGATCCACAATTTCCCCTTTTTTATGTCAAAATGTGACATACACTCCCTCTAAGAAAATGTGACATACACCCCTTTAAGGAATTCTTTTAGCGGCTCGCAACCAAGCCGTCCTTTTTCATATATTCAGACTTCATTTTCGTGCCGTATTTTTCGGCTCTAAAACGTAACGCATAAATCTAATTTTTGGCTCTAAAACGCAAATAAACCGCTTTAGCGGATCTAAAGAGTAATATGACTAATCAATTAACATAAAATTATATTTATGCCTTTCTTGTGTCTTTGTTCTCATTATTATTTTGTTTGTCAAAGTGTTCAAAGTGTGTGGAATATTTTTTTGGTAAATATTTAATGTATTAAATTATATATTAAATTAATAATTTATAAATAATCTAATAATTTTTGTTTTTATTTTCAGATTAAAATATTAAAGGGCTTTTGTGATAATTCATATATATGTGAAATTCTGCCTATATATATGGATATATATGTGAAATTCTGCCTAAAAATGATTAACAGATTAAGCTGTCTGTAAACTTTCCTGGTTTGGGAAAAATTAATGAAACATTGTAGTTCCAGTCAGTCATTTCAAGATATTTAAAATACAAAATATTTATATATTATGATAATTGTGTTGATAAAGTAATAAAATACTAAATATTTTATTAAAAAATTAAAGTTTTTGGGTTTTATTTTTGTATTATTTATAATTATTTTAAGCGGTGCGAAATGGAGCCGAAAAGGCGGCATAAATTGGAGCCGAAAAGGCGGCATAAAATTGAGCTACAAAACTGGCATAAAGTTATGCCGGAAAAAGCGGCGTAAAATTGTATCGCAAATGCGGCATAAAAACATTACGCTTTAGCGTGCCGTCTTTCATTTCAATTTCCATACGCCCATGGGAACAGAAACGGTCCGCTTTAACGCCGTAAAGGCGGTTCGAAAACGGGTCTTACTGCTGATTCACAATGAGAAACGATGCGCAAAGCAACGGAACGCAATTCAAAGTTAAAAAGTTGAACTATATGGAAACAATACTACTGTTCAAAATGAAGAGAGAGAGAGCCGACGCGACGCGTAACAAAGCAAAAGTTGGCCAACTTTCAACTTTTACGATAATCAACGCGAGTAATTGACAGATAATAATAAAAATATTTCTCATTCTCAAAAGTATTTGTGGAAAACTAGATCGAAGGAATTTAATTTAAAAATAATAGTTTAAAAAATTATTAATTCGTCACCTCAGTTCTTAAGTGTTCAATAGACCATTTTTTGACAAAGTGAGTTAAATATGCAGTTTTACTAATTTGACTACGATCTTTCGATTGGCGTAAAACGTTTTGTTCTATCACAAATCGTTTCCAAGATATTCTTGAAAAGTTATTTTCAAAAGTTATTTATAATTTACCGGTCTACATATAATATACTGTTAATATCCAATTCGACATCGATTACTAGTTTTTATAAATATTAATATTTATAAATAACTATTTATAAATATTTTTGTTATCACTTTTATATAAAAAAAAGAAATGAAATATTTATAAAAAATAATTACAATTGTTGAAATGTTGCAAAAAGTATTAAAACTTTTATGCTAAATCATATATTTCAATTTCTCAACATTTTTATTTTTGGACATAGAACACTTAAGAACTGAGGTGACGATTTGTATATTAAATATACCAATTGTAGTAGTATTTAATACTATTAATATGTTTTTTTTTATTTTATTATTTTTTTGTGGAAAAAATGGACAAATGGACAATTGACTGAAATAAATGAAAATCAAAAGTCATTTAACGCTGGAAATACCAACACATTGTGAATTGAAAAATTATTAAACCGTCGCTTTGCTTTGAGCTTGCTTTGATTTGCGTTGAGATATTACATTGTGAATCAGCTATTATATAGGCAAATGACTACATTTTTATGCCGTTTATGGCTCGCTTTTCTTAGAGGGACCATGTATTTTTGACAATTTGACATTTCAAAGAATATTAACCCAGATCCAAATTCCGCCATCTTCTTAACCTTATTTTTTTTCAGGTTCAAATTTTTCCCTTTCAGTTTATTCCACTACATAAGCAATTTTATTTATGTCACTTGTTGATAATGTAAACAAATACAAAAAAATTGAAAAAAATTCTCAAAATAAAAACTATTGGCCATTTTGAAAATTGGTACTGAATAACTGAATTTATAAAAATATTAAATTTTTGTGTGCAATAATTATTTTTTGAAAAAAAATAACTAGGAACATAATTGTATAATTATAATTTATGACTTATATTATTGTAAAATAATTATTTGTAATTATTTAACAGATTTATACATTTTGTTGGATACAAGTATTTCAACAGGTTTATAAATCTAAGATATTATTTGTGGGTATTTATAATGTAATATTAAACATGATATAAAAAAAATACGAATGAAAATATATATTCTTTAAATTTAAAAACAATTATTTATTGCAATAAAATTTATATTACAAAAAAAAAAATTCATTGGCTTTTAAACAAAAATTATTGTTTATAAAAAAAAATATTTTTTGTTTACAAAACTGATTACATAACCAAAAATTTATTGTATACAAACAAAAATTTTGACAATTAATATGTGTATCGCACCAATACATAAGAAACATGTTTCATTGGGACTGAGTCAGGTTTTTGGATCTGACGTTAGGTTTTTGGATCTGACGTTAGGGTCAAGTAACCTGACAGCGGGTTTAAATAACTCCAATTTCCCAAATAAAAACGATATTAAAAATTTGAATACAAATAATACTCTAATGGTGCTGGCATAGCGCGAGAAGCCGAAACGAACTGAAAGCGGTGCTGATTGACGCGAGAATCAATGCGAGAACTTGCTCCAGTGAATGCGAGTTTTCAGCGCCGATAATCTAGTTTGGTGTTAATAGTTGATTATAAAACATGGACTCATCCGATGAGGAATTTTTTTGTTCAACTTTTGTTTTAAATAATTTATTTTTTTAATGAAAGGCAATATGGAGTCCATCCATTACAATTAAAATGAAAGAAATTTGGAGAATTTCATCACCTATATAAAGATTAACCAATTGAAATTTTCATTCAATACTTATAAATTTCACGCATTCATATAAATTTCGGCGCTGAAAATCACTGCACAACAAGCTTTCTCACATTGCGCTTTGAAATCAGCTTTGCTCTCGGCTGAGCTCGGCTTCTACTATGCCGCAATCATGCGAGTTTATATGACAATGTATGTGCAGGTTTTTTCAGCGCGGGTTCTCGCAATGATAAGCTTTCGTTTCGGCTCGGCTTGTCGCGCTTACTATGCCAGCACCCTAAGACAAATAATGCTTTCAATTTCGATTAGATTTGAAAATTAACAGTTTCTAAAATGTGTTGGGAAGTTTTTTTTTATTTCAACAGTTTTTATTTATAGAAAAGTTCAATAAAAAATATTAATGTAGAAAAAATCAATCAATTGAAATTATTTTTAATTCTCAATATATAAACTATTCATTAATCAATCATGGCTGCGAAATTTGGATATTTATTAGATAAACATGAAAAAATCTCTAAAGCAATAGAACCAATTAATAATCCTAAATTTTTATCAATATTGACACACATAAATTATGAATTCTCGTTATACAAATATACAGTTTATCGGTGTGCTTCAAAAATATCAACTTTACAGAAACTTTTCTACAGTTAAGTGAAATTCATAATAATTATCAATATATGTTTTTAAAAAATAATGTCTTCTACAGCTTCAAATATTCCATTGAAATTAGTACTGCAAATATTTGAAAATCATCATTTAAATCATGCTGATGATAGTTTATGGCTTCGTAAACCACAATTAACAACAATAATTCGTGATATTTATTTTACCTGTGAAAAATTGGGACTTTTTTCTGAAATAGCATCATATAATTTTGAAACAGCAACAGCGGTTCTAATGAATTTCTTGTGGAATGTTTTTGATCCGTAAATATCAATATATAGCGTTTTTGAGTCAAAATAGTCTTTTTAAATTTCAAATTAGTCTTTTCAAGTAAAATCAAATTATTCATTTTACAAAATTAAATTAGTGTTTTGTGTGTGTTGTGTGTGTACGCGACTAATATGATTTTTTAAAAAGACTAATTTGAAATTTAAAAAGACTATCTTGACTCGAAAATACTATAATTTGGATATTTTATTTCATTTATATATAAGATTTTATTTAGAAATACTAAAGACCGGATTACTTTACTTGAACTGAAAGAAAGTTTTTTATTTCTGTGTGATGTAAATTGTTTAGAACAAATGATTTCAGCATATTTTTTATTAATAGCTGATCATAATCGTTGTATTTCAAAATATAGGTTTGAATGTATGATGAATGTATTAACGAAAATATTGACTTTAATTGAAGAATCTGATTCATATGGTATACAAAATATACCTGATGTTATTGATCAATGTTATGCCAGAGTAAATATGATTGATTTTAAAATAATTTCAATTTAAATATTTCATAATTTCAGTGTCCTGGAATAAATGGAATCAATGAATATCATTTTATTTGTTTGTGGACAACAACACAAACACGATTTTTAATATATGCTAATTTATTAGCTCTAGTTAAAAGGATTAGGGATACAGAAACTTTAGTTCATAATATTCCGTGTGCATCATGTCATATTGAACAGATAATTGGAATTCGTTTCAAATGCAAAATATGTAAAAATTTGTCATTATGCATGAAATGCTTTGCAATTGGATATTCGAATAACAAACATGAATCAGGGGGACATCGAATGTATGAAGTTTTTACAGATGTAAAATAAATTAAAATGTCTTCATTAAGTATATTCTACATCTACATAATTTTTAATTATATTGTAGGACGTACCGGAACGAAAATGGACATATTATCTGGCGAAACTTTGCAATATGATATTCATTTCTGATAGAAGTACTGATGAAGACCAGGAATTGACTAGTGGTGAGGATATTTGTGGCACTTATAATTCAATTGGTGATCAAACAGAGTTTATTGAAATTGATACAAAAATATCCGACAGAATAACTAAACTGGAGAAAAAAAGATGTGAAAGTAAGTAATAACAAAATATTTCATTTGAATAGTGATTTTTTTTAAAATAATTCTCTTTCAGGTTCATTTGAATCTCTATATTCCAGAAATATTCCTAGCAAAATACAAAATATTGTTGACAAATTAAATAATGAAAATAAGTATACAGTTCATAGACTTAAGTTTGCAATATTTCATTTGAATTTCATTTTAGAAAATTATCTGAATATAAAAATTGTTTGAAAGGTTCGAAACAGAGATCTCATTATGAACTTTTGAATAATCATGAAGAATTTATCAATGAAATTATTGATCAACTTAAAGTTTTAATGGTAATATTCTTGTATTGCAGTTTAATGAAAAGAAATTGTAATTTTTTTATTTAGGAAAATTCAAAAAGTATTTCATTTCCAACGTCAAGTACACCAAATCGAACTGGTATTAATCCACGACCTATACTTGACAGTAGTCAACTTTCAAGATCAAGTAATTACTTAATATACAAAAAAAACTAGATATGTACATGAATAATATTTTTAGTAAATGGTGCTGAAATTAACAAAAGTTATTTGGAGGCAAATAAATCAGATTATTCTTTGAGTGATTTAAGTGCTTGGTATTCAAATAAAATAAGTGCTGCACATTTATGCTCATCATCGAAAAATATTCAGAGTTTATCAACTGTTAAAGAAAATAATGAAGACGAATGTGTCACGGAAACAGATATGAAAATTTTTCGCGATTTACTAAATAAAGTAAAAGAAATTGTTGATGATTCATACAGTGATAATAGTGAATTAGCCCATGTTACACAAAATCTAGAAGATGTTCTAGATGGAATAATAGGAGATGAGGAGAAATTACGTAGATTAGATTAATATTATTTTTAAATTGCATGCATATACTTATATGATATATATAAGATAGTAGTATTACACATAAAAAATATGTATTGATTATTGAATATAAGTAAAAAGTAAAAAGAATATTATTTTAGTAATAGCATTGCGATTTTAAATTATTGTCAAATTTTTTATTGACAAGTGGGAACGTGACTTGAGCTCCAGTGGGAAAATTTAGCACTCTGATTGTTAGATTAAATTAGAAATAATTTGTTTCTATACAAAATTTGTATGAGATATTTGAAAATAGAGTTTCTGGATATTTATAATTTTTAATTAATTTATTCAACGAACTATATAATATAGAAGTCTAAAGAGGTTATGTTTTCATATAAATCTTTGACTATATAATATATGGACTGCTAATCGCTTATAATTTCCTTTGCTGTCAAACAAAAAAATTCCATTAGGACTGGTAGCGCATAGCACCAGAGATGGCCAATAAGAGAACTAAAGTTATGGAATTCTGAATTAAATCCAGTAGAATTCTCAAGTAAAATCTATGGAATTCTCATAAATGATGTAGTTGTTTTATTGGCCGTCAAAAAGGCGAGCGTCGTCAAAGGCAATTCGGAATAGTTAGTTCCTTTTTTCGCCATCTCTGGTGGTGTGCGCATAGTCGGTCATAGCTACAGCAATGAAGTTGGTTACTAGCAGGGGGGCTACTATGAAACTATTCGAAAGCCGCGCATATCGAATATTATGCGCAAAATAAGAATGCGATCCGCGTCGAATTAACCTACTATGAAAATTAGATTTCGAACAACTTTTTTGACGCTTTATCCGAGACACATTTACAAAAAACATTGGCGCTTTACCAATTTTTATAGGCGCATTTCCATTTTTATTGGGGTATTTAGAATAAAATGATCAGCTGATTGTTTAAAAACATAATTTTTGACATTTATAAATATAAACAAGAAGTTTATTTTGGTAAACTTAAAGTTATTAATTTAATTTTGAACTAAAGAAAGTAAAAAAAAGTATAAAATGGATTTATTGCATTTTGCTTTATATCGAGGAGCATTTAAAATTTTTTTAGCGATGTCGTCATTTTTTATTAAATAAATACTCCACTAATAACAAATTGTTTTGAATTTGTTGAAACCCGAAAATAAAAAATTAAAAAAATTTCTTACTTTTATTTAAACTACATTTATTGTTTTTTATTTATTTAATATAATTTATTTACACATTAAATAAATATATTTTTTAATTTAGAAATGCTTACATTTTAAAATAACTACCGGAAATAAATATCCGTCATCAATTTTGCTGTCGAATATAAATATTCGATCGCGCATAAAATGCGCAGGTGCGGCAATTTAACGTTCATGGTAAGGCGGATCATTCGACAGACGTCGAATATTTTTATTTCATAGTAGCAAAATTCGATATTCGATAGGCGCGGCGCGCGCATTTTTTTCATAGTAGCCCCCCAGTCCATATATTATACTGTTATTTGGTTACTTTCCCAGCAGCCATTATCAAATTATTTTTTTGTTGTAAATCCATATTTTTCTTGTAAATTATTATTTTTCAAAAATTTTACAAACGCGTAAACAAATATGTGTTAAAATTTAAATGTCAAACAATATGGCTAACCACACTAACCCATACTCAACTTATTTTACTCTGAAATTTCTTAGAGTAACTATTTTAGTAACTATTTTCGTCCCGTGAATAGTACATGGTTTAAGAATAAAATTTATATCCGCCAACTGTAATTTTACCCCAGCGTCTCTTGGTCCCAACATCTGACAGAGACGCTGGGGTAAAATTACAGTTGGCGGATATAAATTTTATTCTTAAACCATGTACTTTTCACGGTACGAAAATAGTTCACGGGACGAAAATAGTTACTAAAATAGTTACTCTAAGAAATTTCAGAGTAAAATAAGTTGAGTATGGGTTAGTGTGGTTAGCCATATTGTTTGACATTTAAATTTTAACACATATTTGTTTACGCGTTTGTAAAATTTTTGAAAAATAATAATTTACAAGAAAAATATGGATTTACAACAAAAAAATAATTTGATAATGGCTGCTGGGAGTTTTTTAACAAATATGGAAAAAAATTTGATAGAAGGACGTAATCATTTAAATGCAATATTGGTAATATTTTAATATTTTATCAAAAAATTTATAGTTTTAATTTTTATTTTAGTATAGTATTATAGAAAATGAAGAAAATAACTGAAAGTGAAATAGATGTTATTATATTTGCATTACAAAACAGCCGTGGCGAGCATAAAAAAATTGAAAATTATATTGAAAAAGTGGTAAATAATTACACTGATGTTGAATTTAAGACCAACTTTAGAATTACTCATTCCACTTTTAATAAATTATTGGAAGTAAATGCATCAGTTTTAATAGATAAATATGATGATGAAAATATGATAAGACGAGATGTTCTTGCTGTTATTTGGTTACTTTCAACACCTGATTCCTAAAGGTAATTTTTTCCATGATTGTACTTGTATGTATAAAGTTATTATAATATCACAATATTATTTAAGATCGATTGGAGAGCGTTTTGATATGGCAAAATCTACATTGTGGTATGCTTTTTATAGAGTGGTGCAGGCGTTTAATATTATAGCACCTAGAATAATTGTTTGGCCCACTAGAACAGAAATGGAGGAAATTCAAATTAAATTTAAGTCAAAAGCTGGAATACCTATTGGAGAGCGTTTTGATATGGCAAAATCTACATTGTGGTATGCTTTTTATAGAGTGGTGCAGGCGTTAAATATTATAGCACCTAGAATAATTGTTTGGCCCACTAGAACAGAAATGGAGGAAATTCAAATTAAATTTAAGTCAAAATCTGGAATACCTAATGTAATTGGAGCAATTTATGGTACATATATAAAAATCGATGCGCCAGCTGAACATCCACAAGCATATATAAATAGAAAATTGTACCATGCGATTACATTACAGGCAATTTGTGATGATAAATTTAAATTCACTGATGCTATTGTAGGATATCCCAGTTCAGTCCATGATTGCAGAATTTTTAGAAATTCAGATATATATATAAAGATATAAATCAGAATTTTTCTAAATATTTTATTGAAAATTCATTCATTTTGGGAGATAAAGCATATCCATCTCTAAAATGGTGCGTAGTTCCATTTAAAGATAATGGACGACTCACAAATCGCCAAAAATATTTTAATAAATGCCATTCTGCCACCAGACAGACAATAGAACGCGCATTTGGTCATTTCTTTGGTCGTTTCAGGAGGTACAAACATTTACATGAGTAGGACAGACTTAATTCCAGATACAGTTTTGGCAGCATGTGTTTTACATAATTTATGCATTGATAATAAAGATTTAATTCCAAATAATGAAACTGAATTTTTTGATTGCGATGAAGCACCACTTGACGATTTTATAGCATCATCAGAAAATTCCAGCCATGCCATGCAAATTCGTGAAAATATCGTCAATCAGTTGTTCGAACAATCTCAATTTAAAAAAAAAAAAATTAAAGAAATATAATTGTAAATGATAAAAAATATTTTATAAATATTATGTTTTTTTCAATTTTAAAGTTACTAATTATAATTTTTTTTATTTTTTTAAAATTATTTTTGCAATTGCTTCTCTAAAGTCTTTTTGCCCTTCTGCAATTAAACGTTGCAGTGTATGGTAATAAAGTTGTGGTTGATGTTAATGGTGCATTTAAATCATCACTTGATAAAGGAAATATAGGTTCAGTATACGTCCTTGTTGCTGATCTTATTCTCAGTGGTGTAACACTTGGATGTTGGCCATAAATTTCGTCAAATTCTTCAAAATTTTCGAAATCAAAACTACTATGACCACTGCTGCCACTTCCCATATTATCTTTTTTCTTTAAATATAATTTTTTTAAGTTGGCCCATTTAAATTTAATTTTATGTGGTTCAATAAATACACCATCATTTTTAAGTTCATTACTAATTTTCTCATATACAGCATCTCTTTTTATTATATTTGATTGAAATTCTTCTTTATGTTCTTTATATTTATTAATTAGTAATAATATTATATTTCTTGTCCATTTAAATTTTATTTATTTGTCAACAAAGTATTACAACCTTCTTAGACCACAGAATCAAAAATTAAAAAAAGAAAATAATAAAGTATATACATAATTGATTTTTTAAATTATATTAATGATTATATTACGTTAATATTTAATGATTTTGAGTTTTTTTATTACGTTAATATTTAATGATTTTGAATTAATTTAATGATTACGAATTAATAATTATATTACGTTAATATTTAATGAAGACAATAAAGACAATATTATGCTTATTGAATTAATACGGTAATTATGACCTGGAGCATAGTAAGAGTTTATTTCTCAATGATGACACCGAAAGGCTGAAATCAATATATTGAAAATGTTTATTAAATTCTGACATTAAACTGTTAATTCCAGAGGATTGGCCATAGTTCGACCGAGAAAAATTAACATTAAAGAATGTAACATGACGTGCCCTATATGTTGGTACATTAATATTTAGGAGACCAAGAAGGTCAGGTGAATCAACCTCATCAATTAGTAGTCTGAAAGCATAGATAGCTTTCGCAACAGATCTTCTAACAGATAGTGGATTGAGGTTGATTAGCAATAACCTTGATGTGTAACAAGGAAGTCTGAATGTGTCAGTCCAATGAAACCCTCTTAGAGCAAATTTTAAAAATTTTTTCTGAATGTTTTCAATTCGATTAATATGTACATATATTATAATAAGGACACCAAATAGTAGAGGCATATTCTAAAATAGAGCGGACAAAGGAAATATATAGTGTCTTTATTACATAAGGGTCTGAGAAATCACCCGAGTTTCGTCTTATCATTCCCCAGCTTCTGTTGGCTTTGTTAATTATGTATTCGATATGTAGGTTATAAGACAGCTTACAATCAAGTATAACACCCAGATCTTTAACACTTACAACCCGTTTAATAGTTTTATCACCGAATTTATATATGCCAACGAAGGAATTAACCCGACGGGAGAATGTAATAACAGAACATTTACTAATATTTAAGGACAATTGATTCTTTGTACACCAGAGATAAAATTTTTTAAGATTAGCATTTAATTGCTCAAAACTATTTTCATCTTTCCCTGACATATATATTTTAGAATCATCCGCAAACATTAATAAATTACACTACGGTAAAAATTTAACAATATCATTTACGTACAGAATGAATAATAAAGGACCTATATGGCTACCTTGAGGTACACCTGAAGGTACCATGAATTCACGAGAAAGGCAATTAGCAAAACTTACAAATTGATACCTGTTACTTAAAAAAGACGAAAGCCATTTGACAAATATATTAGGAAATCCTAATTTATTTAATTTAAACAGCAATAGTTTGTGGTTAATGCGATCAAAGGCTTTGCTGAAGTCGGTATAAATAGCATCGACTTGATTACCTTTAGCAAATTCGGAATTTATATAATTAGTAAATACCAGTAAATTGGTAACTGTAGATCGTTTTCTCATAAACCCGTGTTGATTATTACATATAAGTGATTTACAAAAAAAATACACACGATCTGTAACTAATGCATCAAACAGTTTAGGAATGCATGATTGTTTACATATACCTCGATAATTATCTATTTTATTTTTTCTACCTGATTTAAAAATAGGCACGATAAAGGAACTTTTCCACACAGACGGAAAGCAGCCAGTTTTTAATGAAACATTGAACATATGACACAAGACAGTATGTAATGGGTACGCACACCTACGCAAAAAACCCGAAGGTATACCATCAGGGCCTGGATTAAAATTCAAGGCAACATTCTTCATTTTGAGCAGAGTGTCAGCAGGGGTAATTTCAATATCATGAAAAAGCATACTTGTATTTTCATTTAAATATTCAAAAAATTCGGTGTCAATTTCCAAATCATCACTGTCGTAAACAGATTTGAAAAATGATGCAAATAAATTACAAGTATCTTGCGGGTTATCCACACAATTATCACCTAAATAAAAAATAGTTGGCATACCATCATTTTTTTTGGTGGAATTAATAAATTTCCAAAATTTTTGAGGGTTAGTTTTAATACAGTTTTGTATATTATTGATATACAGGAAATAAGCATTAGTTAATGCAGTTTTAAATTCAGATTTCAGCCTACGATAACTTAGAAAATCATTTTCAGATAAACTAGCTCGCCATTTTTTATATGCTCTATTCTTTAAAATTTTTAAATTATTAGTCACTTCAATATTCCAGGGACAAAAGTCACTATTGGTGCCTCTAACCAAAATTACTGGAACATATTTAAAAATGATTTGATTAATAACTTTATAAAATTCAGAGCATAGGTTAAATATATTTAAAGATGAGAAAAAAATATCCCAATCATAATTAGTTAATTCAAAACAAATACCGTCATAATCAGCACTATTGAAATCAAATTTAAAAGAATTAATTGATTCTGTGTCATTTAAAATATTTAAATTCAAATATAAATTGAGAGCTGGATGGTAAACGTCTTCCTTTACAAGGGGTGCAACGCAACGTGAGACAAAGCATTCATCAGCAATATTCGAAAAGACCAAATCCAGAGTACGATCTTGGAAATTTTTTATAGAGTTCAACTGCAACAAGCCAAGAGATTGCAATGAATCAATAACGTGTGCATCCATCATACCACAAACATTTATGGGATTGAGAAATGTACAATCCGTATTGGCTGGAGTCCAATTAATTCTTGGTTGGTTAAAATCACCAAAAATATATATGTGGTCAGATGGTTTCATTAAACTATCAACAAATTTAAATGCAGCTAAATATCTGTCAATCTTTTCCATGTTGCTATTTGGAGGAATGTATGCAGCTACTACATAAATGGTAACGCTAGAATTTATTAGGATCTTACTGCTACAAATTTCAATGTCACGGAATTGGTACAAGTCAACTTCCGTGGCTTTAAATGTGTTATTCACAGCTATTAATACTCCGCCAAACCTTTGGTGGATACTATTTTCGTAAGATCTATCGCATCTATTAATAGTGTAATATGATGGAAAGTAGGAACTATTATTACACGAGTCATCAAGACCAGTTTCCGTTAAAATTATAACGTCAGCAGAACAGCAGTACATGTTGATTAAAAATTCCCTACTCTTCGTTCTTAGACCTCTAACGTTTTGATAGAAGAACGAAGAGCCATTGAGTTTTTTTGTTTCGGAGAAAATTCCCTTACTAATATACCAGTAGGCCATATATTTACATCTAAAAGTGTTTTACCTATTACATCAGTTGTATATATTTTAAAGGAAGAAGTAATCTTTCCAGGTACGTCATCAGGTGTTAAACATTGACACCGAATATTTTTCGTATCAAACCCTTTAGCAGATAAATACAATAAAATATCATCTGATTTAGTACCATATTGTAGCCTGGATACAAACACTATAAACGGTGGGGGCACAACTTTTAGGGAACAACTCGTTTTAGGTGTAACTGAGGTCAGCTCAGACCTAGTAGATTCCTCGATACAAATTACCGATGGTGTATTATTTAAGTCAGTGGCTGCAGCAATACTAGCGAAACTACGATGTCAAGAAGCTGCAATATCAACAGAAACAGCAGTATCAACAGAAGCAGCAATATCAACAAAAGCACTAGTATCAACATTAGCAACAGTAGATAACGGCATGATTGAAGAAGCAGTGTCAGGAACCGGGATAATTGGTTTAACAATAATATTGTTGGTAGGAACCGAATTGGAATCTGGACGTTGCAGATTTTTATCCTTTACGGTATTTTGACCTTTAATTAATAATTGTGATTGTTTCTTCTTTTTATTTTGTTTTTGTTTTGTAACTTGATTTTTAATAACATTATTAGAAGGAAGTAAATCATCACAATTAGTTTCCGATATAGGCAATGAACCATGATTTTCAAATTTATCGATTGATGTTTTTAATAAATTCTCAAATGCGACCAATTTGCTGTTAATTTCTGATCTCAGAATATCCAATTTTTCCTTTAATGTACGGTCAATTTTAGTTGTTTTGTTCAGATTAATAGGCATAACGCCATTAGATTCTTTCCATTTCTTAAAAGTAACACGGTCATTAGGACACAACCAAAGCGCTGCATCATCTAATGCTGTAAAATGATCACAATCCGCATCAGATATATCCAGACACGCGCAATGGAACCAGTGGCGACATATGCCTTCACAGTATAGCCCCTTTTCGTGTTCGAAAACTTCAAAATTGCATAGAGGGCATATATCATCATCGTCAACACTAATAGATTTATTGCGGGATGACATTTGTGTATTTATTTTGAAAACAATAAAAGTTTTGAATTTGATAACAATAAAAGAAAGATCCTAATTTATTATTATTATTATTTTTTTTTTTTTTTTAGTTCATAACTAAAAAATAAAGAATTAAGAATTAAAGTAAAATTGTTAATAATCTTTAATTTATCACGATTATTTATATTACAATTTTTAATTAATATAATATTTGTATAAAATAATAAAAATAAGAAAGTATCACATAAAAGTTAAGTT
Source organism: Empis stercorea (assembly GCA_949752835.1). NCBI lineage: Eukaryota > Metazoa > Arthropoda > Insecta > Diptera > Empididae > Empis > Empis stercorea. Next base: position 29,988,568 of record OX457087.1, on the reverse strand, counting down.
AATTAAAAATATCGGCATTAATTTCTTTTAATAATGCCTAACACTAATCTTTTTAAATTATTCGTTAAATTATTTTTAATATTGATCAAAATATTTCAAAATTAACACCAATATATATATATTTTTAAAGTTGTTATTTACACAATATCGCAGTAAATAATTAAAATATTGGCAATAATAAATTAAAAAAAGAATTCACTATTTTTGTTCAAATTAATTGCTGTGTAATTAAATGTGTATCAAAGTATATATATTAATCAGTTAAATTTAAAGAGAAAAAAAAACAGTTTTAGTGATCACAAAATTAATACGAAAAAAAAAGTTCAAAGTTCATTAACTTTGTTAATATATTTATTTTATAACTAAATATCACTAAAAAATTGTTATTTTTTTGTATCCAAAGTTAATGGTTATATTAATATTAACTAAAACAAAATTAATTAATTGAAAATTAAAATAATTTTTAGAAACTGAGTTGATTAATTTAAACAGTTCGAACAATTGGCTTAACAGTTCGAACAAACGGCTTAACAGTTCGAACAAATTTTGCTGTACTATTAGTTGGAACTAAAAATAATATTAATTAATTAAATATTATACCTAAACAAACTCATTATTACTAACTTTCATTTTGGGTTTCTATTGGACTGCCATTATTTTCTCTAACTAATTCCGCTGTTACGGGTATTATTACCGTTTCACCTAAAATTTAAATATTTAAAAAAATAAAATAAATGCTATATATTCCATTGCTCACCATCTTCATCAATAAATTCTTCAACAATAAATTCATATTCAGTAAATTCAACTTCTTCACCCATTTCAATAATTTTCTTCAACTTATGACTCAAATTCAGAATTACAACACATTTGAATTTGTTTATACGCATACATTTACATAAATTTTGTATAAAAACACAACTTTGTGTCGCTCTGAACGCAATTTAGTTAAATAAAGTTACTAAAAAAGTAACTATTTGACCGCGAGAACGCACTGCAGTTGTTGTGTTAACAGATTAAGTTAGGAACCTGTAAAAAAAACCTGTATGACTGCATTTAGCTTGCTTGACTCTTTGAAAACAAAATAAACTTGTAAGCCCCGCCTTTGTAAACAAATCCAAACTTGTATGACCGCATTTTTTAACAACTGCAGGTTATCATAAATGAACTTTTGTTTCAAAGAAAAAGAAAAAAAAAATATCAGTGTTCAACATGATAAGCACATAAAATTCAAGTTGTATTATCCCTCCTTTGTAAACAAAACAAAAAAAATCACTTAATATGCAAATCTGTATTTTTGATTTGTTGATATGTCATTTCACTGTCAAAGTTAAGTTCATTATCATTAATAAAATAAGAAAACAAAAACAAGTTATCAAAAACAATCATTTATTCAAATTAAAAAAAATTTCAGTATTATAAATATATGAAGCTTTTTTTTCGATAAACTGCCTGCAATCTGGATTTTTTTCGATAAACTGCCTGCAATCTGGGTTTTTTCACTTAGGAAAATAAATAAATTTCAAAAAATTGTTAAAATAAACATTTGTATATTTGTAAATTTTATACAGATATTTTTTATCCCTACCATTTACTCTTTAATGATAAACCGAAGGCGGATTTACACATTCGCCGAAAAACCGTGACGCTCGACAAATGCTCTGACGGTTTTTATAAAGCAATTTACTCTTGTGTCGATTTTCAGCCACGCACACTAAATATTTTTTGTTTCGACAATTCGTATAATGTAAGATATGGCAAAATCTACATTGTGGAATGCTTTTTATAGTGGTGCAGGCGTTAAATATTATAGCACCTAGAATAATTGTTTGGCCCACTAGAACAGAAATAGAGGAAATTCAGATTAAATTTAAGTCAAAAGCTGGAATACCTAATGTAATTGGAGCAATTGATGGTACATATATAAAAATCGATGCGCCAGCTGAACATCCACAAGCAAATATAAATAGAAAATTGTACCATGCGATTACATTACAGGCCATTTGTGATGATAAATTGAAATTCACTGATGCTTTTGTAGGATATCCCAGTTCAGTCCATGATTGCAGAATTGTTAGAAATTCAGATATATATATAAAGATATAAATCAGAATTTTTCTAAATATTTTATTGAAAATTCATTCATTTTGGGAGATAAAGCATATCCATCTCTAAAATGGTGCGTAGTTCCATTTAAAGATAATGGACGACTCACAAATCGCCAAAAATATTTTAATAAATGCCATTCTGCCACCAGACAGACAATAGAACGCGCATTTGGTCATTTCTTTGGTCGTTTCAGGAGGTACAAACATTTACATGAGTAGGACAGACTTAATTCCAGATACAGTTTTGGCAGCATGTGTTTTACATAATTTATGCATTGATAATAAAGATTTAATTCCAAATAATGAAATTGAATTTTTTGATTGCGATGAAGCACCACTTGACGATTTTATACCATCATCAGAAAATTTCAGCCAAGCCATGCAAATTCGTGAAAATATCGTCAATCAGTTGTTCGAAAAATCTCAATTTAAAAAAAAAATAAAATTAAAGAAATATGTTTTTTTAAATTTTAAAATTACTAATTATAATTTTTTTTATTTTTTTTAAATTATTTTTGCAATTACTTCTCTAAAGTCTTTTTGCCCTTCTGCAATTAAAAGTTGCAGTGGATGGTAATAAAGTTGTTGTGGTTGATGTTAATGGTGCATTTAAATCATCACTTGATAAAGGAAATATAGGTTCAGTATACGTCCTTGTTGCTGATCTTATTCTCAGTGGTGTAACACTTGGATGTTGGCCATAAATTTCGTCAAATTCTTCAAAATATTCGAAATCAAAACTACTATGACCACTGCTGCCACTTCCCATTTTTATCTTTTTTCTTTAAATATAATTTTTTTAAGTTAGCCCATTTAAATTTAATTTTATGTGGTTCAATAAATACTCTATTATTTTTAAGTTCATTACTAATTTTCTCATATACAGCATCTCTTTTTATTATATTTGATTGGAATTCTTCTTTATGTTCTTTATATTTATTAATTAGTAATAATATTATATTTCTTGTCCATTTAAATTTTTAAAGCTGTACTATTAGTTGTAACTAAAAATAATATTAATTAATTAAATGTTATACCTAAACAAACTCATTATTACTAACTTTCATTTTGGGTTTCTATTGGACTGGCATTATTTTCTCTAACTAATTCCGCTGTTACGGGTATTATTAACGTTTCACCTAAAATTTAAATATTTAAAAAAATAAAATAAATGCTATATATTCCATTACTCACCATCTTCATCAATAAATTCTTCATCAAGAAATTCATATTCAGTAAATTCAACTTCTTCACCCATTTCAATAATTTTCTTCAACTTATGACTCAAATTCAGAATTACAACAAATTTGAATTTGTTTATTTTTTTTTTAATCGTTACATTATTTCAATTTTTCATAGAATTGTCTGTCAAAGTACTTTTAACTCGACCTCTAGATCAGAAGCTAATTTAACTATTGTAGTACATTAAAATAATTGTAGTAGAATGAGTAGAATTTCTACCATTTTTACTTTACGCATACATTTACATAAATTTTGTATAAAAACACAACTTTGTGTCGCTCTGAACGCAATTTAGTTAAATAAAGTTACTAAAAAAGTAACTATTTGACCGCGAGAACGCACTGCAGTTGTTGTGTTAACAGATTAAGTTAGGAACCTGTAAAAAAAACCTGTATGACTGCATTTAGCTTGCTTGACTCTTTGAAAACAAAATAAACTTGTAAGCCCCGCCTTTGTAAACAAATCCAAACTTGTATGACCGCATTTTTTAACAACTGCAGGTTATCATAAATGAACTTTTGTTTCAAAGAAAAAGAAAAAAAAAAGATCAGTGTTCAACATGATAAGCACATAAAATTCAAGTTGTGTTATCCCTCCTTTGTAAACAAAACAAAAAAAAATCACTTAATATGCTAATCTGAATTTTTGATTTTTTGATATTTCATTTCACTGTCAAAGTTAAGTTCATTATCATTAATAAAATAAGAAAACAAAAACAAGTTATCAAAAACAATCATTTATTCAAATTAAAAAAAATTTCAGTATTATAAATATATGAAGCTTTTTTTTCGATAAACTGCCTGCAATCTGGATTTTTTTCGATAAACTGCCTGCAATCTGGGTTTTTTCACTTAGGAAAATAAATAAATTTCAAAAAATTGTTAAAATAAACATTTGTATATTTGTAAATTTTATACAGATATTTTTTATTCCTACCATTTACTCTTTAATGATAAACCGAAGGCGGATTTACACATTCGCCGAAAAACCGTGACGCTCGACAAATGCTCTGACGGTTTTTATAAAGCAATTTACTCTTGTGTCGATTTTCAGCCACGCACACTAAATATTTTTTGTTTCGACAATTCGTATAATGTAAGATATGGCAAAATCTACATTGTGGAATGCTTTTTATAGTGGTGCAGGCGTTAAATATTATAGCACCTAGAATAATTGTTTGGCCCACTAGAACAGAAATAGAGGAAATTCAGATTAAATTTAAGTCAAAAGCTGGATTACCTAATGTAATTGGAGCAATTGATGGTACATATATAAAAATCGATGCGCCAGCTGAACATCCACAAGCAAATATAAATAGAAAATTGTACCATGCGATTACATTACAGGCCATTTGTGATGATAAATTGAAATTCACTGATGCTTTTGTAGGATATCCCAGTTCAGTCCATGATTGCAGAATTGTTAGAAATTCAGATATATATATAAAGATATAAATCAGAATTTTTCTAAATATTTTATTGAAAATTCATTCATTTTAGGAGATAAAGCATATCCATCTCTAAAATGGTGCGTAGTTCCATTTAAAGATAATGGACGACTCACAAATCGCCAAAAATATTTTAATAAATGCCATTCTGCCACCAGACAGACAATAGAACGCGCATTTGGTCATTTCTTTGGTCGTTTCAGGAGGTACAAACATTTACAAATGAGTAGGACAGACTTAATTCCAGATACAGTTTTGGCAGCATGTGTTTTACATAATTTATGCATTGATAATAAAGATTTAATTCCAAATAATGAAATTGAATTTTTTGATTGCGATGAAGCACCACTTGACGATTTTATACCATCATCAGAAAATTCCAGCCAAGCCATGCAAATTCGTGAAAATATCGTCAATCAGTTGTTCGAACAATCTCAATTTAAAAAAAAAATAAAATTAAAGAAATATGTTTTTTTAAATTTTAAAATTACTAATTATAATTTTTTTTATTGTTTTTAAATTATTTTTGCAATTACTTCTCTAAAGTCTTTTTGCCCTTCTGCAATTAAACGTTGCAGTGGATGGTAATAAAGTTGTTGTGGTTGATGTTAATGGTGCATTTAAATCATCACTTGATAAAGGAAATATAGGTTCAGTATACGTCCTTGTTGCTGATCTTATTCTCAGTGGTGTAACACTTGGATGTTGGCCATAAATTTCGTCAAATTCTTCAAAATATTCGAAATCAAAACTACTATGACCACTGCTGCCCCTTCCCATTTTTATCTTTTTTCTTCAAATATAATTTTTTTAAGTTAGCCCATTTAAATTTAATTTTATGTGGTTCAATAAATACTCCATCATTTTTAAGTTCATTACTAATTTTCTCATATACAGCATCTCTTTTTATTATATTTGATTGGAATTCTTCTTTATGTTCTTTATATTTATTAATTAGTAATAATATTATATTTCTTGTCCATTTAAATTTTTAAAGCTGTACTATTAGTTGTAACTAAAAATAATATTAATTAATTAAATATTATACCTAAACAAACTCATTATTACTAACTTTCATTTTGGGTTTCTATTGGACTGCCATTATTTTCTCTAACTAATTCCGCTGTTACGGGTATTATTACCGTTTCACCTAAAATTTAAATATTTAAAAAAATAAAATAAATGCTATATATTCTATTACTCACCATCTTCATCAATAAATTCTTCAACAATAAATTCATATTCAGTAAATTCAACTTCTTCACCCATTTCAATAATTTTCTTCAACTTATGACTCAAATTCAGAATTACAACAAATTTGAATTTGTTTATTTTTTTTTTAATCGTTACATTATTTCAATTTTTCATAGAATTGTCTGTCAAAGTACTTTTAACTCGACCTCTAGATCAGAAGCTAATTTAACTATTGTAGTACATTAAAATAATTGTAGTAGAATGTAGTAGAATTTCTACCATTTTTACTTTACGCATACATTTACATAAATTGTGTATAAAAACACAACTTTGTGTCGCTCTGAACGCAATTTAGTTAAATAAAGTTATTAAAAAAGTAACTATTTGACCGCGAGAACGCACTGCAGTTGTTGTGTTAACAGATTAAGTTAGGAACCTGTAAAAAAAACCTGCATTTAGCTTGCTTGACTCTTTGAAAACAAAATAAACTTGTAAGCCCCGCCTTTGCAAACAAATCCAAACTTGTATGACCGCATTTTTTAACAACTGCAGGTTATCATAAATGAACTTTTGTTTCAAAGAAAAAGAAAGAAAAACAAGCTCAGTGTTCAACATGATAAGCACATAAAATTCAAGTTGTGTTTTCCCTCCTTTGTAAACAAAACAAAAAAAATCACTTAATATGCTAATCTGAATTTTTGATTTTTTGATATTTCATTTCACTGTCAAAGTTAAGTTCATTATCATTAATAAAATAAGAAAACAAAAACAAGTTATCAAAAACAATCATTTATTCAAATTAAAAAAAATTTCAGTATTATAAATATATGAAGCTTTTTTTTCGATAAACTGCCTGCAATCTGGATTTTTTTCGATAAACTGCCTGCAATCTAGGTTTTTTACACTTAGGAAAATAAATAAATTTCAAAAAAGTGTTAAAATAAACATTTGTATATTTGTAAATTTTATACAGACATTTTTTATTCTTACCATTTACTCTTTAATGATAAACCGAAGGCGGATTTACACATTCGCCGAAAAACCGTGACGCTCGACAAATGCTCTGACGGTTTTTATAAAGCAATTTACTCTTGTGGCGATTTTCAGCCACGCACACTAAATATTTTTTGTTTTGACAATTCGTATAATGTAAGATATGGCAAAATCTACATTGTGGAATGCTTTTTATAGTGGTGCAGGCGTTAAATATTATAGCACCTAGAATAATTGTTTGGCCCACTAGAACAGAAATAGAGGAAATTCAGATTAAATTTAAGTCAAAAGCTGGAATACCTAATGTAATTGGAGCAATTGATGGTACATATATAAAAATCGATGCGCCAGCTGAACATCCACAAGCAAATATAAATAGAAAATTGTACCATGCGATTACATTACAGGCCATTTGTGATGATAAATTGAAATTCACTGATGCTTTTGTAGGATATCCCAGTTCAGTCCATGATTGCAGAATTGTTAGAAATTCAGATATATATATAAAGATATAAATCAGAATTTTTCTAAATATTTTATTGAAAATTCATTCATTTTAGGAGATAAAGCATATCCATCTCTAAAATGGTGCGTAGTTCCATTTAAAGATAATGGACGACTCACAAATCGCCAAAAATATTTTAATAAATGCCATTCTGCCACCAGACAGACAATAGAACGCGCATTTGGTCATTTCTTTGGTCGTTTCAGGAGGTACAAACATTTACAAATGAGTAGGACAGACTTAATTCCAGATACAGTTTTGGCAGCATGTGTTTTACATAATTTATGCATTGATAATAAAGATTTAATTCCAAATAATGAAATTGAATTTTTTGATTGCGATGAAGCACCACTTGACGATTTTATACCATCATCAGAAAATTCCAGCCAAGCCATGCAAATTCGTGAAAATATCGTCAATCAGTTGTTCGAACAATCTCAATTTAAAAAAAAAATAAAATTAAAGAAATATGTTTTTTTAAATTTTAAAATTACTAATTATAATTTTTTTTATTGTTTTTAAATTATTTTTGCAATTACTTCTCTAAAGTCTTTTTGCCCTTCTGCAATTAAACGTTGCAGTGGATGGTAATAAAGTTGTTGTGGTTGATGTTAATGGTGCATTTAAATCATCACTTGATAAAGGAAATATAGGTTCAGTATACGTCCTTGTTGCTGATCTTATTCTCAGTGGTGTAACACTTGGATGTTGGCCATAAATTTCGTCAAATTCTTCAAAATATTCGAAATCAAAACTACTATGACCACTGCTGCCACTTCCCATTTTTATCTTTTTTCTTCAAATATAATTTTTTTAAGTTAGCCCATTTAAATTTAATTTTATGTGGTTCAATAAATACTCCATCATTTTTAAGTTCATTACTAATTTTCTCATATACAGCATCTCTTTTTATTATATTTGATTGGAATTCTTCTTTATGTTCTTTATATTTATTAATTAGTAATAATATTATATTTCTTGTCCATTTAAATTTTTAAAGCTGTACTATTAGTTGTAACTAAAAATAATATTAATTAATTAAATATTATACCTAAACAAACTCATTATTACTAACTTTCATTTTGGGTTTCTATTGGACTGCCATTATTTTCTCTAACTAATTCCGCTGTTACGGGTATTATTACCGTTTCACCTAAAATTTAAATATTTAAAAAAATAAAATAAATGCTATATATTCTATTACTCACCATCTTCATCAATAAATTCTTCAACAATAAATTCATATTCAGTAAATTCAACTTCTTCACCCATTTCAATAATTTTCTTCAACTTATGACTCAAATTCAGAATTACAACAAATTTGAATTTGTTTATTTTTTTTTTAATCGTTACATTATTTCAATTTTTCATAGAATTGTCTGTCAAAGTACTTTTAACTCGACCTCTAGATCAGAAGCTAATTTAACTATTGTAGTACATTAAAATAATTGTAGTAGAATGTAGTAGAATTTCTACCATTTTTACTTTACGCATACATTTACATAAATTTTGTATAAAAACACAACTTTGTGTCGCTCTGAACGCAATTTAGTTAAATAAAGTTATTAAAAAAGTAACTATTTGACCGCGAGAAGGCACTGCTGTGTTAACAGATTAAGTTAGGAACCTGTAAAAAAACCTGCATTTAGCTTGCTTGACTCTTTGAAAACAAAATAAACTTGTAAGCCCCGCCTTTGCAAACAAATCCAAACTTGTATGACCGCATTTTTTAACAACTGCAGGTTATCATAAATGAACTTTTGTTTCAAAGAAAAAGAAAGAAAAACAAGCTCAGTGTTCAACATGATAAGCACATAAAATTCAAGTTGTGTTTTCCCTCCTTTGTAAACAAAACAAAAAAAATCACTTAATATGCTAATCTGAATTTTTGATTTTTTGATATTTCATTTCAAGGTCAAAGTTAAGTTCATTATCATTAATAAAATAAGAAAACAAAAACAAGTTATCAAAAACAATCATTTATTCAAATTAAAAAAAATTTCAGTATTATAAATATATGAAGCTTTTTTTTCGATAAACTGCCTGCAATCTGGATTTTTTTCGATAAACTGCCTGCAATCTAGGTTTTTTTCACTTAGGAAAATAAATAAATTTCAAAAAAGTGTTAAAATAAACATTTGTATATTTGTAAATTTTATACAGACATTTTTTATTCTTACCATTTACTCTTTAATGATAAACCGAAGGCGGATTTACACATTCGCCGAAAAACCGTGACGCTCGACAAATGCTCTGACGGTTTTTATAAAGCAATTTACTCTTGTGGCGATTTTCAGCCACGCACACTAAATATTTTTTGTTTTGACAATTCGTATAATGTAAGAACTCTCCCTAATACAGGACGTACGGCTGTGTGTACTGTATTAGGGAGAGGTCTAACTTATAAAGTTCCATATAAAAACAAATTTCATACAAGTGTGCGTGGCCTCTGCGACGGAAAAGATAAAGTTGGCTCAATATATATAAATAAATATGATTCTATCCCTCCGTTGTGGAAAATATTTTTAAGACAAACATGTCTTAAAGTTTGGGTCACGTAGACACACCGTGCAGTCTTCATTTTGGTGAATTCGTTCACTTCTAAAGGGGTAAGATCAAAAGTCATTAAGTACTCCATTACAGTTGTATGTTATAAATTTTTTATTAACTACCCTCTAAGAAAAGCGATCTGTAAACGGCATAAAAATGTAGTCATTTGCCTATATAAGACTCCGTTTTCGAACGGCCTTTACGGCGTTCCATCGGACCGTTTCTGTTCCCATGGGTGTATGGAAATTGAAATGAAAGACGGCACGCTAAAGCGTAATGTTTTTATGCCGCATTTGCGATACAATTTTACGCCGCTTTTTCCGGCATAATTTTATGCCACTTTTGTAGCTCAATTTTATCCCGCCTGTTCGGCTCCAATTTATGCCGTCTTTTCGGCTCCATTTCGAACCGCTTAAAATAATTATAAATAATCCAAAAATAAAATCCAAAAACTTTAATTTTTTAATAAAATATTTAGTATTTTATTACATTATCAACACAATTATCATAATATATAAATATTTTGTATTTTAAATATCTTGAAATGACTGACTGGAACTACAATGTTTCATTAATTTTTCCCAAACCAGGAAAGTTTACAGACAGCTTAATCTGTTAATCATTTTTAGGCAGAATTTCACATATATATCCAATGAATTATCACAAAAGCCCTTTAATATTTTAATCTGAAAATAAAAACAAAAATTATTAGATTATTTATAAATTATTAATTTAATATATAATTTAATACATTAAATATTTACCAAAAAAATATTCCACACACTTTGAACACTCTGACAAACAAAATAATAATGAGAACAAAGACACAAGAAAGCCATAAATATAATTTTATGTTAATTGATTAGTCATATTACTCTTTAGATCCGCTAAAGCGGTTTATTTTCGATTCGTATTACGCGTTGCGTTTTAGAGCCGCAAAATTCGATTTATGCGTTACGTTTTAGAGCCGAAAAATACGGCACGAAAATGAAATCTGAATATATGAAAAAATACGGCGTGGTTGCGAAATTTTAAAGCGTAGGAAAAGTATAATTGATGTAGGCTCCAGATCAAATAATAATTGCTTAGCAAAATCAATTATTATCGGTAAATATCTAGCTGATGGTAATAATGAAGCATTAAAAAAATGTTTACGAAAAAATTCCAAATTATTATCCTTCTCCGGAAACTTTTGTAGCGGATTAGTATATAGTTGGTATTTAATTACAATTTCAATTCAACTTCAAAATATGTATTATAAGATAAAATTCGTTAAAAAAAAAGAAAGTTTTATTTATTATATAATTACGTATTACTGGTAATAATATACGCAACCCTTAAAATTAATATTTACCATAAAATTCTGCGCCGAGTAAAATACAAAAGAAAAAGAACGTGCTTTGACACACAAGAGAGTTTTCTTGGTAAAAACGCTTTTTTTTTTAATTATGAGCCAAGAAGAAAAGATATGCAGATAGTTTCTTATTTTTCTTGAATATTAAATAAGTACATATGTATATTCAAATAATCTGTATAAAACTAATTTAAAACAAAAAAATATTAAATTATCAACTTAAATCAAAACAAAAAGTATATTAACTTAACCAGCAAAAAGAAAATACGAAGGGATAGTAGAGAGAAACCAGAAACAAAAAAGTTTTTTTGTTAATATCTAAAATAAAAAAAAATATGATTAGTCTTCAAAAATTCAAAAATGTCGAAAACTATAGGATATATGTATATAGTTTTATTAATACAAAATTATTAAAATTATTGATCTGTATGATATCAAGTTATACTAGATACTTTGGGCAACCCCAGTAAATTCTACAACAATGGATGATATAGTTCTAGAATAATCACAGATGTCAAAATGTCAGAAATTTTGTATTGTTCATTAACAATATTCAAAGAGAATTAAACGAGTAATATTATATCTCCAAATATAAAAAAAAGGTGGTATAAATGTTATTTCAAAATTTAATGGAGTATTAAAAGAAAATGTTAATATTGGTGACAAAATTTGAATAGATAAAAAAAATAGTTAAAATTGTTAAAATTTTTATATAGAGAAATAGTAGTACAAATGTGTTAGAAAACAAAAAAAAATCTGTTAAATTTTGAAGAAGGACAAAAAAAAAATAATAATAATATAGTTTTTGTATATATAAAATAAATAAATAAATTTTGTATATATAAAATAAATAAATTTCTTTTTAGCTATCAATATAAAATTATAAAAAAAAATTATATCTCAAACCAACATATCAAATAAAGCTACATGTACATGATGCTGAATAAAATTTGAGTGACAAAATTTATTTTATTTATATATACAAAATAGAAAAAAAAATATATAGTTTTTGTCATATTAAATAAAATTAAATCATACTTAAAATAGAAATAAATTCTAATAGAAAAAATAAATTTATTATATTTAATTGCAAGTTATATAAAAAAAAAGAAATTTAAATAAACCTTATCATATTATATAATTAAATCTGTATACATAAATATATAAATAAATTGTTAACCATCAATGATAATGACCTACCACAATAATTATGTATACAAATTTAAAATGATTAACAATAAAATTTTTTTTAAATAAATATTGTAAACATTGATAAATACAAATAATTTTCTTTATATATTAATGTTTATAAATAAAATGTTTCAATACAATAAAATGTGTCTGTAAATAAAAATATTTGGTGGAAAGCTTCGATAAATGAATTCGCTCTAACAACAAAATAATCGATAACACCTAAAATTATGCCATGGAATATACGAAGTAAATTTATTTTTATGTGAAAAGAAAATATAAATGTTATAATAATGATAAAAAGGGACCAGCATAAAAATTTGGTCAAATGTTGGTCAAGGATCGATGGCGATTATTTTTGCCATATAGGGTAGGTAATTAAGGACCAGGTAAAATAACTACATCTATTTTACTTTGAAATTGCATAGTTGTTTTATCGGGTAGAATGTCCATCTTTTCTACCTAAGTTTGTATTTTTTTTCTTAATGACTGGTTTAATTATTATTATAATTTCTCTGTGCCGACAACGCGTAAAATTAATTAACCAATCGAATTGGAATTGATTTAAATTATTTTGTTGGAGAAGCTGATTGGTTTTCCAAAAAATTATTGGAAAGATTTTGGAAAACCAAAAAAGCTCTCCAACAAAATAAAATAGAAAGAAAAATTAAAATTCGGACAGTTGATCGGATAAAGTTTTGATTGAAAATTTTAAAATATAAATTATTAATTTAGTTGATCGTAAAAAAAGGTGTTTTATTTTAATCAATTTTTAAAATTCATCGGTAAAAAAGAATATATTAAGTTCTATTTTAAAAGCAAAAAGTAAATTTTATATAATATAATTTAAAATAATTTTGTTAGTGAGTAGTGGAAAATTTAGAGAAAATTTAAAATAAAATTAAATTAAAACTAAAATATTATAAAATTAAAATTACAAAATTTAAGAAAGAACATTTAGAAATGTGAATTGGATAATTTGTTAACTCAAATATTTTATAATAACCTGATATTATAATAATCTTATAATAAATTTTAATAATAATAACTTTTATATAAAAATTAATAAATAAACAAAAAATTAAATAAAATGAAATTTATGTAAAAAATAAAATAAACTAAAATTGTTTTTATTAAAAAAAAAACTTTTCAAGTTAAAAAAGGTGAGATAAAATAAAGAATATAATAGAACTTTTTATGATTGTAATATTTTATATTACAACATTGGCGCTGCGGACAGGATAAGAAGTACGTTTCTTATCCTAAAAAATCTGTGTCGGTAAAACGAAAGTGTAAAAATTAAATATAAACAAAATATATATTAAAATAAATTAAAATAGAAGCAGAATTAAATTAAATAGACAAAAAAAAAAAAATAAAGTTTAATAAATTTTTTTTTAATACATATAAAATTTTTTTTAAAAAAAAAGTGGTTGAAGCAGTTGATATATATATAAAAGTTGAAGCAGTTTAGGCAGATACGGGTCATCGTTATTTTACATAATTATTATTACAAAAAACGTAATATTAATAATTATGGAAAATAACAAAATTTATTTTTTGGCAAATTATTAAAAATGTAAATTTTAGAATTAAATTAAAATAATCAAAAAAAAAAACTTATAGAAAAAATTGTTTGAATAAAATTAAAAAAAAAAAAATTATAAAAAAAAAATATTAAATTAAAAGGTTAAAAAATTGATATTTTTTTTAATTAGAAAATAAAATACTAAAATTTGTTAAATTATAAAGAATATTTTATAAAAATTTGAAAATAATGGCAAAAAATAAATAAAATTAAAATAAAAATTTTTAGTAATTTTAAAATAATAAATATATAAAAAAAATCCTTTTCAATATATATACAAAATACTTTTTTTTGTTTTTAAAAAAACAAAAAAAAACTAAAATTACTAGTGAATTAAAATATTTATACAAAGTTCCAACAAAATAAAATGCATAAATATATATATGTATATATATAATGAAATTTTTTTTATATACCACCAAAAACCTTAACCTATTCTCATAGTTAACCTAATTTAATTTTTTTCTCTCTCTTCAATAAAATTTAAAAAATAAAATATGTATATAATAAATAAAATTGGGGTATATATACATATGTATGAAAAAATATGTAAAAAAATTTTTAAATAAAAAAGTCATATATGCACATATACATATACTATGAAAAAATATTAAAATATTAAACCTATATCAAACATAATTTTTTTTATTACACAAAAGTTTTATTCTCCAAGTATAAATTGCAAATTGTGCGTTTTGATCAATTTGTAGTTTAAAAAGTTTATATTAAAGTTTGTTTACTTGAAATATAATACATATTATTAAGTGTATTATTATAAATCAAATTCGAATAAAAATAGGGTAATCAAAACAATTACGGTGTAAAAGGTTAAGTTTATTTAATTTAACACAAAACTGTGTAAATAAAGTGTAGAATAAAATTCTGTACTAAGTTGACACAGGGCTGTGTGCAAACAAAGAAACAATAAAAAAATTTTACATAAGTGTAAAAATTTAAATAAAATTTGGTTTATAACCTACAATTTTTTTCGTTACCCTATATTTACATTTTATATTAAAATTTCATTAATTGTTTGTTCGTAATGACGAAAATTATATATACATATATATAAAATTATATATATATATATATTTTCAAATTACGTTTGATCATTTTTATATAAAATAATTTTATCAATTTTTAATATAAAATTGATATTAATTAAAATATTTTAAATGACGTACGTAAATTTCATTAGCGCAAAGCGCGTTTGTTTTGTAAAAGCATTCGGATTAAACAAATTTTCTATTAAGAAAATATTTTTTTAAAAAAATGTTATAAAATATTTTTTGCATTATTTTAGGAGTTAGGAAACTTATATTTTCTTGAGTTAAACATTTTAGTTTAAAAAATAATTTTTTTTTGCATATTTTTAGGGAATGGAAAAATAAAATAAAATAAAAATTAGTATTTTTTAAATAAATTGTTTAGAATAATTTTCGTTAAATAAAATAAAATAAATAAATGAAATTACATAAAATTCTTAGAAAAAATAAAAATAATTTTTTTTTCGACCCCTAAAATACATTTTTTGAGAAATGTTTATAAAAAATGACCCCTAAAATAAAATATTACTAAAATGACCCCTAAATCGTAATTTAAAAAAAAAGCATATATAAATTATTGTTGTTGTTGGAATTATTTTTTATAAACTAATGTCGCAAAATTCAAAACCCCCAACGTTGGCGCAATCTATATTAAAATTTTCAAAGCGAATATCAACATTTTCATTTTTAAATGCAAGTCCAGAATTTGAAAACTTGCATAAACATACTAAAACAAACGTCGAAAATATAGAAGCGGAACCAAATTTAGAAGTATTGGATTGAAATAACTTTGTTGATTTTTTATATCAAGTGCAAGGAGAACGAATATCAGAAAATAGAAAAAGTTTTAGAACATTGAGGTCAGGAGTAAAGTATAACAGGATTGGCCCAGTACGGAAACCAAGGAAAGCTAGGAGAAATAACGTAATAATTAATAAAACAGAAAGAAAAAGTTTAAATAAAGACAAAATGAATCCAATAAACGACCCCCAATACTTTAATTTCACAAAAACAAATAATGCAAATAGAACAATAAATAAACCGGGACAATAGGATTAAACTCGACCCCTATTCCACCACCACCACCAATTGCACATCGAGAGGAATACGTTGCGAAGAACTTTACAAACGACAACTCATATCATTTGGAACCAACATTGTTACCAGTGGAAAAAATAATCAAAACTTTTTTAGTTCCAATATTTTCGGGTCTAGGGTTGGACATTGAGAATGAGTTGAACAATTTTCTCGAATTAGCTCATCAAGCATACGAATTGACATTAGACGAACAAAATGGAATATTATTGAGAATTTTGATTACAAGTAAACTGACTGGTACAGCCAACGCACTTTTCAGATATGCCAACGTTGAAAACTTTAACCAATATAAAGATATTTTACGAAATAGTTTCATAGAGAGCAGATATGGCTACATTAGCATCGGAAATGATGGGAATGTACCAGTATGAAAGCGAATCAGTGGAACTATTTGGGGAAAGAATAGCAGAAAAATTGGCGGCGTATAGAAATAGAGTAAATGAAAGGTATCAAAGCGAGGGACGAGCTTTAATAAATGAAATGGAGATAACGGCAAAGAGAATATTCTTGGGAGGACTGCGTTCATCAGAATTAAAACAGTATTTAATTTTCAAAAACCCCGAAAACTCAAGCTCATAATATAAATGGTATGAACGAAAGTTTAGAAAAGAACCCTTTCGAATGGTGTGCACGAGAGAGGACATACAATTTTAAATAGTGAAGCTCGTAAGTCCTATGAATCCAAAATGACAATGGTTTCGGGAAACGAGGACGGAATGAACTAAAAGAGCCCACCTCATTCCTTTCGTAGGCTAAAATAACCATACAAGAGCCAATAATTAATTTAGAAAAATATTATTAGCTTCTACTATATAATAATTTAATAAAAGATTAGCTTCTACTTAAGTAATAATTTAATAAAAGATAAAGAAGAAAATAATGAAACTAATTAAAATAATGAAAATGAAATTGAAATAAATTATGTTAAGTCGAATATAGGCTCTTGTGAAGGAAAAGTAATAAACGAAACAGAAATCGAAAATAAGAATTAAGTTACCAAATGATGGTATTTTGCGGAACATTGCGATGACCCCTAAATGCGATGAAAATAAATCAAAAACAATTTATACAGAAAAATCAAGTGATAAAAATACGGATAAAATACAAATGATTAAAGGAATTTTTGATTACGTGGATATGGATATTGTAAATTACAAGAATAATATATTTTTTAAAGCAAAAAATTTAATGAAAAAAAGTCTCAAGTCTGGAAAGCAACTAAAAATTGTACAGATGATTTTAAAACAGAAAAAATAATTATGAATTTAGAAGAAGATATTAACGCAGGAATTGTTAAATCAAATAAGGAAGAAAAGGTAAATATTATTATAGAAGACAATGTAGGAGTAATTGTTGAAGAATTTTATTTGGAATAATATATAGTAGAAGTAAAATGTTTTAATAAAAATGTTATAGAAGTTGTAGTAGAAGAAAATTATTTAAGTACAAAAGTTTGTACTGGTATATTGATAGAAGATGAAATTATTGGAGATAATAATATTAATGAAAATATAAATGAAAATATTAATGAAAATATTAATAAAGAAAAAGAATTTTGTTTAAAAATTCAAATGGAAAAAGTAAAAATGAATTCATATAGTACTGATGTTAATATTGAAAAAGAAGTAAATGAAGAAACAATTTATAATACAAGAGACAAAAATAAGGAAATAAAAAATATAGAAGCATCCATAATAACTGCACGGAAAATAATAATAAATAAAAATAACTATTTCATTAAAAATAATAACATTTATATCATTGTATTTAAAATAAATTCCAATACTACGGGTATTGAAAATATAAAAAATAATAAAAAACTTAAATTGACCCCTATTCTTAATGTTGTTACTTTACCATTAAGAAAACTATATAACAATATAATAAAATTAAATCATAAATATAAAAAACATAGGTGGAAGCGTAAAGGTAAATTAAATTGAAATAAAAAATATATATTTAAATATTCCATTTTAATATAAATAAAGAAAAAATTAAATAAGTTTTTTTTGTAGAAAAAAAAAATTTTTTTGTTAAAATTTTTTTTTGGATAAAATAGAAAGGGGAGCGTTACCGCTCAAAAACAAATAATAGGGATAATATATGCAAAAAAAATTTATGCTTATTCCTTAAATCCCTATTCCTTATCTTTAATTTTTATATATATGCATTTTTTTAGTAAAAATAAATCAATATTTAAATTTTAATAAAAATAAAAATAAAGTTATAGTTTAAAAAAAAATTTAATATATAATTTTAATATTAAAACATATAATTTTTTTATAATAAAACAAAAAGGATTTTTTTTATAGAATTTGAATAAATAAAATATAGTAAACAAGATATTAACTGTATAAATGGTAAAGAAAAAAAACAATTTTTAAAAGAAACTTTAGAGAAAAATATAAAATATGTATAAAAATAAATTAAGCATGAAATAAAATTATATTTAAAAAATATACAAATTTATAAAAGAAAATTTTTTTAGTAAAAAAAAAATATATAAATATACAACAAATTTTTTAGTAAAAAATATAACAAACATACAAAGTTTAAAAAAAATGAATTAAAAAAAAATTATGTACAAATAAAATTTTAAAATATAAGAGTCAAAAAGATTTTTCGACGATTTATGTACAAATAAAATTTAAAAAAAAAAGAAAAAAATTAATTAGAAAAAAAAATTATATACAAATAAAATTTTAAAATATAAGAGTCAAAAAGATTTTTCGACCCTTATATTTTTTCTAAGAGGGAAGGTGTTGTGAATTGAGGCTGATTGGTTTTCCAAAAAATTATTGGAAAGATTTTGGAAAACCAAAAAAGCTCTCCAACAAAATAAAATAGAAAGAAAAATTAAAATTCGGACAGTTGATCGGATAAAGTTTTGATTGAAAATTTTAAAATATAAATTATTTATTTAGTTGATCGTAAAAAAAAGGTGTTTTATTTTAATCAATTTTTAAAACTCATCGGTAAAAAAGAATATATTAAGTTCTATTTTAAAAGCAAAAAGTAAATTTTATATAATATAATTTAAAATAATTTTGTTAGTGAGTAGTGGAAAATTTAGAGAAAATTTAAAATAAAATAAAATTAAAACTAAAATATTATAAAATTAAAATTACAAAATTTAAGAAAGAACATTTAAAAATGTGAATTGGATAATTTGTAAACTTAAATATTTTATAATAACCTGATATTATAATAATCTTATAATAAATTTTAATAATAATAACTTTTATATAAAAATTAATAAATAAACAAAAAATTAAATAAAATGAAATTTATGTAAAAAATAAAATAAACTAAAATTGTTTTTATTTAAAAAAGAAAATTTTTCAAGTAAAAAAAGGTGAGATAAAATAAAGAATATAATAGAACTTTTTATGATTGTAATATTTTATATTACAACACGATCTTGAAAAACGTATGCATACATATCATGTATGTGGTGAAAAATATTGTGAGATTTGTAATAAGGTAGTCGATAGATACCATCCATCAATATTGTGTTAAACCTTAAACAAAAAAAAGACCTCTTAAATATACGTTAGTTTTTTATGATATTGAATGTACTCAAGACCAAATTATTGACGTAAACAGTTATCGTCATGTACCATATTTATGTATTGCTAACATGCTCTGTCATTATTGTTATCAACATGATAATGCGGACTTTAAGTGTCCAAATTGTAAAAAAAGGGTGCACATATTTGAAAACAATTTAGATGGTAATTGTATAAATTTTTTTATTGATTTTTTGGTAAACAACAACGCAAATGAGAGACGAAAAATTTGCTGTATAGCAAATAACTTTAAAAGCTACGATGGTCAGTTTATACTTACAGAATTATTAAAAAGAAATAAAGATGTTGTTCCCATTATGTTTTATGTGTATTTTGTGTGTGTGTATATATAAAAAAAAAAATTGAATATTTTTTTTATATTATATGTGCATGGCGTGATTAAGTTTTTATATATGTGTGAAAATGTACGCAGTTTTTTTTTATATTTTAATATATAATTTTTGTATGTAATTTATATATGAAACCGTTATATTTTAGAATTTTTTATAAATTCTTTTAAATATTTTTTTTTAAATCAAAAATTTTATATATTTGGCGATTTTTATGTTTTTTGTCTATATTTTATTAAATATATTAATATGCACTACATTTTATTTTGTAATCACACTCGCTTTTATAAAAAAAAAACAAAAAGTTACTTTTAGCACGTGCATATACTTTTCTTGCAATTGTCTTTTTTTATATTTTTTTTTTCATGAATTAAAATTTTATGTTATCATTTATTTGATGGAATAATTATAATCACGTCGGGGTCACCAATATAGTTATCAATATATATTTATTGTGATTTAAATAAAACTCAATTATTTAATTATTAATAACTATCATTAAATTTATTATATTATAATATTGTCACTATGGAAATTAACACAACTCAATTTTGCTAGTACTGATTGCTGACTGACTGTTTTGTCATCTTCGTGTCGGACCAGTTAAAATTGATAGCTGCAGGAATACTACTGGAGCGGGAGAGCGACAACCTTTTTCGTGTCGCTACAAGGTTTTAAAATTGTCAAAATAACGTTTGATACACATACACATTTTATTGTTTCGCTAAATTTTTAACCAATACCATTATTAAAATTTCCGAAAACGTTTGGTTTAGAAGAAATTCATAAAGGGGATTATCCACACTTTTTTAACAGAGAAAAAAAATTATAATTATGTTGGTGAAATTCCTGCACAAGATATGTTTGCCACACAAAGTTTAAGTTCAAGCGAATTGCAAAAACTTACAAAATGGTGGCAAGACTATAAAAGTCGAAATTATATATTTAATAACCGTAACGAACTAATAAAATATTGTAAAACGGATGTACAAATACTGAGAAGGGGGTGCCTCAAATTCATGAATGACTTTATATCTTTAATGGTTGTAAACCCTTTTCTATAAAGTTTTACAATTGCTCAAGCCGTAATTATTGTATATCGTAAAAAATGTCTAATTGAAAATACAATAGGTGTTATACCTTCTAATAATTATAATTCTAAATAAAACCAATCCTTTATATGTTTAAAATGGTTAATATCTGAAAACAATAAAATTAATGGTCAGATTAAGTTTGAGGTAGTTCTACCAAACTGTGGTCTTCAAGTTGATGGTTACAATACTTATACAAATATTGTGGTGGGATGTTGGTTTAGCGTTTCTACTTCGCTTCGCTTACGATTAGCGATGCGCCAATATCAGAAGTCGGTATGTTAAAAAAATTTCGCTACGCTACTTTTCTCGTGCTTCGGCAATACCAATAATAGTATTTCGATATTAATTTCGAATGTCAAAAATATATATTTCATTGATAAATATATATACCTAAATATTAAAATGTCAATAATAAAAGTAATAAATTTACTAATGTGGCTTTCGTTTGGGATTGTTTAAAGTTTTTATCTAAATGCTGCCCAATCGAACATGATAACAAAATCGATTTCGCTATTATTAAATGGAGGGGGTAAAACTTGAAGAAAATCTTAGATTGGTTCTCTTTGAGCAAGGTGAGTCCAAAATGAGTCAAAATAGAAGTCCGCTATATATAGCGAATCTCATTTCTGATTCGTTTTTCTGAGATAAAAACGTATCATCTACGAATCATTCCTGTATGATAATTAGACTCGAAGCGATATTAAATTTCAAAATTAGTACATCGAAATTGAATCGTTTACGAACAAAAATTGATACGTCTGCGACTCAGATTTATATCTCAGGAACGTATCAAAAAAACGAAATGAAATTGAGACAGCATATTCTTCAAAATTGATACGTTTGCGAACTTAATAGTGAAACATCTGCGGCCCATTTTTACATCTCAGAAACGTATCAAAAAAGCGAATTGAAATTGAGACAGTATATTCTTCAAAATTGATACGTTTGCGAACTTAATAGTCAAACATCTGCGGCTCATATTTACATCTCCAAAAAGTATCAGAAAAGCGAAGTGAAATTGAGACAGAAAATTAGAATTAAATTTGAAACCTAAATTTATTCAAAAAGTGAAAATAAAATAGCAAAGATTAGTTTATAATATTATTTATTATTATCACAACATTTTATTAAAAATGTTAATTAAAATTCAATATTTTTATAAATAAATTTACATATTAATTTATATTACATATCTCATAATTTCATGTTTCTATTATTAATTCAAAAAATGAGGCATTTTAATCGAACCTCTTCTGAATAATTTAATGCTTCTTATCACATTTTGTTTGCATTGACATTATATAGTAAATTAAAATTCAATATTTTTATAAATAAATTTACATATTAATTTATATTACATATCTCATAAATTTCATGTTTATATTATTAATTTAAAAAATGAGGCATTTTAATCGTACCTCTTCTGAATAATCTAATGCTTTTTATCAGATTTTGTTTGCATTGACATTATATAGTAAATTAAAATTCAATATTTTTATAAATAAATTTACATATTAATTTATATTACATATCTCATAAATTTCATGTTTCTATTATTAATTCAAAAAATGAGGCATTTTAATCGTACCTCTTCTGAATAATCTAATGCTTTTTATCACATTTTGTTTGCATTGCATTGACATTATTTTATCACACATATTTTATTTTTCTATTATTAATTAAAGTAGAGGCATTTAATTTCAGTTCTATCTCTAACATTAGTTATATTAAAATTAAAAAAAAACCGAATTCGATTTGTACTTGTACTTCATTTTTTTAGAGCGCTACAAAAATAATTTTGTTTTAATTAAAATTAAATTTTCACAAAAATAGATATTTTTTCAAATAAAAAAAACCAGGAATTTAAGTTCTACCTTAAAATAATAACTTATTACTTAAAATAATTATGTTTTAATTAAAATTAAATTTTCACAAAAATAGATATTTTTTTTAAATAAAAAAAACCAGGAATTTAAGTTCTACCTTAAAATAATAACTTATAACTTAAAATAATTATTTTAATTAAAAAATACTGAGTAAAAAATTTATATTATTTTAAAATAAAAAAATGAGGAATTTAATTTCTACCTCAACTTAAAAGTTTATATAAAAATTTCGGTGTAATTATTTTACATTAATTTAAAATAAAAAAAACGAGGAATTTAATTTCTACCTCAACTTAAAAGATTAAATAAAAATTTCTATGTAATTATTTTACATTAATTTAAAATAAAAAAAAAACGAGGAATTTAATTTCTACCTCTGCTAAAAAATATAATTAAATATAATCTTAATAAATTTATATTAATTAAAAATAAAAAAACGAGGAAATTTACTTAATTTTACTTATTTTTAGCCTTTTTTATTCGGTCTTTCGAATAATTGAACCACTTTTTTATTATGTTAATTGTATCACTAACCCTCGAGTTAGGATACTTCTTCATGGCACATTCTGAAAAAAATATTTTTTAATAATATTATGTAGTTTTTTATTTATTTATATGTATTAAGTATATTACCTTTTATAATATTCATGGTATCATAAGACTGTACAGAAATGTTATTGTGCCTACCATACCATGAATATTTTACAGCGGCTTCATCGCTTAGAATTTGTCTTAAGCAGCCTCGCACAAACTTGTCTAAGCTTATGTCAATACTTTTATTACATATATTTTTCTGATTAATATAAGAATTAAAATATTAAGTTATGAAAAAATTAATAGTTAAACGTTACCAGGGCATGAATCATAAGAGACGATTGCGACAGTCGTGTATCTTTAAATATGCGATTTAAGATCATAGGAGACGACAATCGTCACATGCTGTCAAAATTATAATGTCGTATCGTGTAAAAAACTTTTATACCAGTTAGTTTAGTATCATATGAAACGATATCGCAAAGTGTTTATCGTTCTATCTATTAAATTTACACGATATTGTCTAAGCAATCGTGTAAATATAAAAAAGTAGTTTTATTATAATGTTTGAAAATTATTTTAGAAAATTATAAAATAAAAAAGTTACTATGATCTAAAATTAAAAATTTTTCAATAAAAAGTGACAGCCACTCATTTCATATGCTTAGGTTGTCAATAAATTTAATATATTATTATACCACATTTAAATTTATACCAATAAAAAACGATAGAATTACAATCGCCACATATGATCTTAAAAAAAAATTACGACTATCGTCTGTCGTAATTTTTCACGACACTTTAATCAATCGTGTCGTGTTCTTATGATTCATACCCAGAGCTTGTGCGGCAGCATCATCTGTGTGGACCTTCTGTTCCAGCGCTGCAAAAGAATCTACTGTCTCACAAGGCAAATCCAAAACTGGCACATTTTCGCTCTCCGGAGGCTTTTATTGGCTTTTAATTGTCGTATCTCCCGCCTCACGTACTTAATTTCCTTTAAAACATTTAAAATTAAATTGTTTGTCTCTTTGTTGTAGCTGCAATTTTTTTTACATGCGTCAGATGATGATTTTTACAAATTTTTGGATATTTTGTCATAAAATTTCACATTTTTGGGGGCCAAATTCTCTTTATCTGATTTGGCTGGAATATTTGTACTTGTGGACAGAATCTCCTTATTTTTTTATGTAGATGCAATCTCCGTACTAGTTTGGGGTACATTTGAATTTGGAAGTGTTCTAAATTGCCTATAATTTTCCGATTCATTTATACCAAATTCTTCATGAAGATAATCAATATCCAAGTGTTATAAAAATGCAAATATTAAGTATTATTACAAATCTTTATATGAAGATAACAATAATTTAATATTTACCATATTGAATTTGAGTTTCATCGTCAGAATCTGAATCCATCATTTTAATATTTAATTTATAAATACTGAAAACTAAAACAAAGAAAATATTATTAATTTTAAAATTCATTTATTGATAATACTATTATTTATTTAAAAATTAATTTATTAACAATATTTACATATATTTGAGCTCGCAAAAAAATGCTGATGGTCAACTGCGTAGTAAAATTAGAAATGACGTAAATTGAATAAAATATTAAAGGCATAGACACAATGATGCAGAAAAATAAATACATTAGGGTGCGAACACAACAAAACGCAAATGCATCTATACTGAATGTATTTTTTTTAATTTTATTTTAAATACTATTTCAATAATTATAAATATATTATAAATAACATTTACTAAATTATAAATGTTGCAGGGGAATATTGTAACATAATCAAATTTTGTTGTTATGTTAGCTGAAGATAAGTCCGGAGGAGAAGTGTTCGGAAGCTGAGAGCGTTGGGCGCCAGGTCTGAGTGACCTAGCCACAATCACTAAAATGGAACGAGACCAAGAATTAATTTAAAAAAAAAAAACTACTTCTCTTTTAGGTACTCTCAGCCTCCAGGATCATTGGGATTTCCTCCTTGTTGCCGGCTTAGCAAAGTCTTTGGGGCGTGGGTCGACCAATGATCCTACTAATAACCATATTGTCGGACTAGGTAACTCTTCAATCCAAAACAATTGTTACATAATAACAATGGAATTGGATCGAAGAGCCACACGGAAAAGGAACATTCTGACTACGCTGGCGCACTAATAATACCTCCTAGCCAGCCATGATCACGAAAGCAAACAATAAAAAAAATCCTCAGAAAACCACACAACAAAAAATCTCGACCACAAAAAAAAATTCCACCAACGATGTCTTCTCACAAATAGCACTAAATAGGGAAAATAAATAAATACACAACACCAAGATTTAAATTTTATAATTTTTACAATTTTTTTTTATTTATAATTTTAATATTATTAAAAAAAATCAAAAAAATTTTTTTTTTCGATATATGTATATATAGAATATAAATGACAGCTCCCAATTAATTTTTTTCAATTTTTTCTTCAGGAATATACACATATATATATATAGATATATATATATAATTAAATATATTGGCAGCTCTGCAATGCCATCAGAATAATACTAACAAAAAAAAAAACACATACCTTTTTTCTTTTCCCCAGCGGTTACGTGGCTGCTCCTGACATGTCTGGAGAACCCGAAACCCTGAAAACGCGATAACTACAAATTTTTTTTTTATAAATAAATAATTATATATATATATGTACACCCAAAAAAATAGTAACAATTCTATAAATAACAAAAAAAAACTACTCTACACAATTTTTAATACAAAAAAATTTAAAACTTTAATTTGACCCAAAAAAATTAATAATGACAAAAAAAACACAGGAATTCCCACGATGACCGCTTCCAGACAGGACAGCTGACGATGACAAAACTCGACTACTCTGGAACCAGGACTCGACGCGGGAACACAGGACACAACAAAACAGGAACAATTAACAACGACGACGATTATGCGCACGCGCTGGACACTTATAATTCTTTTTAGCCAGTACCAACTATTACCTTATAATTCTTTTTTTTTTTCTTCTTTAATTAATTTTTTTTTTCACTTAAGATACCAAATTCTTTTCTCTGATTTTTTTTCCGGAATACACTTAGATTTTCAAATTTAAAAATTTTCTTCTTTTCTTAATTCTTTTTTTTTTCATAAATCGGTTTTTTTTTCTTGTAATTTTAAATTTTCAAATACAACTCCTTTCACATAAAACCCTTTTTTCACAATCGTTTAATTTGTGGTTTTTTTTTTTTTTTTAATTCATCACCACTGACGTAATTCAAAAAAAAAAAATTCTTAATTTTCTTCTTCAAAAAAAATACTTTTCTTAATTTTAATTTAAGAAAAAAAAATAATTACAAAAAAAAAAACCGATACAAAATAAAATAAATAACAAAACTGTGTCCAGCGCGACCGTCGAAACATGAATCCCCGAATCTTGACTTTTTCCGACACCCCAGGTCAAATGAAGAGCATCTATTGTATTGGGTCGGAAAAAGTCAACTCACCACCACCCCAGCGACTCTGGTACTAAATAAATAGACACTTAACGAAACAACACCAACATACAGAAATAAAAATATTCGACAATTTAAGTTGACATGACATAACACAAAAAAAAATAACAAACCCAGCATGGCCGGCGATATTTGGCAGGTAAATCTGTTTATTATTTCTCTTTATGTTTATATTTTAATTTCCTTTTATTTTTTTAGGTGTTTTTTTAAAAAAAATAAATTTGGGTGTCACAAAACAGGCTTGATTCTGAGGCATTCCCACCAGAACAAGTCTGAACCCACCCAACAATATTGATTGTGTATCTTTGCTGTTTTAGGTAGTAAGGTAATATCAACAATTTTGTTAGGTGTTTTTTTTCAATTTTTTTTTTTTTTTTTATAAAACTATTCCCAACCCCAATAATTTAAACCTAACCTAATAATAAATTAACAATTAAGTGTATAATAAACAACTAACTATAACTAATAAATTAAATAACAACTAAGTGTATATAAACAAACAAAAAGAAAATTTAACCCTACAAAATAACTAACAATAAGAGAAAGATTATAACTAAAAAAACTACCTAATAATAAATACTACTAATCTAACTAACACTTAATTGTAAATAAAACTATCACTAAACCTACAACTAAATATAATAATAAATAACAAAAAAAAATTTTTTAAAATATCACAGATGTTGTTGTAATAAAAAAAAAATTCCTTTCTCATTTTAGCTCAACGTGGGGCTGTCCCACACCCTGAGATACGCCGGGCCTTACTTTTGTAAATCTTTGGCGTGAACAATTGATTTCTTTTTCGTGACGTCGTCTTCCACCTCGTAACACACGTGGCCTTTGTTTGAAATAATAGTACATTTTTGCCACGGCTTCAAAAATTTTGCCGATATCTTTTTTTGTTGGTCACTCAGACCATGCAGTCGTCTAAAAACGATATCACCAGGTACGAATTGTATTGGTCTTGTACGCAAATTATATTTTTTTTCATATTTTTTTTCTGCTTTTTTGAGGTTTTGTATAACTGCGTCATGTACGCTTCTACGTCGATGGTCGTCGTTCTCAATGGCAACTTCTTCTTGAAGAGCGTTTAGTTTACGGAGCAGCTCATATGACGAACCATCAGTCACCATGTGATAACCAAAGATTAAATAGAATAGCGAAAATCCCGTAGCGTCGTGCACCACATTCCGAAGGGCACACGCTATGTGACTCAATTTTTTGTACCATTCTTTATGGTTATCACTCTTTATATAAGCTCTGATGGCGGTGATGATATTTCTATTTGCTTGTTCCGACGAGTTTGCCTGTGGATGGTAAGGTGCTGTAAATTTATGAGTTATGTTATATTCCGACATTAATTTTTTGAACTCTTTAGATCTGAACTGGACTCCATTATCTGATAACACCACTTCTGGTATGCCGAATAGGTGGAATACGTCGGATTCCAGGAATTTCAAAATTGGACCAGTCGTTGCCTGCCGCAAAGGTTTTAATAATACAAATTTGCTAAATTGGTCTAATACTATTAATATTGTGGTGTTTCCATTTTTAGATCTCGGATACGGGCCCAATAGGTCAATATTGATGTTTTGCCACGGACGGACTGGTGGAGGTCGTATAACCATGGGTGGTCGCAGACAAATGTTCGGACCTTACACTCTTTACACGAATCGCAGTGCGCTATGTAAGTACGGATCGACTGGTTCATGTTTGGCCAATAATAATACCTTTTTATTTTCTCCATCGTTTTATCCACACCCGAATGAGCCTCAATGGGATCATCATGATAATGCCGAATGATCTTGTCGCAGAGAGCGGACGGAACCCACAGCTTCCAGACCGGAATATTTGTAAGTGCATCATTTTTTCTAAATCTACAACGTTTAAAGATAACGCCATTGAGGATTTTAATATCCGGAAATTTGGTTATGTTTTCCTTAATAGTATCAACTTTGTCTAGATATTCCGAGTCTTGGAACGCGTCATCACTTCCGTCGATAATATTGTGCTGTCGTAGTTCACTCTCAAGCTAGTCTACTTCGCCACGCGACAGAGCATCAGCCACAATATTATCGCTGCCTTTCCGGTGGACGATGGTGAAATCAAACCCCTGTAATTTAAGGCTCCACCGCGCTAGTCTACCCGAAAGATCTTTTTGGTTCATCAACCATTTAAGACTAGCGTGGTCAGTGATGACGGTGAACTCGCCCCCCCCAATGTACTGTCGGAATTTTTTGATCGCTACGACAGCCGCGAGGTATTCTAATTCCGTGACGCTGTAGTTTTTTTGTGCGTTATTTAGTTTTTGCGACATGAACGCAATCGGATGTTCATGTCCCTCGTCATCATTGTGGAATAGAACGCCCCCAACTCCCGTCTTCGACGCGTCACATTGGACTGAAAATTCTCGGTTGAAGTCTGGGTTAACGAGAACTGGCGCTTGTGTGAGCGCCAACTTCAAGGCGATGAAGGCTGACTCCGCTTGGTCGTTCCATTTATCTTGTGATTTTTTGTTAAGAAGATTGGTGATTGGGGTGGCCAGCTCTGCATAGTTTTTTATGAAGCGATTGTACCAACCTGTCATGCCGAGAAATCTTCTAATCTGTCGGACCGATTTAGGACGTGGAAAGTCATTGATTGCGACGATTTTTTCGGGATCAGTTTTTATCCCCTCGCTGTCGATTATATGGCCTAAATATTTGGTTTGCTTCTGGCAAAAACGACTTTTCTCTATATTGATGGTTAGTCCAGCTTCCTTCAAACACTTTGCTACTTTGCCCAAGAGCGACATGTGGGTGTCAAAGTCCTCCGAGAGGATCAACAGATCATCAAGGTAGACAAAGACATCCTCATGAAGCTCATACGGGATTACTTTGTCCATCAGCTTACAAAGTGTTTTCGGGGAGTTGGACAAACCGAAAGGCATTCTTTTAAATTGGAATAGGCCACGACCTGGCACTATGAATGCGGTCTTGTCTCGCGATTTTTCGTCGAGCTCGACTTGCCAGCAAGCCATTTTCAGATCGAGGCTGGTAATAAATTTTGTTTTCTTAACCCTTCTAAAAATTGAATTTATATGCGGAAGTGGATACGCATCACTCTTGGTGACGGCATTTAATTTTCTGGCGTCTAGACATAGTCTAACTGTGCCGTTCGATTTTTTAACTATAGCCAAGGACGATGCCCATCCACTTCTGCTCTCTTCTATTAAGTCCTCTTTCAACATTTTATCTATTTCAGCATCTAAGATTTTCTGCATTGGGACGGACAACGGATACGGACGGTTTAGCATATCCCACATCGATTTCGTGCTTCAACAGGCTAGTTTTACCTAAATCGGCTGCACTGTAGGATGGAAAGAGCTCGATTGTCTCTAGTAAGGTTTGCTTCTGATCAATCGTTAATTTATTCGTATTCTCATTATCTTTCTCTATTTCATTTACTTCTAGGGATCTAAATGGAATGGCATTAAATGCATCCCAAAAATCCATTCCTAAAATGATGGATCTTTTAATGGAAGGGATGAGGAAGAATTTAATATTTTTGGCAATATTATTAAATTGGATATTTAAATGGACAAAGCCAAGCACCTTTTGTTTTGCCCCATCAGCAGTACTAATATCTGCCTCAAACGGGGTGTAAGGTAAGTCTAAATCCCTTAATAATTCTTCCCCATCCCTACCCAAGCAACTTATGTTTGCTCCACTATCGAGTAGAGCGAAGTGATTTTTATCTCCAATCTTTATTTTCATGAACGGACGGTTATCCCCATCCGGTCTTACATATGTTGCTTTCAACAAATTTTTTATTTCCCTCCGTACGCTAAAATGTTTCTTAGTTCTAATATCCCCCTTAATTCTACTACTAAATTCTAAATTGTCTATACTACTTACAGGGCTATTTTTGGAAACTAAACCTAACTTATGACTATCACCAGCCTTTAAAATGGAGGATTTGGACGAG
Source organism: Empis stercorea (assembly GCA_949752835.1). Lineage (NCBI taxonomy): Eukaryota > Metazoa > Arthropoda > Insecta > Diptera > Empididae > Empis > Empis stercorea. The sequence goes on along the minus strand of OX457087.1, from coordinate 29,957,340 downwards.
GACGGAGAAATGGGTTCCTCCACGTTCCCATTTCTGCATTGCCATTTCCCGGACGACTAGAATTTTTACATTTAGGACATCGGTTTACATAGGTGTTTTTGAATCCACACCTATAACAAAACATTTTCAACGGCAAAGGACAATCACTAAAGGTATGCCCAATGTCCTCACAGTTAAAACAGATAGTATACATATTTTTATTTTCAGGACTCTGTAAAATTTCGGACGGAATGGGACGAACAGACGAAGGTTGTTGAACAGAAAGGACTTCTACAGGATTGGTGGACGGAAAAACAGAAATATTTGGTTTAATCACAGGTGTTATCACAGGTTGTTCAGTCTTGGCGGTTTCAGACATAGAATCAGGTACGTGCGAAATATTTTCGGCCATATCATCGAGTTCGCTAACATTAGCTCTTCTTGAGCGAACTTGATCCTCAGCACATTTCCCTATTTCCTTCCATTTCCTCTCCAATCTCCTGCATAATTTGTCCAGCTGATTTAGAGTTACGATGTTTTCCAAAATCAGTGCCTTTTTTTAGCCTGGGTACAAATTATACAGGAGACGGTTCAGAAAATCGTCGTCTGAAATTTCCTGTCTCAATCGCAATCTCAGACCCTCCATGTCCAACCTAAAATCTGAAAACTTCTCGCGCGATCTCTGCTTCCGAGCTTCCATCAATCTCTTTATATCACCATCTTCTTCACCTTCGTCGAATTCCTCCTTCATTGCCTTTTTCAGGAGAGACCAAGTTGTCTGTGGATTCCGTCTAATGAACTGCCAGTACCATGTGTCTGCCCTGCCTTTCAGAAGTTGGTTTATGGACAGGACCAGACTCTCCACTGGATATTGGTCACCACGAGCTAAGGTTTCAATCCTGAAAATAAATTCCGGTAGCGGTAATCCTTTACCCGAACCATCGAACTGGATCCCCCAATTCGCTACCGGATTACGACGATTCCCTCGTACTTGCGATCGAAAATTACTTTCTTCATCCTCACTAAAACTTCCCGCTCGATCCCTGGTAGGTGCATATCCACTGGACGGTACGGAAGTTGCTGGCGCTTGCGGCAGTGGCGTAGGTGGTAAATCATACCGGACAGCTGTTGGTATTTGACGCTGGGGCTGTGGTACCGAAGGCGAAATTTCCTGCCTAGCGAGCAACTCCCGCAGTTCATTAATCTGCCGTTGTTGTTCCGCAATCACATTCGACATATCATGTACCCGACGATCCAATTCTGTTGGTAGTGGAGGGGGTTGCTGGTAAGTAAAATTCTTATTATTAAACCCGTTTTGTATATATGGCTGATTCGATCTTTGATAATTGTTTCGACCAGTATTATAATTGAGTTTTATCCAGACGCATTTGGTACTGCGATTCGTGAGGATCCAAACCGTTGGAAATACGGATCCGACCGTGGCGATGCAGTCCATGGACCGAACGGACCTTGGCTGGGCATTATTACCGACGTCTGCCGGTTAAACGGTAATGACCATGGACCTCCTACCGAAGCACCCGTATCCGGACGTGGTTCAGGTACTTTATTTTTGTTGTGATTATTATTATTATTATCGATTATCTTTTTAGGTACCGTTCCAGTTTCGGCAGGAACGGATTTTGCTAATGGAGCCAGTTCCGGTATTAATATATCGCCGGCACCATCCACGTTCTCTTCATCACCAGGAGCTACTTCCGACGTAAGGGTAAATGCTTTTATTTTTTCTAACCCTTCCTTTAATTCTATAATTAAACTCCTAACCAGACCAAAATACTTTATTTCTACATTTTTTAGACGATTTAATCTATCCCACACATGGTATGATTTTGTAGTGGCGATAGCCAGCGCATCCTTGTTGGAGGTTTTTAGGCCTTCAAGGATAAGCGCTTTACAAGAAGACACCTTCCCCTCGCAAATGCCTAATTCGCCCTCTGGATCGGATATATTTGGCTTTGGCATATTAGTTTTCTTTTTTATCTCCTGATCCAGTATTCTATTGAGGCGCGAATACCTTTCCATTGTGGTATCCGTAAGAACCAGTAGGTTCCGGATTCCTAATTCATAAGCCAACTCATCCTCCTCTAACAAAAACGGATCTATACAATGTTTAAAGGTATCCATGCTAATTTTATTTTCCTAATTAATTTTATTTATCTAATAATATAATTGCTTATTTCAGCGGCGTTGATGACTAATACTATTCTATGACCTATTCTACAAATACTATGACAATAAACTAATACTAACACTAATAATAAATAACACTAATAATAAATTATCAAAATAATAATTAAAAAAAACTTTAATACATAATATACAAAACTATGTAAGCTAACCCTAGCATAAATAAACAACAAAAAAAAATAATAATGTAAACCCGACTTCACAAAAAAAAAATTTAATAAATAACAATCAGTGTATAAGGAACGAAATATTGTAATTATAAATAACAGAAAAACTTTGTAAATATAAATAACAAAAATTGTAAATAATAAATACCACAAAATTTGTAAATATAAATAACAAAGGAAAATCTGTAAATATAATAACACTGATTGTAAATTTTTACTAATACTACAAAAAAAATATAACTAGATATACTATAATACAACTAACTTCACGACACCATTTAATAAATACAAAAAAAAATTATAACTATAAAAAAAATTGTAAATTAAATAAATGAATGTAATTAACTAACACTACACTAATAAATAACAACTATTGTAAATTTCAATAAATAATTAATAAAAATAAAAATGTCTACATCTACAACTTAATCTATTCAAAAAAAAAAATAAATAAATAAACCTAACACCAAAAAAAAACTACACCAACTGCACTAACTACACTGCCCCGAAATAAGCAAAAACCCACTATAATTCCTACTTAATTTTATTCTACTACACAAAAATTTTCTAATATTTTCCAGGCCGCTGGGTACAGTACAGACTACCCCCCAAGAATCAGCTGATATTCGTGAACCAAAATAAAAAAAAATGTTTTACGTTTAACAACAAAAAAACTTTGTGTCGTAGCCGATTTTTTTATTTTCATTTTAAATTAATTCAATAATTTAATTTAATAATTTTTATTTTATATAATTTAGAATTTTATAACTTATAAATAAATTTTTGATTAAATTCTGATCTTGTTTTTTTTTTTTCTCAAAATATAGATAATTTTTTTAATCGAAGAATGTAATATTTTAGTATTGAATAAATATTATAATAACACAATATTTCGATTTTTGGTGTTTTATTTTTCAAAAAAATGAAAATTTTTTCTAATGTTTCAGTTCTAATTGACAAACTACGTGAACCATCGCAGCCAGAAATTTTATAGGAAAAGGGAAAAACAAGGTGACTAGGAACTGGACCAAGGATTAATAGGCAGAGGATATAGGGGAAACTCCTGTCTTAGCATTCCTTCCTCCAACTTCACTTCAAAAAAAAATTTTTCGAAACAAAAAAAAACAAACAATCAAATACTAACAAAGGTCCGAAGGTGTAATTAAGGACTACCTTAATTACCAGTCAACTCCGGACAATAAATAATAACCTAAGGACTGGTAGGAATTACCCTGGACCACCAAGGTAACCAATCAACTACCAGTCGAACACATACTCATGAATAAATATTTACACAAAAAAAAATTTAAGTAAACATTTTTTTTTTTCATAATGAAGCCGTCGGAAGGAATGAAAGCCAAAAGGGGATTTAATGACGACAATATGGCAATCTCACCAACTCCATCCGAACCCATCTCCAGCAAAACAAGTAGACGATGGAGTTGCAATTTTTTTTCGGGTGACCAACGTCACACCAACAAAATAAAATTTAAAATTTTTTCACCAAACTTTGTACTCCAATTGGTACATCTTCTAAGCCACTAGGTTTGGGCGCCAATTGTAACATAATCAAATTTTGTTGTTATGTTAGCTGAAGATAAGTCCGGAGGAGAAGTGTTCGGAAGCTGAGAGCGTTGGGCGCCAGATCTGAGTGACCTAGCGACAATCACTAAAATGGAACGAGACCAAGAATTAATTTTTTTAAAAAAAAACTACTTCTGTTTTAGGTACTCTCAGCCTCCAGGATCATTGGGATTTCCTCCTTGTTGCCGGCTTAGCAAAGTCTTTGGGGCGTGGGTCGACCAATGATCCTACTAATCACCATATTGTCGGACTAGGTAACTCTTCAATCCAAAACAATTGTTACATAATAACAATGGAATTGGATCGAAGAGCCACACGGAAAAGGAACATTCTGACTACGCTGGCTCACTAATAATACCTCCTAGCCAGCCATGATCACGAAAGCAAACAATAAAAAAAATCCTCAGAAAACCACACAACAAAAAATCTCGACCACAAAAAAAAATTTCACCAACGATTGGTCACCAAAATATTCACCAAAATATTCGACAATTTAAGTTGACATGACATAACACAAAAAAAATAACAAACCCAGCATGGCCGGCGATATTTGGCAGGTAAATCTGTTTATTATTTCTCTTTATGTTTATATTTTAATTTCCTTTTATTTTTTAGGTGTTTTTTAAAAAAAAATAAATTTGGGTGTCACAATATATATAAAATTATTTGTAGTTGGCAGTTTAATAATTTTATTTTCAATATCTGTCGTGGGATGTTAGTGCCAACGAAGCGTTTCGAAAACGCTACTTAGCGAAAATTGGTATGTTTTGTCACTTTTCGCTAGGCGTAATTTGAGATACTTATCGATTGTATTTTAATCAACGTTGCCTATAGCGAAATATTATTTTAATGGAAATAATAATTTCAATTACAATTACATATGTAATGTCGGTTTCGATTGAGCAGAAAAATAGTTTTTTTATCTCGATCAATTTTTATGTTCGATAGGTAAAATAAAATCATTTTTTTTAATCTAAATCAATGTTTAAAAATCTAAGATTTTCTTCAAGTTTTACCCCCTCCATTTAATAATAGCAAAATCGATTTTGTTATCATATTCGATTGGGCGGCATTTAGATAAAAACTTTAAACAATCCGAAACGAAAGCCACATTAGAAAATTTATTATTTTTATTATTGACATTTTAATATTTATATATTTTTATCAATGAAATATATAGTTTTTGACATTCGAAATTAATATCGAAATACTATTATTGGTACTGCCGAAGCATGAGAAAAGTAGCGTAGCGAAATTTATTTAACATACCGACTTTTGATATTTGCGCATCGCTAATCGTAAATGAAGCGAAGTAGAAACGCTAAACCAACATCCCACCACTGCTATATTGTACTGCTGTGCCACGGCATTACATATTTCAGAGCCTGTTCTGAATATTCCTAAAGTAGAAGATTTAATGGGATACTCAAAAAAATCTTCTTAATTAAGAAGTGTACGACCTTCAACAATAACATTATTTATGTGTTCTATTTTGATAATTTGCTTGTTTATCATGCAATAATTATTGGGATATGTTTGTGAAAGTGAAAATACTTCAGAATATAACAATGATGTTGTAGTTTTTCCATATGCATCTTTTTCATTCAATCTAGCAATAATTTGCTGAATAGGAAATGTGCCTTTCTTTACCATTTTTTTTAAGTTTTGCATGTAGTTTTCAAATTTAAATGCGCTATACCCGTTTAGATGCCCATATTCTTTTACATCATTTGCTATGTGTAATAAAGAATGAACATTGTACCATAACTGTTCGGTACCGTATAGCGCACCAAATTGTTGAAAAAATTTTTTTAATAACGTAGCGGCATATTCGTTCTCGAGTATACAATCTTCTGGATGAGTCAAAATGCGAATTCCACAAACAAGTAAGAGGAAATGTTTGAAATAGGTCTCTGGAATAATTTGTTTAAAAGCTGCTAATCCTGCATAAGACAAAAACATTCGAAACTCTGTAGCTTTCCAATGAACGATGTCCTCGAACGTTCGTTGTTTTCTCACAAATTCAGTTGGCATACATTTTTTAATTTTTTTTAAATTTTCATTAATAGATGTTATCGCAGCTTTCTTTAACGAGCATTCTTTGTTCCTAAATTTGATTAAGCAATTAAGCATTTGCCTCATAACACCTAGCAAAACAGAATGCATGTAATCGATTGGGAATTTCGTTACACATCCAATATTCAGTTGATCCAATGCAACATCCAACCGTACATGATGTTCTCTTTGTCGCTTTTCTTTGAAATCTTCATCTGTTCTTAATATATTTTCTACATCTGGAAAGCATACTCTGTGTTTTTCATATATTCCTTTAATGGTGCATTTTATGCAGCTGTAGTATCCGGAATGAGAGTTAACGCCTAAAAATAAAAAAAATTAATATTACTATAAAATATTACTATGTGGAAATATAATTTTATTTACCTAATATGAAGGACCGAGCTGGCGCATCACAAATAAAAGATCTCATTTGTATATTAAATACTTTGTTTTGGTATTGAATCCCATTTACATTATATTTTTCATTTCTTCAAGGAATTTCTGCATAATTGCATTAGCGCAAAACGGTTTTTTATATCCATGAAATACACCAACCAAAAATATTTGTTCGTTGGTAAAATATTACCCCGGATGGGCCATAACTGACTATTCGAGCTTTTTGCCAGCGGAACTCCATCGATTCCTATGTAAATTTCTATATCAGTACTAGCAAAGGAGTCCTTTTCAAGGAATGCTATTATATTCTTTGTTATTCCTATATGTGAATAATATCCTTCTCCCATTTGCATGATTTCTGAATCGACTTTTCTACTTTTTTCAAAGTTCTAATGTCTACATTTAGGTTGGGATGATATTTTTTTAAAACTTTAAGTAATGCATTTGCAGACTCATTAGATATTCTGTGGCTTATTGCCCATTCCGCAATATCATTGGATAAATTATTTATGTGAAAGTTTTCAAAAAAACTATCACTATTGCTTGTATTTAACTCTTCATTTTCACTGCTATTATAATTTTCATTGCTATAATCACTTTCATGACTACTGCTTATTTCAATAGAGTGCTCCACATCTAACTGTTCAATGTTATTATCTTTACTAAAAGAATCCTCATTCACTTCGCTTTCACAATCACTATTAAATAAATTTGCCCGAGCACATATATTCTTAATTTCCCTATTTATTTCATAATAATTTAATTTACTCATTGTTTTTAGGATTTTAGATTTATTAATAATTCAAAAATGTAGTCGGACAACGGCAATTTCTTAATTGAAAATGGTAATATTCTAAAAAAATTATAAGGAACAAAATAAAATATGCCTATGCCTAGAAATATATTATAGATATGCAGCCCTAAAAGATACGTTTTTAGATGTAGGCTTAAAATTCAATTATTCATTATAAATTTTTAAAATTATACCTGTTTTGTTACTGTATCCGTAAAAAATAATTAATTTCTAAGAACAATGACAAAACAGGTATACTTAATTTTAAAAATTTACCGTAGGTATATGTTTTGTAAATTGAAAAAAAAATATTAAATAAAAAATAATTAAAAAAATTCTATCAGTTATGCCGCTAAAACGATATGAAATAGAGACATTTATGAGATAGAAATTAGTTCGGTTGCGAAATATAAATTTTGGTTCGCATTTATAAGATAAAAATGAGACATTTATGAGATAGAAATTCGTTCATTTACGAAATATAAATTTTTGTTTAAAAAAATTATATCAGTTATACCACTAAAAACGATATGAAATGGAGACATTTATGAGATAGAAATTAGTTCATTTACGAAATATAAATTTGGGTTCGCATTTATGAGATAAAAATGAAACATTTATGAGATATAAATTAGTTCATTTACGAAATATAAATTTGGGTTCGCATTTATGAGATAAAATGGAGACATTTATGAGATAGAAATTCGTTCATTTAAGTAATATAAATTTTTATTTAAAAAAATTCTATCAGTTATGCCGCTAAAAACGATATGAAATGGAGACATTTAGGAGATAGAAATTAGTTCATTTACGAAATATAAATTTGGTTCGCATTTATGAGATAAAATTGAGACATTTATGAGATAGAAATTAGTTCATTTAAGAAATATAAATTTGGGTTCGCATTTATGAGATAAAATGGAGACATTTATGAGATAGAAAATGGTTCATTTACGATATATAAATTTTTATTTAAAAAAATTATATCAGTTATGCCACTAAAAACGATATGAAATGGAGACATTTATGAGATAGAAATTAGTTCATTTACGAAATATAAATTTGGGTTCGCATTCATGAGATAAAATGGAGACATTTATGAGATAGAAATTTGTTCATTTACGAAATATAAATTTGGGTTCGCATTTATGAGATAAAATGGAGACATTTATGAGATAGAAAATGGTTCATTTACGAAATATAAATTTTTATTTAAAAAAATTATATCAGTTATGCCACTAAAAACGATATGAAATGGAGACATTTATGAGATAGAAATTAGTTCATTTACGAAATATAAATTTGGTTCGCATTTATGAGATAAAATTGAGACATTTATGAGATAGAAATTGGTTCATTTACCATATGTAAATTTTTATTTTAAAATATTCTGTATTTTAAAATATAAATAAATTTATATTTGAAATTTAAAATGTAATATAAATTTTTATTTAAAAAAATTCTATCACTTATGCCCAACGAACTATATAATATAGAAGCCTAAAGAGGTTATGTTTTCATATAAATGATTGGTCCCAACATCTGACAGTGACGCTGGGGTAAAATGACAGTTGCCGGATATAAATTTAATAATTAAGCCATGTACTATTTGGTGTAAAAATAGAAGTCGTGACGTCATTCAGGCTTGTGAAATTTTTTATAGCTTTCTAAGAACAAATTAAATATTATTTAAATTATAATTAATTATAAATTATAAATAAATAAATAAATTATGGAATAAAAATGATAAATTATACAATAAGAAATTTGAGAATAAAGAGTGACGTCACGACTTTAATTCTTACACCAAATAGTACATGGCTTAATTATTAAATTTATATCCGCCAACTGTCATTTTACCCCAGCGTAACTGTCAGATGTTGGAACACGAATTCTAACCTCTTAAGCCTTCTATATTATATAGTTCGTTGCTTATGCCGCTAAAAACGATATGAAATGGAGACATTTATGAGATAGAAATTAGTTCATTTACGAAATATAAATTTGGGTTCGCATTCATGAGATAAAATGGAGACATTTATGAGATAGAAATTGGTTCATTTACGATATATAAATTTTTATTTTAAAATATTCTGTATTTTAAAATATAAATATATTTATATTTCAAATTTAAAATGTAATATAAATTTTTATTTAAAAAAATTCTACCACTTATGCCGCTAAAAACAATATGAAATGGAGACATTTATGAGATAGAAATTAGTTCATTTACGAAATATAAATTTGGGTTCGCATTCATGAGATAAAATGGAGACTTTTATGAGATAGAAATTGGTTCATTTACGAAATATAAATTTGGGTTCGCATTTATGAGATAAAATGGATACATTTATGAGATAGAAAATGGTTCATTTACGATATATAAATTTTTATTTTAAAATATTCTGTATTTTAAAATATAAATATATTTATATTTGAAATTTAAAATGTAATATAAACTTTTATTTAAAAAATTCTATCACTTATGCCGCTAAAAACAATATGAAATGGAGACATTTATGAGATAGAAATTAGTTCATTTACGAAATATAAATTTGGGTTCGCATTTATGAGATAAAATGGAGACATTTATGAGATAGAAATTAGTTCATTTACGAAATATAAATTTGGGTTCGCATTTATGAGATAAAATGGAGACATTTATGAGATAGAAAATGGTTCATTTACGATATATAAATTTTTATTTTAAAATATTCTGTATTTTAAAATATAAATATATTTATATTTGAAATTTAAAATGTAATATAAATTTTTATTTAAAAAAATTCTATCACTTATGCCGCTAAAAACGATATGAAATGGAGACATTTATGAGATAGAAATTAGTTCATTTACGAAATATAAATTTGGGTTCGCATTCATGAGATAAAATGGAGACATTTATGAGATAGAAATTGGTTCATTTACGATATATAAATTTTTATTTTAAAATATTCTGTATTTTAAAATATAAATATATTTATATTTGAAATTTAAAATGTAATATAAATTTTTAATTAAAAAAATTCTATTACTTATGCCGCTAAAAACGATATGAAATGAAGACATTTATGAGATAGAAATTAGTTCATTTACGAAATATAAATTTGGGTTCGAATTTATGAGATAAAAGGGAGACATTTATGAGATAGAAATTAGTACGTTTCCGAAACACAAATTTGGATTCGCTGCTGCGTTACAGAAATGAGATATTTCTGAAACATCTTTTTGATTCAGATTAACGATATAAAATTGACACATTTATGAGATTGAAAATAGTTCATTTCTGATATACAAATATGGATTCGCTTTTGCGATACCAAAATGAGATATTTCTGAAATATCTTTTTGATTCATATTAAACGAAGCGAAATTGATACAAAAACGAAATACTTTTTAGATATGTCAAGAAAATAGTTGTCTCCACTCCATTCTGTCTCAATTTAAGTATAGTATGCTACTGAAGATTAGCTAAATTTTAACGCGATCTCCACACTCTCAATATTGTGTAGAGATAAATTTTGACGTCTATGTCAATGTCAAATCAGTCTGGCATTACAAATATTTTTCTGTGGGGTGGATGTTTATGAAATAGTAATAAAGAATGAATTCAACAATATTAAAAAATATGGCATACAGGGATTATCTTTGACTTCAGATGCCAATTTTTTTCTTCTCTGCAGCAAGTTATATCAGCATTCCAGATATACCCAGTTTATTATAATTTACGTTTTATTTAATACCCACACTTTTTCAGAATCATAAAACATTTAAAATTTCGCATAACAATAAATATTAAATAAAATCATTATCACTTTGATAATGATTTATATTCATACATTTTATATATGCTATTAAATTTCTTATCATTTATTCAATTTAACTAAAATCATGTTACAATTAAATTCACATAATTTTCATAAAACTAAAAAGTATAAATTCGCAATAAAATCATATTACAATTAAATTCACATAATTTTCATAAAACTAAAAAGTATAAATTCTCACAGAAAATGCAATATATGCCTAATGGTCAATTCAAATAGATTTCCTAAAATATTGTAATTTTTATAACAGTCTAACAGTCAGTCTGATTTTAGATTTATAATAAAACACATAAAAATATTATTAAATAAAAATTGTTTTATTTAACTAGCAGTAAATTCAAATTTTTTTATTTGGTTTTTTTTTGGAATTTTGAGAGGTTCCATGGGTTTCGGAAGCGATATATTCCAAGTCTAAATAATTTTTTTCACTCATTTTGATATATTAATTTTTGCAAAATTTTTTTTTTTTTCAAACGTCAAAATTTCACGCGAAATAATGTTCAGAACATTATTTCACGTGAAATATTTAGTGGAGACTTTTGACAAGGCGCGCAGATTTTTCCTGCTTTTAGTAATCTTGAGTAGCGTACTACTTCAGCGAAATTTCGAGATAAATCGTAATCTTATATTTAGCTGAGCTAAATTTTGTATGGTAATCTTCCCTAATCGCGAGTAGCATACTGGCCTTTAGCTTTGATTATATAATATATGGACTGCTAATTGCTTATAATTTCCTTTGCTGCCAAAGAAAAAAATACTATTATGACTGGTAGCGCATAGCACCAGAGATGGCCAATAAAAGAACTAAAGTTATGGAATTCTGAATTAAATCCAGTAGAATTCTCAAGTAAAATCTATGGAATTCTCATAAATGATTTATTTTATTGGCCGTCAAAAAGGCGAGCGTCGCCAAAGGCAATTCGGAATAGTTAGTTCCTTTTTTCGCCATCTCTGGTGGTAGGCGCATAGTCGATCATAGCTACAGCAATGAAGTTGGTTACTATCAGTCCATATATTATATACCCTCTAACAAAGCGAGCCGTAAACGGCATAAAAATGTAGTCATTTGCCTATATAAGACTCCGTTTTCGAACCGCCTTTACGGCGTTAAAGCGTACCGTTTCTGTTCCCATGGGCGTATGGAAATTGAAATGAAAGATGGCACGCTAAAGCGTAATGTTTTTATGCCGCATTTGCGATACAATTTTACGCCGCTTTTTGCGGCATAATTTTATGCCACTTTTGTAGCTCAATTTTATGCCGCCTTTTCGGCTCCAATTTATGCCGCCTTTTCGGCTCCATTTCGAACCGCTTAAAATAATTATAAATAATCCAAAAATAAAATCCAAAAACTTTAATTTTTTAATAAAATATTTAGTATTTTATTACATTATCAACACAATTATCATGATATATAAATATTTTGTATTTTAAATATCTTGACTGACTGCAACTACAATGTTTCATTAATTTTTCCCAAACCAGGAAAGTTTACAGACAGCTTAATCTGTTAATCATTTTTAGGCAGAATTTAACATATATATCGAATGAATTATCACAAAAGCCCTTTAATATTTTAATCTGAAAGTAAAAACAAAAATTATTTATAAATTATTAATTTAATATATAATTTAATACATTAAATATTTACCAAAAAAATATTCCACACACTTTGAACACTCTGACAAACAAAATAATAATGAGAACAAAGACACAAGAAAGCCATAAATATAATTTTATGTTAATTGATTAGTCATATTACTCTTTAGATCCGCTAAAGCGGTTTATTTTCGATTCGTATTACGCGTTGCGTTTTAGAGCCGCAAAATTCGATTTATGCGTTACGTTTTAGAGCCGAAAAATACGGTACGAAAATGAAGTCTGAATATATGAAAAAAGACGGCGTGGTTGCGAGCCGCTAAAAGCGGACCGTAAATTTTCTTAGAGGGTAGTCAAAACAATTTAGAAACAGAAAAACTGAGCTGGGAATTTGCATAAAGGGTCCCCAATAGCCAAATGTCACAATATTGTGACAAAAATGCCACAAAAAATTGTGATTTGTCGACAAAAAATTGTCACAAAAATGTGGCGAATATGTGAGTCTAGTTGACGCCTATTGTCACATCTCGGGTCACATTTTTGTTGAACAAAATGTGACAAGAATGTGGTTGAATTTGTCACATTTTTGTGGTTGAATTTGTCGCATTTATGTGAGAAATTTTGTCACATTAATTTAAGAAATTTTGTCACATTTATGTTAAAATATTTGTCACAATTATGTGTGAATTTTTGTTACATTTGTTTAAGAAGTTTTGTGACATTAATGCAGTGCTGAGCTGAAGGGGGCTCGCAGGGGCTCGCAAGAGCCCCCTGATAAATTTTAGAAGATTTATGGAGCCCTCTGATAAACTTCAAAAAATAAGCGAGCCCCTTCGATGAATTTCAAAAATATATTTGTTTTAAAACGAATTGTAAAAGCATATATAATTGAATAATTTATGGGATAATGTCGATAGTATCGATTTAAAATATTAACTATCGAAATCGATAGTTATATATAAATAACTACTGTATAGAGTAGAATCACTTCACATCTATTATTCAAATATTTAGGAGACACGTCAACATGGTTTTGACAATAGTTATTTTTTTTATTCTACTGATTTCTTAAATGATTTTTTTTTTCAAAAGGGAACCATTTTATAATTAGAAAGTTTAATTTGTCATTTGTATTCTTTTTTCAAAAGTGATTGATTTAATAATAATAAAAAAATCTTTTTCTAGAAAAATTGCTTTTTCTTTCTATTTATTTCCAATTTTTTCAAAAGTGATTGACTTAATAAGATTTCCAGCGTATTTTACCAAAAAGTGAGTTTAAAATTAGTTTTCGTTAGAAAAATATTAATGTTAGTTACTATTTCAAGGACTAATATATTTTTTACCCAATGAAACGACAAAAAACGTTGGAAAATTTCTTTGGAAAAAATATAAAAAAATCTAATTCAACTAATAATAATGAAGAAAGTGATTGTTGTAGTAATGCAATGGATGCTGATGTTAATAATAATAGTGAATCTCAAACCACAACTAATGACGTAGAAGCTGATTGTTCAAAATCTGAACAGCCCGATTGCTGGACAGAAGACCAACAAAAATTTTTTTTTCAGCAATATGAATGGCTAGCTATTAAAAATGGTAATCTTGGCTGTTCTTTATGCTCGAAATATAAATTATTAGGGAAACAAAAACATATCCATTCATCAAACGAATGGACCGAATTTAAAATTATACCAAATGGAAGTACTAAAACTTCTCGACAAGCATCTCTTAGAAAAAAAATGACTGCACATTTTCGTTCAGATACACATTTAAATATCTTACAAATTCATGAAGAATCAAAACGAAAACCGTTAACAAAAGTAATTGAAAACTTAAACAAGAAGGATGTGGAACTAACTTCAAAAATTTTTAACTCTGTGTACTATTTAGTTAAAAAAAATCGTCCAATGTCTGATTTTCCTGCCATTATAGAATTGCAGAAAAAAAATGGCATAGATATTGGAAATTCTCTGCAATCTAGATTTTCAGCAATCAGAATAGTTGAACACATATCTAAAGAAATGAAAATATCAATTATTAATAAAATTATTGAAAATAATGCTAAAATTTGTATTATAATCGATGAAGCTTCCACTATAGCAAAAAAGAGTGTTTTAGTAATATATTTAAGAGTGGAATTATATGTTACTGCTTTAATATTTTTAGATTTGCTTGAACTCGAGTCATGTACAGCAAATTCTATTTTCCTAGCATTAATTAACTGCTTGGATGGCTATGGATTTAACGAACAATATTTAAAATTAAATTTAATAGCATTTTGTTCTGATGGGGCCAGTGTAATGATGGGAAGAGAATCCGGAGTTTCCACAAGATTGCTTGAAAAGTTTCCTAATATTATTGTATGGCATTGTCTCAATCATCGATTGCAATTAGTTTTAGATGATGCTATAAAAGATATAAAAGGGATTAACAATTTCAAATTTTTTATTGATAAGCTTTATGCTATTTATCATCAGTCTCCAAAAAATCAACGAGAACTAAACGAAATTGCTACCGATTTGGGAACTGAAATTGTAAAAATTGGACGCGTACTTGGACCCCGCTGGGCGGCATGTAGCTTGCGCACAACAAAGGCAGTGTGGAAAAATTATGCAGCTTTATGTATACATTTTAAGTCTAACGAAAAATTTTCAGGATTGTTGAATCGTTTAACGAATTTAGAGTTTTTTTATGACTTGGCAATTATGATAGACATTCTCCAAGAATTTTCTCTTCTTTCCGAAGCTTTACAAAGTCGTTCGATAAATATTGTAAAAGCAAATCAGCTAATCCTACGTTCTATTAACGCCATTGAGCATCTTAAAGGTACACTAGGAAATTATGAAAGTAAAATTGAAAATTACGTGCAATCAATGGAATTTTGTGATATAAAAATAAAAAGCAATTCTAGATATATGAAATTACCGAGGGAAAAACTACTAAATTCTATTAACAATTTATTGAAAAAAAGGCTTATTGATTCAAATCATTTAAAAATAGACCGTGAAATACAAATAATGGATGTTTTTGGCGTTCTTTATCCAGGAACGTGGCAAATTGAAAATGTTATTACTCCCTGGTGTGATGGAGTAAAAAGGCTTAAAATTTTAGAAAATATTTTAAAATATAAAGTTAACACAAACGATTTTCGAGATTTCGTAGATAATGTTTTAGCAAACGTGCCTGAATCAATTACTAATGTTCCTGAATCAATAAAAAAAGCCAGAACAATTTTGGAAACAGTAGCGGTTAGTTCTGCTGAAGCAGAGCGGGCTTTTAGCCTTATGAACAACATAATTACAGAAAAAAGAAACTGTCTGTCCATTGAGCATTTATCCGATTTAATGACAATAAATTTAAATGGTCCATCATTTGGGAATTGGCAGCCTGTCAAGTATGTAGAGAAATTTTTAAAATCTCATCGTCCTGCAACTGCAGCACAAAGAAATGTGAAGGAAATAACGAGTGATGAAAACCCGATTTGGACTTTGCTGAATAATTAAAATATTATATTTTATAAATTAGTATTAGTAACAAAAGTTACTATGTTTTTATACATAAAATAAAGCCATTATTATAACGATGATTTTTTTTTTAATAAATCTATAAAATAAATTGAATGCGAGCCCTCTGATAATAATTCCACAGCTCACCACTGCATTAATGTGAACATATTTTTTGAATATTTTTGTGTTCCAATTAGTATTATATTCTAAATTAATAAAATTTTGTAGATGTTTCAGTATTTATTTATTTCTTTTTATTTCCTTAATTATGTATACATTAATAAATAAAGTTATAATATAAAATATTCATTGTACTTATATGTTGTCTAATAATATTATAAAAAATATGTACATTTAAAAAGAAAGACATTGTAAATTCATACATTTTTAACTAAATAATATTTTTTTTAAAAAATTAATTCATTTTACTTATTCTAAAGTAATAAATACTATAAAAAGAATATATATTCATAAAATTTGAAAAAAAAAATCACTAAAATTAAATATTATGATTTTTCTGTGTGTTCTGATAATATTGTACTGCCTTTAGCGCATCGTCTTCTGAAAAATCTTGGTGTCATTTTCACTGTATCTGAAAAATAAAAAATAAAATATTTTTTTTATTTTATTTTTATATTGTCTACTCCAAAGTCTTAATTTCTTACCTATTTGAAAACAAGTAATGTATATTTTTTTACATTACTTAAAAAGTATATAAAACGACTTACATAAAACAAAAGAGATAAATTAATTTTAATTTAATTATTTAAATAAACTGCGCACTTTCACAATGAAAACTAATTACACACTACTTTACTTAGTCTTACTCTTACCGTTTGCACGTTTAGTCATGCACGTTATGCATGTTTACATTTTTTATCAAAAATGTCACAAAAATTTGACACAAAAATGTTAAACAAATTTCTGACTACTGTGGATTTTGTTTAAAAAAAACTTCACAATTTTTTGTCGCGAAATGGCCACAAAAGTGTGATGAAATAATGTGATCACATTTTATTTGACAATTTTGTGACATTTTTTTCACATTTTTTGTGACAAAAGGATTCACAAAAATTTCAACAATTTTGTCATCTTTTTGTCACATTTTATTCTGACAAAAAAAATTCAAAAAATGTTCAACAAAAATGTCACAAAAAATACACAAAACTTGTGATCACAGTTTCTGGCTGCTGGGGGTTGTTTGACTTTTTATTAGTCGGTTCATTTTTCTTTATAACTACCCTCCATGCAAGCAGTCTCCATTTTGACTCAGAAATGAAGTTATAACTTTATATGGGGAACTTCGTTTCTGATTCGCAATTTTGTTTCAGAAATGATACATTTCTGACTCATCCGATGTATGGAAATTTAACTGGGGAATTCGTTTTTGAGGCTATAAATCTGAGTCGTTTACGAATTAAAAAAGTGGTATCAGAAACGTATCAGAAAAAGCGAACCGTTTCTGGGACGGTATTATCGTTTCGTGTGCGAATCAAAAAATTAGTATCAGAAACGCATCAGAAAAAGCGAACCGTTTCTGACACGGTATTATTGTTTCGTGTGCGAATAAAAAAGGTAGTATCAGAAAAGTATTAGAAAAAGAGAAACGTTTCTGAGACGAAATGATCGTTTCGTGAGCGAAACAAAAAGTAGTAACCGAAACGTATCAGAGAAAGCGAAATGTTGCTGAGACGAAATGAGTGAAACTTATTGAATTGGAATAAAAGATATTTAAAGAGATTGTTTTGTACATGTTTTAATAAAGAAAATTAAAAACATATATAAAATATATTAATATTACGTATTACATTTGGTTTCTTAACATTATTTTAAATAACACAAAAAATAAATTTAATGAGTACTATCACGTGTTTATAATACATTTTATAAATTACCAACTATGACTAAAGTTCAGTCTATATATATTATATTCATTACATGTAATATTAATTTTTAGTATATTTTTTATGTATTAATTTTAATATTATTTGTGAAACTTTATAATTAAAATTTTATACCTTGTTTGATTAATAATAAATTAATAATTAAAATTATATAGTTAATTGTTATGGTATTTTTTTTAAAGTACTGAAATTCTGTCCCTCTCATATATAAGTAACTATAGTTTAAAAAATTACATAAAAATAAAAATCAGACTTAAATTCTGCCTCTCTCATATATAAGTAACTATAGTTTAAAAATTTACATAAAAATAAAAATCAGGACTTAAATTCTGCCTCTCTCATATATAAGTAACTATAGTTTAAAAATTTACATAAAAATAACAATCAAGACTTAAATTCTGCCTCTCTCATATATAAATAACTATAGTTTAAAAATTTACATAAAAATACAAATCAGGACTTAAATTCTGCCTCTCTCATATATAAGTAACTCTAACTGAAGTTTAAAAATTTTTATAAAAATAAGAATCAGGACTTAAATCTAACTTAATATTAAAAAAAAAGAGGTCTTAAATTCTGCCTCTCGTATATGTAAATAATTATAGCTTAAAAATTATATAAAAACAGAAATCAGCACTTAATTTCTACCAAAATATTTAAAATAATAAAAAAAACAAATGATGCCTCTATAAATTCATACGTAAAATTAATTCATGCTTCAATACAATTTTCCTTTTCCGCTACTTTCCCTTTTTTAATTCGATCCTTGGCATAGTTAAACCATTTTTTTGACACGGAAATTTGATGAACGAGTGGTTGCAGTCTCGGAAATAATTTGATTTTCTCTGCGCAAATATTTAATTTGTTTAAATATTTTAGAAATTAAAATATCTCTCTGCCCGTCACGTTCATCCCGCAAACGTTCTCGCTCATCTCTCTCTCTTTCACGTTCATCCCGCAGCCGTTCTCGTTCATCTCTGTCACGTTGTAGTTCTGTGTTACTATTTCCACTTGTTTTTTTCGGACTATTATCTTTATTTACTATTTTTTTACTTGATATATTTCTGGAAGTAGTTGGAGTTGGAGCTGGAGGTGATGTGCGCTTTATATAGAAAAATTTTTGTGAATAAGGAAGTTGGGTACTTGTGGAGGGTGTTTTATTTGGTAAATGTATGTAGTAAATATTCAAGTTTCCATACATTTATTTGGTAAAAGTATGGAAACTTGAATATTTACTACAATGTTCTTGTTCTGTAAAATATTCCACTTTATCTGAAATAAATATTTTTAATTACAAACATTTTTAAATAAATTCTATTCAGAAATTACAATTTATTTGCGTCTCATCAGAATCTGAATCTGTCATTTCTAGAATAAATATATTTATTTATTTATTGCCTTATTTGAAAAAATATGTTTTAATTATAAATAATATATTTATGAGTGTTGTAATGTGGAACAAACCACTTTTTCTCCAGCTACAATTTTAAAATTTTTGTACTGAACTTCTTTTATATTATATTCCACATTCACATCACAACATAATTCTGTATTGGTGCTATATATATTTAAATCGATGGACGGAATATGATATTCGAATAAATTGTTCAAATTAATTACGAAATTGCCTTTGATGACATCATTAGTTATATCAATAATTTTGAGAATTTTATTTGCAATCATACAATAATTATTGGGAGGCGCTCATGAAAGTGAAAACAGCTCAGTATAACATACTTGTGATTTTTTATTAAATTTTTCTTTCTCGTTCAATCTATTTATAATTTGTTCAATTGGAAAAGATCCCTTTTTCACCATTTTTTTTATTTGTTGCATGAAATTTTCGAACTTAAATGCGCTATAATTATTCAAATGTCCATATTTTTTTTGTATCTTCAGCTAGATGTAATAAACTGTGCATATTATATGATAAATTCTCTAATCCATATAATTTGGAAAAGTCATCAACAAATAATTTTAGCATATCTGCAGCACATGCATTATTTTGATGACAATGTTTTGGATGGCTTAAAATTCTTATACTGCATACCAATAATAAAAAATGGTCATAGTATTTTTGTTCTAAAATATCTTTGAAACATACTGCTCCTGTATGTATCAAAAACATTTTAAATTTCGTTGCTTTCCAATGATCTAGTTCATTGAATGTTCTCTGTCTCCTAGAAAATTCGATTGGTATTTTTCTTCCAATTTCTAGCAATTTTTCATTTATTGCATTTATTGCGTTTTTTTTTAATGAAAAAGGTTTTCTTCTGTTTTTAATAAATAGTTGAAGCAATTGTTTCGTAACACCAAGCAAAACACAATGCATATAGTCGATGGGAAATTAAGAAACTAATTCCATATTTAAATTATCCAACATAATATTTAAATGGATGTGATGTTCCTTTTGTGTTTTGTTCTTGAAATCACCATCCGTTCGAAGAACGTAATCGTTTCCAGGAAAGCATACTCGGTGAGCTTCGTAGACTCCTCTTATAATGCATTTTGTGCAGCTATAATATCCCGAATGACTTTTAATACCTATAAAATAAAATAAAATATAAGAATTAAAACTCATAAAAATGATATAATTATATTATTAGCTTACCTAAGACAAAAGATCGAGCTGGAGCATCACAAATAAATGCCCTTACATTAATTTCATACTTTGTGTTATCAAAAATAAATCCATTTTCCCGAAGTTCATTTATTTCTTGAACAAATAACTCAAGAAACTTGTCAGCCGAAAATGGTTTTTTATTTCCATGAAAAATTCCAATCACAAATATATTATTAAATGGCACAATATTACCTAGAATAGGCTACAATTGACTGTTGGAGCTCTTTGCTAATGGAACTCCATCGATACCTATATCGATATCAATTACTTCGCTTTTATAATTATTACATTGTAGAAAACTTTCAAAATTTTTTTTAATCCTAAATGTGAGTAAAATCCTTGTCCTAGTGGAATTATACTATCATTTTTGATTTAGTTTTTTTTTAATGTTCTTATATCTTTGGTAATTTATCATGATATTTTTGTAACAATTTTAATAAAGCATTAGCTGCTTCGTTACTAATATTATGCTCAACACTCCAGTTTCCAATATCCAAGCAAATATTATTTATTTGAATTTCATTAAATTGGAAACTTAAATCTGATAACTGTGATTCACTTTCACTACTGCTTTCTGTATTATAGTCGTCAATTATATTAATATAATCATCTTCTAGTATATTAATATTTTCATCAATACAAAAATTGTCGTAAATATTTATATTCTCATTATTACTAGATGATTCACTCTGCTGAACCTGAATTTGTTGTTACAGGATTATTAATTATTTTTTTGTATGCACGGGTACCAATATTGTTTAGATCACAATTTTTGTCATAATATCCTTTCCGATCCATATTTATGTCTTTTCTACTAAATATCTAAATACTAAAATTTTAAATCCTAAAACTCTAAATAGGTACTAAAATTCTAAATATGTACTACAAATATAAATATTAAAAAAAAAATGTAATACTCAATTCGATGGTCGACGTTATTCACTTTTTTACATAAACTATAAACACTTCTTCAACTTTTTAAATTATATGTCTTTATCTATTAAATTTTTTAAATTTTTTCTTGTAATTATATGTAATTATATAATATTATATGTATTAATTAATTTAAAAAAACAATTTCACAAGATACATCAAATATCACACATAACACAAAACTAAAACAAAAATAAACACATTAATTTTCCCGTTAGTTTTTATGTCATTAAATAAATAAACAATTACCTTGTTTCCATGACGAGTTCAACTCGAGTTGAACTCGAGTTGGCGTGCATGGAAACAGGGGTTGAGTTGAGTCGAGTTGGAATGGAACGAATAATTGATGGTTCCATTTCAACCCCATTTCAACTCAACCCAACTCAACTCAGTATATGGAAACTAGGTAAATGATGCTTTTCAAAACGCAGAAATATGTTTCAGTTTTTGCTAATCTAAAATGAAACGAGAACGAAACGCAAATTCTGAATCAGCTAAAATGATGCCAAATGGAGATAAGAACGAACTACGAAATTATTTTTCAAACTTAACATCCAAGTTCGCTTTTTACGAATATAAAATGAAACGAGAACGAAACGCAAATTCTGAATCAGCAAAAATTATGCCAAATGGAGATAAGAACGAACGACGAAATTATTTTTGAAAATTAACATTTTTTTTGAGAAATTAAGTTTTAAAGGAAAAATAATATTAATTTATTTATAAAATTAAGAAATAAAAAAAAAACATTAAAAAAATCCAAGTTCGCTTTTTACGAATATAAAATGAAACGAGAACGAAACGCAAATTCTGAATCAGCAAAAATGATGCCAAATGGAGATAAGAACGAACTACGAAATTATTTTTGAAAATTAACATTTTTTTGAGAAATTATTTTTTAAATGAAAAATAATATTAATTTATTTATAAAATGAAGAAAATTAAGAAAACACATTAAAAAAATCCAACTTCGCTTTTTACGAATCCTAAAGGAGATGAGAACGAAACGTAAATTCTGAAGCAGAAAAAACGATATCAAATGGAGATATGACATATGAACGAACTACGAAATAGTTCATTTACGGAACAGAAAAATTAATTCGCTATTTGCGAAACCACATTGAGATTATAACGAAACGTTAATATGGATTCGTGTTTGGAGATCTAAAAGGAGATTATTACGGCACTTATTTTTTGAGTCAGATTTAGTGAGCTAAAAATGACACAGAAACGAAATGGAAATTTAGTAATGTCAAGAACAATGTTGAGTCCGTTCTGAATCAATTTGGACTCAGAAAAATTGAGCTGGGAATTTGCATGGAGGGTAAATTGTATAAATTTCAAATCGTTATATTACAGTTTTATACATTTCGCAATGTTAATAAACTTGTTTTTCTTGATAACTATTTCTTAATAAATTGTGGTTAAACAATTTGGTAGAATAATGTTATCAAGAATTATTTTTATTTCTTTAATTTTAATACAAGATTCTAGAATTTTTCGTGTGAATTGTGAAAATTTAAATGGTAAAGTTTTAAAGTATTTAAAGCTAAAATGAAAGGCAATATTTTTCTATAGTTTATTATCTTGAATCTGGAGATGAAAAGGTTTTTATTCCAAAAGAACGTCGACTTGGCTTTTATAGCGCTGAGATACAAATATATTGTTACAGAGGAACTGAAAAATCATTATGGAGGTACTACCAATCAGTTCATCTTCAATTAGATATAGAAAGCGATGATTATACGAAATATGAAGGTTCAACACCAGAAATCGTTAAAGCACATCATGGTGAACATAAATCTATATTTTCATTCAATTTCTTAACATTTAAGAAAACACGAATTAAATTGAATCCTTTTAATCAAACTTGCATTGGAATTAATACGTTGCAACACTATAAAATACGTTTAAACGTGGTACGAGCAGATGTTTGGAAAATTACTTACTTTATTTTTGGATTTTTAATATTCACATTTGCAGCAAATTTAAGTAAAAATAGTATATTTTATTATTTATCGGGCATTACATTAGGGATATGTGCATCCTTTTTAATACTTGTTTTTTTGGCGGGGAAATTATTTCCTCGTCGTCCAATGATGTATAGTGTCCTTCTTGGTGGTTGGACTATCGGTTATTATATTATTAAATTACTTTTGGATAATTTACAATTAATTTTTATAAGTTATTATTCATATGTTATGTGGTACATTTTAATATCCGGTTTTATAAGCTTCATAATATGTTATCGAATTGGTCTACCAACAAATAATCGCAGTAAAAATTTAATAAAATGGAGTCTGCAATTTGTTGCATTAATTTTAATTTTTTCTTCGAGTGAAATTGAAGAAGGCAGCATTATTTCTATTATATTAATTATTTTTCAATATTATTTTCCATGGAAATATTTCTATTCAGTAATCAAAATTTTTTGTTATCGATGGTTCCCACCAAAAAGGCGTTATCTCACATTGGAAGAATATGATAAGCAATCTGTACGAGAGACGAAAAAAGCTTTAGAAGAATTGCGGCAATATTGCAGTAGTTCACAATGTAAACAATGGAAAATGATGACATGCCTAAAAAATCCAAAAAGATTTGCATCATTTGTTGAAGGTGAAAATCATTTGATGGATGAAGAAATATTTGATTATGATGCTTCTAGACTGGATGCTACAGATTCAGAAGTTAGCGACGATGATGAAGAAAGCAATGAAAATGATATACATCAAGAAATAAGTGAAGACGAATTTAAAGTTCCTAGTAAACAATTATATCATCGATCATCTCCATGTTATTTAAATGATAATAGAGCAAATTCACACGAACAACTATTAATGAGTACGAGAAATACACGATATCAACCAATTAATCGTAATGTATTATACAGAAGTTATCAACATAAAGAATATAGTGACTACGATAGCAAATAAAAGTTATTTCTTTCTTTTAATATTGAAATTGTGTATAATTAAATTATTAAAATATATATAGAAATTTATGTTTTTTATAAACACATGAAAAAGCTATGAGAAATACTTTTTTTTTAATTTATTACTAAATTATAAAACACTTATTTATAATTTCATAATCAAGTCCAGAAAATAGTTTTGTATTTTTTCATTACTTTTTTCTTATTTTATGTTTGATATTTTTTTGCTAATTTTCATTGTTCAAATAGTATATAAATTAACCTAGAAAATTTACTAATCAAAGATTATCAAAAAAAAAGAAATTAAACTAAACGAACTTGAAACTTAATTATAATAAAAATTAATATAAATAGGTATACAGTTTTATTTATTAGTGTGACAAAGTTTTAAGAATAAAACCTTTACCATCCAAATAATATATCCATTGCTTTATTAACCATCCCGGAACTTCTTTGTGGGGCATTAGGACTAGCTACAACCGCTGAGTCATCCTGTACACTGTTATAAGCGGCTTGCGTCAATGGACGTACACGAGAAAATCTAAAGAACTTTCTTGTAAGACTTCCGAACAAAAATTTAAATTTTGAACTCACTGTTGATTATTATCACAAACATTTTCTTTGTCAATTATATTGGAATCCTTGCAATGCGTAACTCCAATCATTATATTATTACCCAAAATTTTTTCATTATAATTTAAAGCTCGATCTGATTCTAAACGTGAAGAAAATTTCAAATGAATCCAATTACCATTTTGTGGTGAAAAAACTTTGTCAATAATAGTACCACATTGTGAAAAATGTGACAAAATCATTGATGTTGCACTTTGAGGGAAACCATATACAGTCATCCAAAAATCAGAATATTTTTGGGGTAGACATTGTGCACTTAGATTTGATTCGCAATTTAATTTGATCTGATTCGTTCTGTAATCGTTACAATTTATATTTGCAATATGAACTGGAGAAGTTATTCTGCAAATTATTATTTGAATTACAATTTATTTTCAAAATACATATTTTAATATTTACGATTTACCTGGATGTGTGAAGATTTGATGGATTTAAATATGAATCATTAAAAGATTGTTGGAATGCACTAGTTGTCATCGGTGTACCTATATGCAATGATGTGTTTTGCCCGAAATTTCGTGTTGGAGGTTCCACTTGATTTTGTTCAGAACGTAATGAATCAAAAAGTCCCTAAAATAATATAAAAGTTAAAATTAAATTCTAAGATAATTAAAAAAAAAAAACTTGAGTAGGTGGTCCTGAAATACTGTTATTATGTTGATTCTGAATCGGTGTTCCAGGGTAATTATTAAACGAAGGCGCTCCTTGTTGGTACCCGAATAAACTTTTTTGACCGAAACTGGATCTGTTCAATTCTGGTCCAGCTGACGTTGGTCCCGGAGATTGAGCTGAAATGTGAAATATGTGTCCAGCTAGAGTCCACAATATTATTTGATATACAAATGTATTTTAATCTACCGAATGATATGGAACGCTTTGTTGGAGATAACGTGTTGTTCCGAGGAGTAGATGGAGGATTCGATTCTCCCATTAAAAATGGTGGTAGATATGGTAATGCCGGGCTTCCACTTGGACTTCCTAATGCCATTGGTTCCATATTATAAAAAATGAGCAATAAATTTTTAAAAAAATTATATTTCAAGTTATTTAAATTCGATTTTTTTGAATAGAACGAACAAATTTCTTTGCGGAAACTGTTATATATTTAATGCATATACAAAAATAATACAATATACAGAACCAAGAAAAAAGTAAGACAGTTGATAGACAGTTTGAAAAATAATTTAAAACTGCCCAGCAAAAAAAAAAATAAATGTTGATTATTTGACATATTTTTGACTTACCCCTTTAAGTAAAATAAGCGAATTCGCTTTTGGCGAACCGTATACGAACTAGATAAGTAACGCCTTTTTAAAATAAACTTTATAATTTCATAACAAAAATAAACAGGAGTGACGAAGGTTGTGTCTTATAATAGTATTTTGTTAAATATAATAAAATAAATATTAATAAGTAATTTTGTGTTTTATATAATAAATTAAGTAATAAAATTTAAAAAAATTAAATCAGTGGTGAAATAATTATTTATTGTTAAAAATTATATTTTTTATATGAAATAAATGCTAAAAAAATAACTTTTCCGTATTTTTATTTCTAGAAATAAAATCAGTTCGTAATTTGGCGGTTCCAAAACGAATCGTTTTTATTTCTAGAAATAAAATCAGTTCCGAATTTGGCGGTTCCAAAACGAATCGTTGCGGCGTTTCGTAAACGAACCGATTTTGGCGAACTCTTGGCGTTACGTTTTTTTTTCTACTGTTCTCATTCTAACATTTACGTTTCCGGTTCGCTTACGAACTGCAAAGGCGGTTCGTAAACGAACTCATATATGAAGAAAAGACTTCGCCGGCGGTTCGTTTACGGTTCGCTTTTCTTAAAGGGACCCCTTGAAGAAAATAAGCGAATTCGCTTTTGGCGAACCGTATACGAACTGGATAAGTAACGCCTTTTTAATAGACTTTATAATTTCATAACAAAAGTAAATAGC
Source organism: Empis stercorea (assembly GCA_949752835.1). NCBI lineage: Eukaryota > Metazoa > Arthropoda > Insecta > Diptera > Empididae > Empis > Empis stercorea. Next base: position 29,930,253 of record OX457087.1, on the reverse strand, counting down.
GAGTGAAGAAAATTGTGTCTTATAATAATATTGTGTTTAAATATAATAAAATAAATATTAATAAGTAATTTTGTGTTCTATATAAAAAATTAAATATTAAAATTGATAAAAAATCTTACTAATAAGTGGTTTAATTTTTTTTTTTTACAAAATTACATTTTTTATATGAAATAAATGCTAAAAAAATAAAAAAATAACTTTTCCGTATTTTTTATAGGTATATATATAAATAAAATCAGTTCGTAAACGGACCGTATTTGGCGGTTCCAAAACGAATCGCTGTAGCGTTTCGTAAACGGACCGATTTTAGCGAACTCTTGGCGTTACGTTTTTTTTTCTACTGTTCTTATTCTAACATTTACGTTTCCGGTTCGCTTACGAACTGCCAAGGCGGTTCGTAAACGAACTCATATATGAACAAAAGACTTCGCCGGCGGTTCGTTTACGGTTCGCTTTTCTTAAATGGACTATGCTAGCAATGGGTTAGACGGAGATGCATATAGAAAATGTCAACGATATAGAAGTTATATGGATAGAGCATAAATATAAAAATTTGAAGCCACGCCGGGTATAGTTGTCTCTTTTTTTGCTAGCCGAATTGTCAAAATATAAAAATGAGAAATTAGGGGCGGATTAGGTTTTTTTTAATTCGGGCATCAATTTTTAAGGAGATAATTTTTTTTTTTTTGAAAAATACAAGTAAAGATCATCCTAAGGAATATTTTAGGTTGCGCAACGATAATTATACAAATGGAAAGTAAAATAGAGTAATTTGTTTAGCTAGTTAATATTGTTAATTTATATTGAGACTCTTAAACTTAAAAAAATAAGCCAGCCCTGTAAATCTAAAATCAGCTGTTATAATATTTTTCATATTATTAATTTGACACTTCGGCGAGCAAAAGGAAAGAGAACTACCAAAATCGTGGCTTCATCAACGATATAGAAGATATATGGATAGGGCATAAATATAAAACTTTGAAGCCACGCCGGGTATAGTTGTCTCTTTTTTTGCTAGCCGAATTGTCAAAATATAAAAATGAGAAATTAGGGGCGGATTAGGTTTTTTTTAATTCGGGCATCAATTTTTAAGATTTTTTTTTTTTTTTTTTCAAAAATACAAGCAAAGATCATCCTAAGGAATATTTTAGGTCGCGCAACGATAATTATACAAATGGAAAGTAAAATAGAGTAATTTGTTTAGCTAGTTAATATTGTTAATTTATATTGAGACTCTTAAACTTAAAAAAATAAGCCAACCCTGTAAATCTAAAATCAGCTGTTATAATATTTTTCATATTATTAATTTGACACATCGGCGAGCAAAAGGAAAGAGAACTACCAAAATCGTGGCTTCATAAACAATTTTTCAATATATTAAAATTTTAATGTGTTAAAAAGAGAGGGAACATTTATGCCCTATCCATATATCTTCTATATCGTTGGGCTTCATAAACAATTTTTCAATATAATAAAATTTTAATGTGTTAAAAAGAGAGGGAACATTTATGCCCTATCCATATAACTTCTATATCGTTGGAAAATGTCGCACACGTTTTATTTTACTGAAATTGACGTCAAATGTACGTAAAATATTTGTTTGATGGGCTACGTTTATTTCTTACATAAATTTGACGTCGAATTAACGTAAAAATATTTGTGTAGAGAAAAAATATAGTTTAAAGGGTGAATTTCCGGAAAAGTACGAATTCTTTATTATTATTGCAGGTTTGGAAGTCGCATTTAACCGGGTAGTTCCAGCCAACGATATAGAAGATATATGGATAGGGCATAAATGTTCCCTCTCTTTTTAACATATTAAAATTTTAATATATTGAAAAATTGTTTATGAAGCCACGATTTTGGTAGTTCTCTTTCCTTTTGCTCGCCGAAGTGTCAAATTAATAATATGAAAAATATTATAACAGCTGATTTTAGATTTACAGGGCTGGCTTATTTTTTTAAGTTTAAGAGTCTCAATATAAATTAACAATATTAACTACCTAAACAAATTACTCTATTTTACTTTCCATTTGTATAATTATCGTTGCGCGACCTAAAATATTCCTTAGGATGATCTTTACTTGTATTTAAAAAAAAAAAAAAAAATTATCTCCTTAAAAATTGATGCCCGAATTAAAAAAAACCTAATCCGCCCCTAATTTCTCATTTTTATATTTTGACAATTCGGCTAGCAAAAAAAGAGACAACTATACCCGGCGTGGCTTCAAATTTTTATATTTATGCCCTATCCATATATCTTCTATATCGTTGGTTCCAGCACTTGAGGCATAACATATTCATATTTTATTAAAGTTATGTTATTATTATTTATTGTCATATGGACTGAATATTTTGTGTTTATTATTTTTTTATGAATTTTTTTAATAAAAATTTAATTTTTTTTTGTTTTTTAATCAATTAATTGTTTTATTAAACTCAAATATTGGTCAAATATAAGGTAATTTTAGCGTCATAAATTGTTAGTCAATTTAACGTCATAAATTGTTAGTCAATTTGACGTCATAAATTGATAGTCAATTTAACGTGAAACATTGCACGTTAAAACACTAAAAGATTCGTAGGACATCGTTAATTTTTTTAACATATAGAGCTCTACCTAAACACCGGCGTACGGCATATGGCGTATATACATCGATACGCTGATACGCCAGCGTATCCCGAAATAAAATGCCACATTTATATACATTAAAATTTTTTTGATCAATGTTTCTTTTTGCTAAATATCAAAAATCAAATTAAAAATTTTTATACGCCCGTCAAAATTGGAAATTCCAATTCTCGGCGTACGTACGTCGCGTATTTCGGGTGCTCCAATACAAAATGTATGTACCAATATCGATTTTGACAGACGCCATACGCCGTACGCCGGTGTTTAGGTTGAGCTCATACTTTTAATTACGAGTTGACTTGCCTATATGAAAATGTTGTCGTTCCGTTTTGACGTGATGTTAACGTACTGTTGACGGTAATTTTTTTGCGGGGTATATCAGAATTTTTTTTTTTTTTAATTCATTATAATAGCTTCGTTCAATGACTTTTCAGAACAGTTTTGGACAGCACACTTTAGCACAGAAAATATCAGAAAAGTACACAACAACAACAATTAATTTAAATGTCAGACCATTTAGAACAACTTTGCACACCAAATCTCAATGAACACTATTTCATGATATTTTTGGATCTTTTTTTTTTTTATTATTTGTAAACAAAAAAATTTTAAAATTGCAAATGGCTGAAAATAGTAATTTTAAATTTTTTTTTTGTAATATTTTTTGGTAAACGGAATTTATTTATTTTAAGTTTTTTACTTAAAAAATAAAATAAAATAGTTTAACTATTTAAAAAAAATTCTTTTACTATTATTTTAAAATTTATTTTTTTATATTTTGATACATATTTTTATTTTATACATAAAAATAATAAATAGTTAGCTAACAAATTAAGTTATGTTGTTATTGGAAAACTTAAAATAATTAATTAATTTCATTATTTAAACTTTTATTATTTGTTTACAACAATTTTTTTATTTTTGTTTACAAACAATGTACTTTGACATAAAAAAAATATCACAAAATATCACAATTTCCTGCCTTTATAAATTTATAGGGGCAGAAAATATCAGAAAATATCCGAAAATATCACAAAATATCACGAACTGTCAGTTCATTGAACAGCAAAAAATATCAGTTTAGAACAGAAAATATCAAGATATTTTCTCATTGAACGGCAAATCGTGATATTTTCTGATATTTTCGGATATTTTTGGATCTTTTTTGGTCAATGAACACAACTAATATGTAATTAAATGATTTGAAATGACCTTTCCAAATTTCAAAAAAGAATTATATTAATAAATTTTGTGAAAGTAAAAATTTGTGAAGGAATTTAAGAATTTAAAGTTAAGCTAAAATTTTAATTAACGTACAAAAAAAAATTAAATTAATTAAGTAACCAAAAGAGAAAAGATTATATTAGTGGAAAAAAAATAATTAAATACAATAAATAGATAAAAATAACAAATAAAGATTTTTTATACGTAATAAGAACTAAAGGAGTTTTATTTTAAAGAAGAAACATTAAAGTGAAAATCAGACAAAGTAAAGCTGAGATTAAAATTGTAATTTTTATATTACAACATGTCCTAATGATAAAATTCTCATACTTGGTGATTTTAATATGCCTGGGATTAACTGTTCACCTGGAGATATTGATTCAACATTTCTAAATCCTTTAAATGCTAATACGGAAGCTGAAATCCCATTTGTGGATACTATTCTTTCTTTGGGGTTATTACAACTTAATAAATCAAAACATTTATGATTTTAATATGCCTGGGATTAACTGTTCACCTGGAGATATTGATTCAACATTTTTAAATCCTTTAAATGCTAATACGGAAGCTGAAATCCCATTTGTGGATACTATGCTTTCTTTGCGGTTATTACAACTTATTAAATCAAAACATTTATGATTTGCATAGGGTGCCTCAATTCAATACACCTTCCCTCTTCGAAAAAATATAAGGGTCGAAAAATTTGTTGACTCTTATATTTTAAAATTTTATCTGAATATTTTTTTTTATAATTTTTTTTTAAAAAAAACTTTATATATTTTGATATTTTTTACTAAAAAATTATTTGTATATTTGTATATTTTTTTACCACAAAATTTCTTTTATTCGTTTGTATATTTTTTAAACATCATTTTATTTGATACTTAATTTTATTTTTATATATTTTTTTTTCTAAAATTTTTTTTTTATATATTTTGTAAAATTGTTTTTTTTTTCTTAACCATTTATACAATTAGTATATAATTTATTATATTTTATTTATTTTACTATATAATATTTATTTTATTATCTATAAAAAGAAAATCCTTTTTTGTTTTTTGTTCTTATATAAAAAAAATTATATTTTTTAATAGATTTTTTTATTTTTATTAAAATTTAAATATTTTTGAATATAGATTTATTACAAAAAAATGCATATATAAATATAAAAAGGAATAAGAATAAGATTTCTTGTATAATATCCCTATTATGTTTTTGACCGGTCATGCTCCTCTTTCTATATTATTCTAAAATATTTTTTTTATTTCATTTTTTTTTAATTCAATTAATATTAAAATTTAATATTTTAATATATTTTTTTATATATATTAATATACTTTACCTTTACGCTTCCACCTATGTTTCTTATATCTATGATTTAATTTTATTATTTAATTTTCTTAATGGTAAAGTAACAACATTAAGAATAGGAGACAATTTTGGTTTAAAATTTTTATTTTTAATACCCGTAGTATTAACATTTATTTTAAATACGATGACTAAATAATTATTCTCATTTATTATTTTCCGTGCCGTTCGTATGGATTCTTCTAGATTTTTCATTACATTACTTTTGTCTCCTGAATTATAAATTGTTTCCTCATTTTCTTCTTTTTCAATATTAACATCAGTATCAGTACTATATAAATTTATTTTTCGTTCATCCAATTGAATTGTTAAACAACATTCTTTTTCGTTATTAATATTAATAATTTCATTAATATTTTCACGATTATTATCATTAATATTATTATCTCTAATAATTTCGTCTCCTATCAATATACCGCTACAAATTTTGGTACTTAAATAATTTTCTTCTATTACGACTTCTACAACTTCTACAACATTAAAACATTTTACTTCTATATATTCTTCTAAATTATCCTTAGTTTATTTGGAGAGCGCGTTGTTATTGAAGCATTTGTTGGATGAAAAGTAGGTGTAATGTCAATTAGGTTTTCGTCCAAATTGATTATTTCCTCATAGATTGAAAGACGATTTATATTAGATATTGATTCAGGCGCATATTTAAGTGAACTCTGTGTATTGAGGTGTTTTAATTCATCAATAGCAACATTTATGATTGAATTTGTCGATACAAGTTCATCAGAGCAGAAAGTTAATCTGACTTTGAGACCGTCAATATCAGTATTAATTCGAGAATTATTTACATCGTCATTAATTTAATTTAATTTATCGTGATTAACTGACTGGTTCTTATCAAGCGATAGTTGTAAATGTTGCATATCACTTTCCAATATATATTTTAATTTTTTTATAGATGAAAGAACATTTTCTAACGGAAAGTTTATTCTGTTAATTAATACATCGTTATTTATAACAATGCTTTCTTTAATTGAATCAACACTATCGTAAAACTTATCCATTTTGTTTATCAGACAAACCATAGCTTTTGTATTCCCAGAACATGTTTCATAAACTTTATCCATACGGCAGTATACTTCGTCAACATGTTGCTGAATAGAAATTGTATTGGACTCTATTTTATTGATAATATTATCTGTATTACGTGTTTTAATAATACTGTAGTGGGATTCTCTAACGATTTAGAGTTTAGAGACATTCTGACTATTATATCGATTCTCTGACTTAGAGAAATTTGGTATTCTGTAATTCCAAGTAATAGATTTAGAGAGAAGTACTAGATTTTTTTGTAATTTTATGCATTTACAGTAGTTGTCTGTCATATTAATTTATTATTAAGCAAGCGTTTGAAAGATTGACAACAATAACAAAAAATTATAATAATTTTAAAATGTCGAGGTCATTTTTATTTTTTTTTAAGATGCTCACCAACATATTTGATTATATGGAACCTCTTTGTTAAGGTTCCATATAATTGAGTTGTTTTAATATCCCGAAATAAAATATTGATATTTATTAAATCAAATTAAAAAAGTGTATTTTACACCTATTAAAATAAATATATATGTACTTATATATACTTATATATATATTTATATATTATATTATATATATACTTATGTATTTTGAAAAATAAAAATTAAATATTTAAAATTATCAACTTACATCTTTTCAAATACAATTCTCACAAAAGAATAAATAGTGAGTAAAATCACACTCTAAGTTAGAGTTAAAATTCATTAGTGAATAGCTCTTTCATTCTAAGTTAGAAAGGAACTAGTACAAAAAAAATACTTTCCGATAATGCAATAGATGGCGCGCGCACTAAAATTCTTTCTAAGTTACAGCTGTGAGATTAACTCTAACTTAGATAATTTTTCGTTACAGAATTCCAAAATGCTCTAAAATTAGAATTTAGAGTCTAAACTCTAACTCTAAATCGTTAGAGAATCCCACTACTGGCTTCAAATGAGTCTGATAGTTGCCTAAGAATTATATTATTAGATTTTATTGCCCGCATTATATGAGAGAGATTAATTGTTCTACACTCATTACAATAAAAAACAAAGGTGTGTTTATATTCTTACACATACTTAACAGCTAATCGTGAGATGCCAATGCATTCATTGATAGTGAAATGATTTAGCACAAATAAAATCAATTAAATGGAACGTATCTGTGCAATCGCTTAGAGCGCATTGAAAATTACCGCACTTTTGCATAATGTCTCTTATTAAGTTTTTCTTTTTATATTATATATTTAATGATAAAGCTTTTAAGTAAAAACGGATTTAAGTTAAGAGCAGTTTAATTTTGATATATTTATTTAATTAAATTAGTGTTTTTGTTATGTTTATTTTTGTTATGAAATTTTTATTGACAGGAAATAGAGTTCAGTATCACAGAATTTATATTTTTATATATATATAATTATTAGGTGGCACTAAGTATATTGATCTTATGAGTTTGTAAATATGTATAGCAACTAGGTAACAACAATAATTTAAATTTAAAATTTAGCGCACATGCAGGAAAAATAAAAAAAGAATATTCAATACAATTAAAATAATTAATTAATTATGATTATGTAAATTAAATAATTGCGGAGTAAAAGAAAACACGTCCGAACAGTTTGGAAGTGAGTTGATTGGCGAACCACGCCCCAAAGACCTTGCTAAGCCGGCAATAAGGAGGAAATCCCAATGATCCAGGAAGTTGGAAGAAATAAAAATTCCGCTTGGTTTTTTTTTGTGATTGAGGCTAGGTTACTCAGACCTGGCGCCCAACGCTTCCAACTTCCGAACCCTTCTCCTCCGAACTTATCTTCAGATAACGAATTATTTAATTTTGATTTCGTTACACCTTTTTCTATATTTTCGTATAAAAATAATTATTTGAAATTTGTATATTTTAATATCGTTTAAAAAAAATAACTTACTACTTTTATATATATATTTTTTAAAAATTTATTTTGCTGCTTCTTCTGCTACCAGCTACTTCTTCTGCTACTTTTTCTTTTCTGTTTAACTTTAAAAATGATCTGCTTCTGCTTCAACTGCTACCAGCTACCACTTTAAAAAAAAAAAAAATTTAATATGTATTTATAAATTTTTTTTATTAAAATTTATATTATTTTTTTTATGTCTTTTTATTTCAATTCCGATACTGTCTTATCACTTGATTATATATATTTTATTTATTTTATTTTTTCAATTTCGTTTTAGCGAACACAAATTTTTAAGATAGGAATCGTACTTCCTATCTTGTCCACAGCGACAATGCTGTAATATAAAAATTACAATCATAAATTTGTATATTATATTGTTTTAATCTCACCTTTACTTTGTCTGATTTTCACTTTAATGTTTCTTCTTTGAAATAAAACTCCTTTAGTTCTTATTACGTATAAAAAATCTTTATTTGTTATTTTTATCTATTTATTGTATTGAATTATTTTTATTTCGACTAATATAATCTTTTCTCTTTTGTTTACTTAATTAATTTAATTTTTTTTTTAATGTTAATTAAAATTTTAGCTTAACTTTAAATTCTTAAATTCCTTCACAAATTTTTGCTTTCACAAAATTATTTATTAATATAATTCTTCTTTGAAATTTCCTGACTAACTTATTAATTTTTTATTCAAAGAAGCTTTTAATTTTTCCGATTGATCTTTTAAAACTTTTTTATTTCAAATTAAATTACTTATTTTTTTTAAATCAAACTTTTTTCCCTATCAAATGACTAAATTAACAATTTTAATTTTACTTTTAAAATAGAACTTTTCTTTATCCGATCGACTAAATTAATAATTTATATTTTAAAATTTTTAATCAAAACTTTATTTTTTTTCGAACTACTGACCAACTTTTTAATTTTGATTTTAAAAATTAAGAACCTTATTTCTTATCCGATCAACTGACTAAATTTTAGTTTTTCTTTCTATTTTATTTTGTTGGAGAGCTTTTTTGGCTTTCCAAAAGCTTTCCAATAATTTTTTGGAAAACCAATCAGCTTCTCCAATAAAATAATTTTTGTTGTGAATTGAGGCACCCTGTGCTTCAATTCACAACGGAAATCAAATAATTTCCAATTAATAAAATTATTTAATTTAATTAATGAAAAACAAAAGTTTCAAATTACGCGTTGCTCGTGCACAGAGAAATAATTTAATTCAATAAATAATAATTTCTCTGTGCTGACACCGCGTAAAATTAATTAACCAATTAAAGTAAAATTGGTCAAAATTATTTTGTTGGAGAAGCTGATTGGTTTTCCAAAATTTTATTGGAAAAATTTTGGAAAACCAAAAAAGCTCTTCAACAAAATAAAATAGAAAAAAAATTTAAAAATTAGAGTCAGTCGATCCGGGTTAAAAAATTGATGGTTGATTTTAAATTAAAAAATTATTATGGTGTTTATTTCTAAAAAAGTAATTTGAAAGATCAAAATTATTATCGTGTTTATCTTAAAGATCAAAATTATTATCGTGTTTATTTCTAAAAAAAAAAGAAAATTTAGAAATTTTAAAATAAAATTAATGGGCTTATTCTGACAGTCGTATTTTCTCTCGAACGAAACGCCTTAGAGAAAATGGTATTACGAGAGTCGTATTTAACGAAAGATGGCGTTAAATACGACACATATGAAAAAAAGTGGTATTCTCTGAGTCGTTACGAAACGCCTTGAAATGTCAAAAAAGTAAAAAATTTGTCGTAAGCAATTTTGCTTACGACTCTAGAAAATCGTAAAGTAAAATGTGTTTTTTGTACCATAATACAATAAATATTTCCACAATTATTATAATTGCGGAAATATATTAGCATATTATATTAATGTGGAAATCTAGATTGAAATGATCCAAAATGATAAATAAAACCCTAATTATTTATAGTTTATAAATGTATATATTTTTTTTATTCCAATATGAGAGTTGAAAACATATTTATGCATTTATAAATAGTTCACTATTTAATAAATTTATGCATTTAAATTTAAATTTAATAAATTTACGTATTTATGAATTTATAAATAATTCACTGTTTAATAAATGTATATAATAAAATAAAACTAATTAATATTGCAAAAAAATTCCCGTGCAATTGAATTTTTTTATAACTCAATATTTAGCCGATAAGCTGTAAACATTGCATTTTGATTGTCAAAATAACTGGTGGTACCAACATAAAAAAAAACATAAAAACGACTTTTTTCCGCAAAGCCATCTATTGGGAATTTTATTTTTGTTTTCACGTTGGCAATAAATTTGTCGTTTCGTTCGACTCTGGGAATACCATTTTAGAGTCGGTACGAAACGAAATATTTATTGGGCGTCAAATACGACACGACTCTGAGAATAAGCCCATAAATTAAAACCAAAAAAAAAAATATTATAAAATTAATTACCAAATCTAAGAAATAACATTTAAAATTGTGAATTGGTTAAATTGTGACGTTTATAATAAAATTAAGAATAAATTATAATAAAATAAATGAAATTTATGTTCAAATTTAATTTATAAAATATAATTAAGTGTTTTATTTAAAAGAAAGAATCAAAACACGTTAAAGGTGAGATAAAAAAATATAATAGAACTTTTTATGTTTGTAATATTTATATTACAACATTGGCGCTGCGGACAGGATAAGAAGTACGTTTCTTATCCAAAAGAATTTAGTGTTCGGTAAAACGGGATGATTAAAATTAAATAAAAAAAAACTATCGTAAAATAAAAAGTCGACATTTACAAAAAATAACAAAAAAAAAATATAATAATTTAAAGTTAAATAAAATTTTATAAATAATTATTATAAATATTTTTTTTTTTAAAACAAAAGTAGCAGTAATTTTTAATAAAGCATTTTATCAATAATAAAATCAGTGGTAGCAGAATAATTAAAAGTTGCAGTTAAAGGTTGCAGTAGAAGAAGCAGAAAAATTTTACAAAAAAATTGCAGAAGTAGCTGGTAGCGGAAAAAGCAGAAAGGGAATTTTAAAAAAAATCTTTATATATTAAAATAGTAAGTTTTTTTTTTCTATATTAAAATATACAAAATTCAAATAAAGTTTTATACGCTAAACATTATAAATTTTCTTTCACAATTCCCACACTCGTCCATCCTGTCCATCATCTGCCCCAGATGATATTTCTGACCACTTTTTCATTTTATCAGCGCTCGTCGATGTTCTTATTGGACCCTCATGTTCACCAACCTTCTCCACTTCATATCTATTATTTTCTCCTACCACTACAATACGATATGGTCCAAAATACTTAGCCTTCAACTTCAGCCCTGACCCAAATTGCGTCCTGTCTATAGCCACTAGCTCATCACAATTATACTTTAACGCCTTCTTTCGATTTTTGTCATAATTTCTCTTATTTTCATTTTGTATTTCAAAAATTTGTTTTTTGGCATACTCTCTACGGCCATCTCTCATAACCTGAAATAGATTAATACCTTCCTCCTCCACTAATTTCATTATTTCTACATCATTTTCAGTTTTCATCTTTACCCCCATCATCAATTCAAACGCATCTTAATTGCACGGTGATACGAACTATTTATACAATTTTGTAAGAGTCCCAGTCCCACTTTAGTATACCATTTACTTGGCTGCGAAATTGACAATTTACCCAAAACTGAAATAATGACTTGATGCACCCTTTCCACCTGACCATTGCCGCGTGGCGTGCCGGTAGTCACCCAATGCAAACGAACATCCGCCTTTTTGCACATATCAACAAATTTTTCTGACAGAAAAGCGCCACCTCTGACAGAAAAGCGCCACATCAGCAATTATTTTACGAGGAAATCCAAAACAATTAGTAAAAATCTCAAATTTATTCAATGCTTCATCAGCAGTTAACGTCTTCGTTGGAAATATCCAAGTGAATTTTGTGAAACTATCAACTATCGTCATTAAATGTTTATAACACTTACCAGTTGACGGCATTGGACCCAAAAAATCGATATGAACCGTATCCAATGGAACTTCTCCTTTCGGTATTGAATGTAATAATCCATCTAGTTTTCTAGCAAAATGCACTTGACACAATTCAAAATACATCTGTCAACGCATTGTTTTACATCAGAAATGAAATATTTACTATTCAATATTTCAACCATCTTTTTATAATGAAAATGACCTTTTTCATGTACTTCACGGACAATTCCATCTTTCATATTTTCAGGTACTACAAACAACGAAATACCACTAACAATTTTCACCAATACATCGTTTTCAATAGCAAAATCTTTATACGGACCATATTTCAAAATTTCCATAACAGCATTTAACTTTTCATCACTATTTTGCGCCATTCTCAATCGCTTTTTCAGCATAAATTCTTCATCTTTAATTGTGACATTCATCACCATCGGACTCCTACTCAATGCGTCCACATGTTTCATCATTTTTCCAGCACGATGCTCTACTACGTAATCAAATTCTTCAAACAACATTGCCCATCTGCCAACTTTCGCATTTATATCTTTCTTTTGCAACGTTTGCGTGAACGCTTTACAATCAGTTACCAATTTGAAAGACTGGCCAATCAAATACACTCTAAATTTTTTTACCGCTTCAACTACAGCTAACACTTCCAACATATAACTGGAATATTTTTGTTTTAGTTTCATTCGTTTCCTTGCTCCAATAATAAACTGGATGAAGTTTATTATCTATTGGTTGTACTTGCAATAAGATTGCACCATAACCATACTTACTGGCATCGGTATGAAGCTTAGTTGTTGCACCATATCTAAAAATATACAACACTGGACGGTTCACCATAATTAATTTTAATTTCTTGAATGCTTCTTTCTGTACTTCACTAAATTCAAATCGTACGCCATCTTTCAATAAATCGGACAACGGTCGAGCAATCAATGAAAAATCTTTAATGAACTTCCGAACATAACCAGCTAAACCAAGAAACGCTTGTACACTTTGAACATTTTTTGGTTCTGGATAATTCAATATGGCCGCTGTCTTCGCTTCAGACGGACAAATCTTACCATCTTCTATCACATGTCCCAAATAATCAATCTTCTTTTGCAAAAACTGGCATTTTTTCCACTTTATTTTTAAACCATTTTCCGCTGATACTCTTAAAACGTGTTTTAAACGCCATAACCCTTCATCCTTCGTTGTAGATGGAATTACTACATCATCAACATAAACAATTACTATTGCATCATTGATCTCTTTTCTGAACACATGATTGATAAATCGTTGAAAAACACTGGATGAATTACAAAGCCCAAACGGCACCTTCGAGAATTCATAACAACCATTATGCGTTACGAAAGCGGTGTATTTACGACTACTTGTTTCTACGTCTACATGAAAAAAACCATTTACTAAATCTAGCGTAGTAAAATAAATAGCATCCTGTAATTTATCAATCTGATCTTCAATCCGAGGAAGTGGATATCTATCCTTAAGAATTTTTTTGTTCAGCTTTCGATAGTCCACACATAAACGTTTTTGGCCATCTTTTTTATCAACCAACACCACCTGCCTAGTATAATCTGAACAACTTACTTGAATAATCCCATCGTTCAACCATTCCTCTACTTGATTTTCAACCATTCGCTGTTCATTTAATGGTAATCTTCGTGCGTGCATCTGAACTGGTTCCTCATCCGTCACAATTATCTTCATTTTGACTGTAGTTTCTTTAATTTCATGTGGATTGTAACTTACAATTTCATTTTTTATTTCGTTTTTATATTTTAAATCAATCACATTAATATTGTCTAAAATTTCGTCAACTTTATTTTTTTATAATAAAGTTGACGAAATTTCATGTTTTGTAGCCAACGCTACAAAACATGACTTTCTTTCATTTATTACATTATCTTCAAACCTTTCTTTAATTTTAACGCCATCATTATTTATTGTGTATGTATTAACATATAAATACACAATACATATAAATACACAATACAGAACTGAAGTTGACGAGCCAGTGGGTGAAACAACAATTATAACTCCCCTAGTATTTAAGATCTCAGAAACAAACTGATGGTTGGTCCAAGGGACCAGTTTTAGTTCAAAATACATATTCGTATATCAAAAAAAAAAAAAAAATTATTTATTAAAACGTCAACTTGCTCAAGAACATTCATGCCAACTATAACATCCGGCAACATAACCTCATTTGCAATGGCATAAATCTCAACATTTTCAAAATTAATATCATCAATACTCACTGTGGCATTAAATTTTCCATTAGTCATTACTTTATTTCCAATACCAGCAATAGACGTCATAGATTCACTTTTAAAATTATTTGGTTTAATATCGCTAAAAAATTTTGTTTTGACCAGTGTTACTTCAGCACCTGTGTCTATTAACGATTCAAAATTATGATTATTTTGATTTTTTTAGACATACAATTTTTCCTGATTACCTGGACCACAAATAATAAATATACAGATGTCTCACGTATATGGGAAAAAGTGATGTATAGAAACGATTTTTAACAAAAAAAAAAGCTATTTTTATTAACCGCCAAAAGTTTTTTTCTCAACCGACAGTATCTTGCTTACTTATTTTAGTCTTAACCGACGGCCATACAAAGGAATATTTAAGAAAAAGCTTTTTGCGTTACTCAAAATTATATTACTCATATATGTAATATAATAGAGCAAAAAATTAATACGAAAAAATATTCAATACATGCAAAAATGTGAGTAACAAAATACACACATGTATTTATTCTATTATGCGTCACTATTTCTAATATTCTAATATTCTAATAATTTCAAGAATTTAATTTTCAATTTTCGGCTTTTCATAGTATATACAGTATGCAAAATCCGTATTCGTACATTTTTAATTTATGACATTTTTTAATTTATTAGTAAATAATTATTGAATAATGTAAAATGAAAAGTACATTCGTTTTTTTTCTCTAAATTTATGTTACATTAATGTAATTCATAATTTCTTTCAGAAAATTTTGTATTATATTTGCAGTAATAGACACACTTTTCTCTTTAAAAGAAGGCTGTACGAATACGGATTTTGTATACTGTAGATATTTTGGGGGCATGTTTGATTTACTCAAAAAATTTTTTTCTGAAAATTAAACATCGTAAATAAATAATTTAACTGCAGTTACTTTCCATTCTTAATTTTGAAATTGAAATAAAAATTATTATGATTAATAGAGAGAAAGGCCAATTCATAGGGTACCTGATTTATAAAGGAAAATACATAATCTTTTTCCCTATTAATTTCTGCGAAATGTAACTGCAACTTCTTTGTTTAAAATATTCCAAAAAAATTGTATTTTTAATTATCTCGTCTTTGGGTTTTCCATGAAACCACTTTTAACCGACAAGACAGTTATTTTTTTAAAAAATACACCTTAAAATAAAAAACTAACATGCCCCTAAAATATCTATATACTTTGAAAAGCCGAAAATTGAAAATTAAATTCCTTTAATTAGAAATATTAGAATATTAGAAATAGTGACGCATAATAGAATAAATACATATAGGTGTATTTTACACACATTTTTGTATGTATTGAATATTTTTTTCGTATTATTTTTTTGCGATATATGAGTAATATAATTTTGAGTAACACAAAAAGCTTTTTCTTAAATATTCCTGTATGGCCGTCGGTTAATACTCAAATCAAATGCTTAAGCACGATACTTGTCGTTTGAGAGAAAAGCTTTTTTGTCGGTTGAGGCAGAGCTTTTTGTCGGTTTATAGCTGTCGGTTAATAGAAAAAATTGGCACCAAATTTTTGTATGGGCGTGAGACATCTGTATATTTATTATCTGTGCCTGGACATTATGAACATTCTGATTTATATCAATATTTTTAGAGCACTCGGAACTTTTATGGCCAAATAAATTGCATTTGAAACATTTTGGTCCTTTAGCTGCATCTGGACAATTTCTATTATAATGGCCACTGTGGTCACAATGAAAACAGTTTGACACTTTATTTCTTCCACTATCCTTTTGGTCAAATTTCTTATCAATCTTTCTTTCCTCTCTTTTAAATTCATTTTGTCTCTTATTTTTATTTATTTTACAGTGCATTTTTAATTTTTCATACACTACAAATTTTTCTTTTAATTCTTTAATAGTTTTGGCACCTTCCAGAACGATTTTATTAGGAGTATCATCAATAATCCCATCAACAATATATCGAATTAACGATGACACATCTAAATTTATTTGCATAGCAATATTATGCATTTCATATAAATATTCATTGCACGTTTCATTTGAACGTTTTACTCTTCTCTGTAATTTTAAATGAATAGCCGCACTATTAACTTCATCTCCGAATTCATCTAAAAATAATTCCTTTAATAATTTCCACGATTTTAAACCTTTTATAGTTCTGACAAATTTCAATGCTGGACCCTGCATCCATCTTTTTGCATATATTAACATTTAAATATCACTCCAATTAGCCAATGTTTCTGCAAAATCTTCAAATTCTGTTATCCAATTTTCCACTGAAATTTTGTGATCTCCTTTAAAAATCCCTAATGCATTTTCCAAATCACAAAATTTTATAACAGTTTTTATTTTACCATCTTCTTCATTTTCAGGGTAACCATCAATGTCATCGTCGTCATAATTAGCATCATTATTTACATCGGCTACCATCTTATCAACTTTTTTTATTTTATCATCATCACTACTGACGTTTATATTTGACATATCATCTTTTTTCATTGCGCCTTGTCGTCGCTCATCACTTTGACGGCATGCATCATTTTTTTATTAAACCCTGTTGCTGTCGCTCATCAATTTGGCGCCTTGCACTTTGTGGCTGCTTATTTTGTAGTTTTTGTTGCAGCTGCTCAATTTGCTTTTGCAACTCAGCATTTTTAATTTTCTCAACCTCCAACCACTTTTTGTTGTTTGCATCTTTTTCTTCTTTCATTGCCCTCAGCAAACGATTTTGCAGCCCATCTTTATTTCCCTTTACACTTTCACCTTTTTCGCGCAATTTCAATTTTAATTCTGGCAATGTGTAACTTCTTATCTCTTCTTTATTGTTTTCGTCCTCCATCTTGTCTTTTCTTGTTTTACTTCAACTTCAACTTTAACTTTTTATTTTGGCTGAGCCCCCATGTAGGATTATATTTGCTTATTTAATAAAAGATTATTAATTAAGTATAACAAAATATATAAGATTTATTTTTAAGTAGTAAATTAATTGACATTTAATTGTAGAAAATTATGACTTCCTTGTTCGACGACTTTCACTTGAGAGCCTAAAAAAACAAAAATTGTATTCCTAACCTCCCTTCACACCAAGCTCTTCTTTTTCTTCCTCTTGGCGCGCCATCTTCCGCTAAACATTTTAAATTTTCTTTCACAATTCCCACATATATACAACCATAAAATTATATATATATATTATAACAAAAAAAATAATAAATAATTTTTTTTTCTCGTTAAAAATAAGTAATTTTTTTTATATATAAAAATGAATAACAAATTAGGAAAATACGATTCTTCATTATTTTTTATAATTATTATAACTCCAAATTTAATTGTTTTAATAATGGAGAATAATAAAATTTATTTTTTGGTTAATTATTAAATTAAATTGACAAATATAAAAAATTAAATTAATTAAAATATGAAATTATATTATTAAAGTAAATAAAAATTTGTGACACCGTGTAGTTTTTTTTGTATATTATTTTCTAAAAAGTTATTAAAAATTATTAAAATAAAATCATTAAAAAATTACCTTATTTATTATTTGTTTACATCGTCCATCTTATGTTAGTTGAATACCGGCTTGTCACATCTCAGATGTCAGTCAGTGGACAGGCGCGGAGGTAAATTTGGTTAGGTGGGTAGCCATATTGACAGGGTTTAGAAATTCCCGTCAGCGCTGCGGTCTCTTGATTTTCGGAACAGAAAACAATAGACAACCTTTGTTGCCCTTCTGGGCCATGTTTTGATTCCGAAAGTCAAGAGATCGCGTGATCGGGGAAACAATAGTTTTTTCGAATAAGAAAAAATTGATTGTTTCGAAGAGTTGGAAAAAAAATTGAAGCGTGACGGTCACAACAAAATTGAGTTTTTTTTTTGAGAAAAATTGTGGGAATTTGTTTTGGAAGTCATTTTTTTTTAATCAAATTGTAAATTTATTTGGAAAATATTGGTGGAAAAATTATTGGGAAAATTTTGTGAATCGCGGAAAATTAAAAGGAAAATTTATAAAAAAAAAGCATTTGATCCTAATGACTGAAAAAAAAAATTGTCAAAAAGCAAAGAAAGAAATCTTATTAAACCCCAAAATTTATCGACCGCGGCTTCTAAGGAAATTAATTTTCGGTACGCGATAATTGATAAAACATAATTAGTTAGTGAAGGCAGAAAAACATTCCGCGAATTGTTCTGAACCTGCCTGATCGAGAAAAGTAGCTAATGTTCCGAGAAAACTACCAACTGAGGAAAAAAAAAATTTAATAAAATATAGAGATTAGTCCCAGCGGCAGCATCGACAACGGAGGCAGAGAACACCCGTGGAGTCAGCGTCAACGGAACATTTTTTTTGGTTTTTCTTGGTTGCTCAAAAACAAACTGATTGACATAAATATTTGTATTGTGGTGGTCATGTTAGAAATTTTATTTGTTTGAATTGTAGATCACGGTAGCTGATTCTAATCCGACATGTCTGGAGTGGAAGCGGCATTACCAGGTATGAAGATTTGCTATTATGTATTAAAAATTTGACTGGTGTAATTAAAGGAAAAATTAGACATCATAATTATATTAGTTGCTTTTGGCTGTTTTTTTTCATATCGTTGATTTTTTTTGTTTGTTAATTTATTCACGAAATTATAAAAACATTTTTTTTTTTATTAAAATTGGTTTATTTATTCAAATAGAGTAAGAATTTTTTTTTTGTAGTATATAGTAATTAATTAAACTTAAAGAAAAAAAAACGATTATCAATATTTGTCATTTGAAATTTATTTTTTTTGACCACCTAAAGAAAAAAAATAAAATAAAATAAATTGTATTCTAATAAAAATGGGCAACCAGATATCTATGAGATATGGATATTGATAAATTTATATAACGAGTTTTTTTCTCTGTTGCTGATTTGCTGAGTTGCTGATTTTTCAGTCATTCCCCAGGATGGATCGCAATGGATTTCTCTTCCTTTCTTTGTCCTCTTCCTTATGGTGATACTGCATAAAATTGGTCAAAATTTTTCTATGTTGGAAAATTTTTGTGGAAGTATCGCCATGTTGTTTTATTGATTGCCGTTTGGATCACTGGTCGACTCACGCCCCACAGACTGAGCACAGCTGGCACACTTAGGAGGAAATCCCAGTGGTCCAAGGAGTTCTAGTACTAGAAATTTTGGTCTAGCGTTTTTCTTGTGATGCGCTGTTGGTCACCCTAGACCTGGCGCCCACTTCACTAGAACTCCGAAGTTACCTCCTCCGACTTACCTTAAGATAACAGGTGGAAATTTTTTTTTTTTGGCAAAAATCACTATCTTGTTACAAATTGATTAAAATTGTAAAAATTTGATTGAAATAAATAAAAATTATTCAAATAAATAGATTTATAATTAATTTAAAATTGTTAAAAAATTAAATAATTTGGACTTACCTTTTATTAACTTAAAATAGAAAAGGTATTAATACAAAAAAATTGGCCAAAAAATAAAATTAAAATCAAAATTTTTAGTAATTAAAAAATAATAAAAATATACAAAATATCCTTTTTTATATACAAAAAATCCTTTTTTAAAAAATTTAAAATTTCTAGTGAATTAAAATTTTTATATACATAGTTCAAGCAAAATAAAATAAAATGCACATATGGATATGTATACATATATATATAATATTTTTTTTATATACCACCAAAAACTTTAACCTATCCTAATAGTTAACCTAATTTCATTTTTTCTCTCTCTTCAATAAAATTTAAAAAAAAGTCATATATGTACATATACTATGAAAAAATATTAAAATATTAAACCTTTATCAAACATTATAATTTTTTTCTCCAAGTATACATTGCAAATTGTGCGTTTTTGATCAATTTGTAAATTAAAAGTTTATATTAAAGTTTTGTTTACGTGAAATATAATACATAGAAGTGTATTATTATAAATCAAATTCGAATAAAAAATAGGGTAATTAAAACAATTACGGTGTAAAAGGTTAAGTTTATTTAATTTGACACAAAACTGTGTAAAGAAAGTGTAATATAAAATATTGCACTAAGTTGACACAGGGCTGTGTAAAAACAAAGAAAATTAATAAAAAAATTTTAACATAAGTGTAAAAATTTTTATAAAATTTGGTTTATATAACTAACAATTTTTTTTGCTACCCTATATTTTCATTTTATATTAAAATTTCATTAATATTTTGTTCGTAATGACGAAAATTATATGTACATATATATAAAATGATATATATATATATTTTCAAATTACGTTTGATCATTTTTATATAAAATAATTTTATCAATTTTTAATATAACATTGTTATTAATTAAAATATTTTAAATGACGTACGTAAGTTCCATTAGAGCAAAGCGCGTTTTTTTTGTAAAAGCATTCGGATTAAACAAATTTTCTATTAAGAAAACATTAAAAAAATGTTATATAATTTTTTTTGGGAATGAATAAATTTGTTACATAATTTTAGGAGTTAGGAAACTTATATTTTTTTTATAAACATTTTGGTCAACAAAAATTTTTTTTATTGTTGCGGGAATGAAAAAATAAAATAAATAAAATTAGTATTTTATTTTAAATAAATTATTTAGAATAATTTTCGTTAAATAAAATAAAATAAATAAATGAAATTACATAAAATTTTTAGAAAAAATAAAAATAAATTTTTTCGACCCCTAAAAAACATTTTTTCAGAAATTTTTATAAAAAATGACCCCTAAAATAATATATTACTAAAATTTAAAAAAAAAATGACCCCTAAATCGTAATATAAAAAAAAGCATGTATAAATTATTGTTGTTATTGGAATATTTTTTATAAACTAATGTCGCAAAATTCAAAACCCCCAACGTTGGCGCAATCTATATTAAAATTTTCAAAACGAATATCAACATTTTCATTTTTAAATTCAAGTCCAGAATTTGAAAATTCGGACGAACATACGAAAACAAATATAAACAATATAGAAGCGGAACTTAATTTAGAAGTATTGGATAGAAATAACTTTGCTGATTTTTTACACCAAGTGCAAGGAGAACGATTATCGGAAAATAGGAAAAATTTAGAATATTGCGATCTGGAGCAAAATATAACAAAATTGGCCCAATAAGGAAATCAAGGAAAGTAAGGAGAAATAAAGTAATAATTAATAAAACAGAAAGAAAAAGTTTAAATATAAAAAAATTGACAAAATGAATCAAATTAACGACCCCCATTACTTTAATTTCCCAAAAACAAATAATACAAATAGAACAATAAATAAACCGGGACCATCAGGATTAAACTCGACCCCTATTCCACCACCACCAACAATTGCACATCGAGAGAAATACGTTGCGGAAAACTTTATAAACGACAACTCATATCATTTGGAACCAACACTGTTACCAGTTGAAAAAATAATCAAAACATTTTTGGTACAAGTTCCAACATTTTCGGGTGTAGGGTTGGAAATTGAGAATGAGTTAAACAATTTTCTCCAATTAGCTCACCAAGCATACGAATTGACAAGAGACGAACAAAAGGGAATACTATTGAGAATTTTGATTACAAGTAAATTGATCGGTGCAGCCAACGCACTTTTCAGATATGCCAACGTCGAAAACTTTACGCAATATAAAGATATTTTGAGAAAGCGTTTCTTAGAGAGCAAAGATATGGCTACATTAGCATCTGAAATCATGGGAATGTATCAGTATGAAAACGAATCAGTGGAACTGCAGAATAGCAGAAAAATTGGCGGCGTAGAGAAACAGAGTGAATGAAAGATATCACAACGAGGGACGAGCTTTAATCAATGAAATGGAGATAACAGCAAAAAGAATATTCTTGGGAGGACTGCGTTCATCAGAATTGAAACAGTATTTAATTTTCAAAAATCCCGAAAACTTAAGAGTTTCCGTAGGAGCGGCTCGCCAATACTTAAATGAAACAAGGAATTTAGGAAATATAGGAAGTTCTGGTAAAATTAGTAGTAATAATCAAGGGGACCAAATGATGAATCTACTAACAACCATGATGCAAAAATTAAATGAAACTGGAGGACATGCACAACAACCAAATAATTACAGATTAAATAATGGAAACAATTTTAGAAATAATAATAATAATTATTATTATTTCCGGGGAACACCAGGGAACAATAAATCAACACATCAACAACAACCACATTAATTCTCAATTCTCAAATAATAATAATAATTATAACAACAATAACTCCGACAATAATTATAATAAACAATTCTCAAACAATAATAGCAATAATAATTTTAATAATAACAACAAGACCCCTTAACAGAAATTACAACATGGTTAGTGGTAATAATTTTCCAAACAACAATGAAAATAATACAAGTAATTATAATAATAATTATAATAATAATTACAATTATAATAATAACAATAGGAACAATAATAATGGTAATAATAATAATGGTAACAACAAAGTTCCATTTAAAGGAACAACTGTTACCAGTTGAAAAAATAATCAAAACATTTTTGGTACAAGTTCCAACATTTTCGGGTGTAGGGTTGGAAATTGAGAATGAGTTAAACAATTTTCTCCAATTAGCTCACCAAGCATACGAATTGACAAGAGACGAACAAAAGGGAATACTATTGAGAATTTTGATTACAAGTAAATTGATCGGTGCAGCCAACGCACTTTTCAGATATGCCAACGTCGAAAACTTTACGCAATATAAAGATATTTTGAGAAAGCGTTTCTTAGAGAGCAAAGATATGGCTACATTAGCATCTGAAATCATGGGAATGTATCAGTATGAAAACGAATCAGTGGAACTGCAGAATAGCAGAAAAATTGGCGGCGTAGAGAAACAGAGTGAATGAAAGATATCACAACGAGGGACGAGCTTTAATCAATGAAATGGAGATAACAGCAAAAAGAATATTCTTGGGAGGACATCAGAATTGAAACAGTATTTAATTTTCAAAAATCCCGAAAACTTAAGAGTTTCCGTAGGAGCGGCTCGCCAATACTTAAATGAAACAAGGAATTTAGGAAATATAGGAAGTTCTGGTAAAATTAGTAGTAATAATCAAGGGGACCAAATGATGAATCTACTAACAACCATGATGCAAAAATTAAATGAAACTGGAGGACATGCACAACAACCAAATAATTACAGATTAAATAATGGAAACAATTTTAGAAATAATAATAATAATTATTATTATTTCCGGGGAACACCAGGGAACAATAAATCAACACATCAACAACAACCACATTAATTCTCAATTCTCAAATAATAATAATAATTATAACAACAATAACTCCGACAATAATTATAATAAACAATTCTCAAACAATAATAGCAATAATAATTTTAATAATAACAACAAGACCCCTTAACAGAAATTACAACATGGTTAGTGGTAATAATTTTCCAAACAACAATGAAAATAATACAAGTAATTATAATAATAATTATAATAATAATTACAATTATAATAATAACAATAGGAACAATAATAATGGTAATAATAATAATGGTAACAACAAAGTTCCATTTAAAGGAACAACTGCAAATACGACGATTAAATGTTTCAAGTGTGGTAAGCCGGGACATATTAGTAGAGAATGTACTTGGGAAGCACCACAAAATACCAATTCTTCTGTTCTACGATGCACAAACTGTGGAATAAATGGACATGCATCCACTCATTGTTTTAAACTACGTTCGGGAAATAATAAAATCAAAGGATACTCGCATTAAATAACGAAGAAAGTTTAGAAACTCATTGCGAATGGTGTGCAAGGAAAGGACATACAATTTTAGAGTGTGAAGCTCGTAAATGCTATGAATCCAAAATGAATGGTTTCGGGAAACGAGGACGGAGTGAACTAAAAGAGCCCAGCTCATTCCTTTCGGAGGGCAAAATAAACTTACAAGATCCAATAATTAATTTAGAAAAATATTATTGGATAGATCCTGAATTATGTAATAATTTAATAAAAGATAAAAAAGAAAATAACGAAAGTAATAAAAACAATGAAAATCAAATTGAAATAAATTATGTTAAGTCGAATAGAGGCTCTTGTGAAAGAAAATTAATAAAAAAATCAGAAGTCGATAATAAGGAAATTAAGTTACCAAATGATGGTATTTTAGGAAACATTTCGTTGACCTCTAAACGCGATGAAAATGAATCGCAAACAATTTATACAGAAAAATCAAGTGATAAAAATACGAATAAAATACAAATGATTAAAGGAATTTTTGATAACGTGCATATGGATATTGTAAATTACAAGAATAATATATTTTTTAAAGCTAAAAATTTTATGGAAAAAGTCTAAAATCTGGAAAGCAACTAAAAATTGTACAGATAATTTTAAAACTGAAGACATAATTGTATTTGAAGAAGATATTAACACCGGAGTTGTTAAATCAAATAAAGAAGAAAATATGAATATTATTATATAAGTAAATGTAGGAATAATTGTGGAAGAATTTTATTTAGAAGAATATATAGAAGTAAAATGTTTTAATGTAGTAGAAGTTGTAGAAGTTGTAATAGAAGAAAATTATTTAAGTACAAAAGTTTGTACTGGTGTAATTAAAGAAGATGAAATTATTGGATATAATAATAGTAATGATAATAATCGTGAAAATATTAATGAAATTATTAATATTAATAAAGAAAAAGAATTTTGTTTAACAATTCAAAGGCAAAAATTAAAACTGAATTTAGTTAGTACTGATGTTAATATTGAAAAAGAAGAAAATAAGAAAATAATTTATAAACATGGAGACAAAAACAAAGGAATAAAAAATATAGGAAAAACCATAATAACATCACGAAAAATAACAAATGAAAATAATTATATAGTCATCGTATTTAATAATAAGTCAATTCTACGGGCATTGAAAATAAAAATTTTAAACAAAAAATTACCCTTATTCTTAATGTTGTTACGTTACCATTAAGAAAACTAAATAACAATATAATAAAGTTAAACCATAAATATAAGAAAAATAGGTGGAAGCGTAAAAGTAAAGTATATTAATATATATAAAAAAATATATATTAAAATATTAAATTTTAATATTAATTTAATTAAATATAAATTAAATAACAAAAATATTTTAGGATAAAATAGAAAGGGGAGCGTTACCGCTCAAAAACAAATAATAGGGATACAAAAATCTTATCTTTAATCCTTAAATCCATAACCATTTTCTTAAAATCCTAAACTTTTATATATATATGCATTTTTTTAATAAATGAATATTTACATTTTTAAAAAATAAAATAAAGCTATATTTTTTTTTATAATATTAGAAAACATAATTTTTATATAAAATAAAACAAAAAAGGATTTTTTTATAGAATTTTGCTTAAATAAAATATTATTGTAAAAAAAAAAAAAATACGTAAAGATAACAAAGGAAAAATAAATGATAAAAATTTTTTTTTTGTATAAATTTTTTTTTTAATTAAAATAATAATAAATATAATTTTTTTTTATTGAATAAAATAGGGATGTTTAAATAAAAATTTTATACATAGCATTAATTAACAAAGAATTTGTTATTAATCATAAAATTATAAAATATATAAAAATAGTAATAAGATATTAAGTATACAGAAAAAACTATTTGTAAAAGAAACTTAAGAAAATAAAATATAAAAAAAATTTAAGTATGAAATAAATTATGTAAATTTATAAAAGAAATTTTACTAATATATAAACAAATATACAAAATTTAAAAAAAAATATATAGTTATATATGGATTCTAATTTGTATCCAAAATATTATTTCTAATAAAAGAAATCGTATTTCTTTTAGTATTAGAAATAATAAGTATTAAATTCATCAGTAAAACTGATAAGAATCCAAATTTCAAGAAACACTTGTGTAAACATTCCACAAGTGGCGTGATGTTTTTTCCTAAGAAATAATTGTAAGCCGATACTCACAATTATTTCGTTATATTTACCTAATGCACAATGTGCATAGTTTGCATTTTACATAATAAGAAATCTTAATTGTAACGTTCGTTTTAAGAATTATTGTTAGGATTAAGATACATAAATTTGAAAATAAAGATCAGTTATTATTCAGAACTCAAATAGGTCGTTTGATACTTAACTGGCGCAGTCGGTCTAAAAGAATCTATCGTGCATTAAGATCATAATTTAATATGCAATCTTAAGCAATAGAAATTCTTTATTGAAACTCATAATATAAAAATTATTAATTATTTAACGAATCAATAAATAATTACTAATTAAATTAACTAATAAATAAATAGTCAAAATTTAAATAGTTAAAATAATATAAAATAAATAACAAAAGTTATTATAATTCTAAAGTTCTTTATAAAAAAAACAAAAATAAATAAAATTTTTGTTTAAAAAGGAAAATATCCGAAAAAAAAAGTATAATAAAGGAACTAAATGTGCACAAGTGTATCATATACAATACATAATATCATATAATACAATACATAATATGCATAAGAATGAAATAGAAATACATACATATATAAATTCAGTGAATAACAAAAAAGTGCCAAAATAAATAAGAAGAAATTAAATAGAAGGAAATAAAATAAATAAGAAGAAAATAAATAGAAGGAAATTAAATAAACAAGAAGAAATTAAATAGAAGGAAATAAAATAAATAAGAAGAAATTAAATAGAAGGAAATAAAATAAACAAGAAGAAATTAAATAGAAGGAAATTAAAAAAAAAATAAGAAGAAATTAAATAGAAGGAAATTAAATAAACAAGAAGAAATTAAATAGAAGACATTCAATAAAATTAAAAATAAAAGTGAAGAATAAATTTAAAACAATATAATTAACAAAAAAAAAGTAATTATGTATATAAATTTAAATATATACTAACATTTTAAAAGTGCAAAATCAAAAGTATAAATAAAATACCAGAAAAATAATATATTTATAAAAAAAAAAAAAAAAAAAATAAATAACATTAAATCATCAGTGTTTTAAATAAATAAATAAAAAAAAAAATCAGCAGTGCATAAAATCATCAGTTTTAAATTAAATCAGTGTATGAAATCATCAGTCTTCAATCAATTCTTCAGGTCATCATAAATCATAAATTTTTCATCAATTCTTCAGGTCTAATAACATCAGTCGAAGTGAGTTGTTCCAATTTTATTACTTTTTTTAAATATTTTTTTTAAATTAAATATAATTGCCCAATTACTTAAATTTTTTTATTTTGGTATTATCAATATTAAAGTGAATATAAAAGGAATACTTTTATAATTTTGTTAATACATAACCTGAAATTATTATTTTTTTTTTAAATAAAAGAAGAAATTATTACTAAATTAATTATTAAAAATAATATAAATATAATTTAATAAAATTATTATTAAAGAAAAAATTATTATACATAAAGTGTATATCACATATATATATACATAGTATAAATAAATCAAAATGGATGAAATTAGTGCATTTGAGAAATTCCGGTTAATGTTAGAACTCATTAACCGTATACCGACTTTCGACGGTAAAAATACAAATTTATTACCAGAGTTTATTGATAGGGTAAATAATTTAATGCCATCACTTAATACATTTGATGAAGTAAATAAATCCATACTTATGGGTTATTTAATAGATAGAATAATAGATGATGCTAAATTTACGCTAAGGCGTCACGGTAACGTTACTTCTTGGCCGGAAATTAAAAATATTTTAGTAACAAATCACGGTGAGAAGTTGTCCTCCGAAATACTTATTGATAAAATCAGATCTTCATGTGTAATCACCACTGTTGAAGAATTTTATCAAAGAATTAATAAATATTTATGTAGATTAAATAATTACTATACTCTTAAAGGAAACGTAAATAACGCGGATATTGAAAGCAATAAAAGAATTGCTTTACATACCTTTAAGAATAATCTACCGGAACCTGTACGAAGCGTTATTTTTAGTAGGGTTCCCTCCTCTTTAGATGATGCTTATTCAGTTGTCATTAGCGGTGGCTATCAAAAGATTGGCCCTAATGGTAGTTATAATAAAAACAATAATAATTATAACAAAAATAACAATAATCAAAATAAAAATGATAGTTATACTAGAAATAACTACAATAAAAATTTTAATAGAAATAATGGTTATTCTAAAAACCATAATTTATCACACAGAAATGACTCGAGAAATATAAATCGTTATAATCTTGATAATAGGTCAGGACATACCCAACAAAATAATACCCAACAAAATAACACACAACAAAATAACACACAACAAAATAATACCCAACAAAATTATACACAAAATTTTCAAAATAGGTTTCAAAAAAACCACAATAATTCTCGTCAATCTCGGTATTATTCACAAAATAATCGAAGCAGAAATTCCAATATTTATAATAATAATAATAATACACAAGAGCCGATGGACATAACAAATAATGAAATACTTCAAAATTTTCAATCAACAAGCCTCCAAAACAGCTACCCTATATAACAATAAAAAATCCTATTAAAACTCTTAGATTTCTCATCGACACCGGTGCAGAATCAAGTATTATTAATCCAAAACTCTGCAATCCGAAATGGAAAATGCCTATTAATCAAAGTTTAAAAACCTTAAATCATAATTGTTTTTGTAAGTTCAAAAATAGATTTCCACTTTTCGAAGTATTTAATGAAAAAGATTACTATGTTGACTTTCTAGAAATCCAATTTCATTCAAAATTCGACGGTTTAATCGGTAATAATATTCTTGCTCCTCTGAATGCTATCATTAATTATAAAAATCGTACTATAGAAACGCGTAATGCTAAAATTCCTTTTTTTTTAAATGAGGATGAAGAAAATTATGACAAAAAATGTTATATCGACGAAGAAGTCGAAATATTTTCAAATCAAATAAATAATTCAAATATTTTAAATAATATTGATTTTTCCCATTTAAATTCAGAAGAACAAAAATCATTAAAAAATGTTATCTTAAATAATAAAAACGTATTCTATAGAGAAGGTGATGATCTAACATTTACAAATAAAATTAAACACTCTATAGAAACAAAAAATGAAGTTCCAATCTATTCCAAATTATATCGCTATCCGCAAATTCATAGAGATGAAGTGGATAGACAGATACAAGAAATGCTAGAAGGTAATATAATACAGCATTCGAATTCTCCTTATAATTCGCCAGTCTGGGTAGTGCCCAAAAAGGTAAATCGAGACGGAAAGCAAAATTGGCGTATAGTCATAGATTACCGAAAGCTGAACGAAGCTACAGTAGAAAATAGATTTCCTATACCAAATATTGATGGAATATTTGAAAAATTAGGAAAATCTATTTATTTCACTTCACTTCACCTAGCGAAAGGCTTCCATCAAGTCGAAGTTGATCCAAAAGATCGTGCGAAAACTGCCTTTTCCACGGCTACTGGTCACTACGATATTTTGAGAATGCCTTTTGGCTTAAAAAATGCACCTAGCACATTTCAGAAAATGATGAACGAGATCCTAGGCGAATTCATAAATAAAATATGCATCGTTTATATGGATGATATTTTAATATTCTCAAGTTCTCTTCAAGAACATATCGACTCTTTACAAAAAATTCTTAGAAAACTCGCTTCAGTTAATCTTAAAGTTCAGTTACAAAAATGCTCATTTTTGTGTCGAGAAACGGATTTTCTAGGTCACGTTATAACTGAGCACGGCATTAAACCAAATCCTAAAAAGGTAGAAGCTATCTCAAAAATAAGTATTCCAAAAACTCAAAAAGAAATTAAGATTTTCCTTGGAATAACCGGATACTATAGGAAGTTCATACAAGATTATGCAAAAATTGCATATCCAATGACCAAGTATTTGCGAAAAAATACAAAAATAGATTTAAAAGACAGAGAATACACAAACTCATTTGAAAAATTAAAGACATTGCTAACTACAGATCCGATCCTAGCCTACCCAGACTACGATAAAAGATTCGTATTAGTTACTGATGCTTCTAATTATGCTTTGGGTGCTGTCTTAATGCAGAACTACCACCCAATTCACTATATCTCCAGAACTTTAAATAAACACGAAACAAACTATTCTACTATTGAAAAAGAACTCCTTGCCATTGTATGGGCAACTAAACAATTTCGCCCTTACCTCTTTGGTAGGAATTTTACTATTAAGACTGATCATCGTCCACTCATTTGGCTCAATGGGTTAAAAGAACCTAATTGCAAGCTGCAGAGATGGAAAATTCGATTAAATGAGTTTGACTTTAACATTGAATATGTCAAAGGAAAACAAAATTTCGTTGCCGACGGGCTTTCTAGAATAAATATTATTAATGATAATAAAATAAATAAAGACGAATTTGATTGCGAAGAAGCATTATCAAATTCAAATTCCAATTTATCTACTCTCTTTGAAGAAAATTTTTATAATCACGAAAATATGTCTACCGGAGCCACTATTCATAGTGCTGATGAAGATGGTTCGAATCTAATTTATATAACTGACAGACCGGTAAACCTATTTAAAAATCAAATTTATTTATACGAAGGTAATAAAGAAAGTATTACTCTAAAGATTATTCATAAAAAATGTCATAATAAAATAGTTGTAACTGAAGAAAGTAATCTTCTATCTGTTATGCAAAGAACACTTATTGATAAAGGTATTATGTGCATCTATTGTAATAACAAAGACCTATTTTTAAAATTCCAAAATATTTATAAAGAATATTTTTCTAATAATAACAAATTAAAAATCTTAAAATCATCTATTAAATTAACTGACATTTCGGATAGAAATGAAATACTTACGATTATTAAAAATGAACACTTAGAGAAAAATCACAGAGGTATAAACGAAGTTTTTTCGGAATTAAAAAATAAATTTTACTACCCTAATCTAATGGTAGAAATTAGTAAAATAATCAACAATTGCGAAACATGCAACCTCGCGAAACATGATCGCAACCCTAACAAAATAACTTATAACGTTACAGAGACCCCTAATAATGTTAATGACATTGTTCATATTGATATTTGGTTTCCTGAAAGTTCCTGAAAGGAACAAAGCTTATTTAACTACTATTGACAAATTTTCAAAATATGCTACCATCCACAAACTAGACGATAGAACGTGGATCTCAATATTAAAAGCTCTTAAAGAAAGAACTCAGTATCTAGGAAAAATGAACAAACTAATATCAGACGGTGAAAGATGTATATTACACAGTGCCGTAGAACTGTTTTTAAAAGAAAATAAAATACATTTTCACCAAACTACTGCAGCAAATAAGACAGGAAATAGCGACATAGAACGGTTACACGGAACACTAAACGAACATTTAAGACTTTTTGCAGTAGATATAAAGAAGGATAGTTTAGATGACAAACTCCATAATATTATTAGAATATACAATGAATCAATTCACTCTACAACTCAATTAAGACCAATCGAGTTTATTACGAAAAACCTCGACAGAAAAGATATAAATAGCCTAAAAGAAAAATTAGAAATGGAAAAGTTAAAAAGAATTGAAAAATTAAATAAAAATAGAAATCCTAATCCGAAAATTACAGATAATATTGTACAGGACAGACAAATTCAAAAAATTAGTCCAAAGTATAAACGACTTAAAGAATATTCTAGACAAAATAATTACATTGTTGACAAGACCAACAAAAGAAATATAAAATATTATAAGACGCAGAAAAACGTAAATATAAATATCAATCCCATTTGATTGACGGATGAAATGCGCACAAACTTAATACTTGTTGTATGATGTATCACATAGAACAATCTGTATTTTTAATACAAAACAATATGGGTTAAAACCTAGACATTCATTTCATTTTAGTATTTCGAAAATAGTCATTATGATTATATTAAATGAATTCTCCATTAATTTTTAAGATATCTCCTTTCTCCACTTATAATACTACTGTATCTTGAATTTCTTCAATTATAAATACCAATTCATTTTATTTGCAGATGAAACCCCAAATTGCCGTAGGGTTATTAATTTTATGGATAGTGCATACAAACATGCAAAATTTAGAAATCTCACCTATACATGAAGACAACGGTTATACATTAGTGAAAATGGAAGCTATACAAATTGTCGAAACCTATACGAAATTACTACATATTATAGACCTAAGTGAATTCAGTAATATAGTTAAAACATTAACATATAATATAAAAGCTCTATCCTTTAATAAATCAAATCAAAATTACGTTTTACTAATTCGGGAATTAGACAATTTAAAACGTAACGTTAATAGTATAATCCCAAAAACTCACAGATTTAAAAGAGGATTATTAGATATCGTCGGAACAGGTTTTAAATTCTTGATAGGAACTATGGATAACAATGATGCTGAAGAAATCTATAATCATTTAAATACTTTAGAACAAAATTCAAAACAGTTAACTGAACAATCGAATAAGCAAGTCGTTATTAATACAAATTTTATTAATGCAATCGAAAAAATTAAAGATCATATTAATTCCCAACAAATTCAATTAAATAATTATCTCAATAACATAACCAAAATAACAAATGACATAATAAACAAGTTTGATATATACCTTACAAATATACTCTGATATAACAAATATAAATAGAGAAATCGAAAAAATCAAAGACAACTTACTGCTTAGTAGATTAAATGTTCTCGCGCATGATATCTTAACCACGGATGAAATCCAAGAATTTAATATTACCATAAACACCTTACCTTTTATCAAAAACTCTGTATTAATAAAAGAAAATACTTTAATCTTTGCTATATTAATACCTAATTTTATAAATGATATATTCTATAATGCACTAATTTTACCGTTTCCAAACAAAAATTTCGAAGAGCTAGATATTCCAAATGAAAAAATCATTATATCAGAAAATAAAGTTTATAATTTTGAAAATAGTGTTACCACTATCAAAGATTTAAGATTACATAAAAATAGATGTATCCAAAATTTATTATCAAAGAATAATGTTTGCAAAATAAAAATTAACAAAGAAAAAATTGTAGAAGAAATAGAAAGTGGTATGATAATAATTAAAAATATTGATAAAGTATTGTTAAACCAAACTTGTATTAAACACAATGCTGTAATAGAAGGCAATAATATAATTAAATTTTCTAATTGTAAAATAGAATTTAATAATTTGATATTTTATAACAATGATAAAACATTTAAAAGTACCATAATAATGCCTATGTCAAATTTTCATTTAACAAAAGAAATCAATAACTTAACGTTAGAAAGTATTAATATAAATAATATAAAAAATAGAGAAACATTAAATGTTATTGATTTCAAAAGTAATATAATTCATTCTTCATTATCATTAATTGTATGTATAATAGTAATTGTAATTATCATAATTTTTAAAAATATTTTTTGTAATAAAGGGAAAAACATCATAAATAACGTATCAATAAAAGATAAAAATACAAAAAATAATTCTCCCGAGACGGAAGAATCTCAGGGTGGAAGAGTTATATATGGATTCTAATTTGTATCCAAAATATTATTTCTAATAAAAGAAATCGTATTTCTTTTAGTATTAGAAATAATAAGTATTAAATTCATCAGTAAAACTGATAAGAATCCAAATTTCAAGAAACACTTGTGTAAACATTCCACAAGTGGCGTGATGTTTTTTCCTAAGAAATAATTGTAAGCCGATACTCACAATTATTTCGTTATATTTACCTAATGCACAATGTGCATAGTTTGCATTTTACATAATAAGAAATCTTAATTGTAACGTTCGTTTTAAGAATTATTGTTAGGATTAAGATACATAAATTTGAAAATAAAGATCAGTTATTATTCAGAACTCAAATAGGTCGTTTGATACTTAACTATATATATCAAAATTTATAAATTCACAAATATATAAGAGATATACAATAAAAATTAAGAGTAAAAACAAAAAATTTGTTTTTAGCCTTATATTTTTTCTAAGAGGGAAGGTGTTGTGAATTGAGGCACCCTGTGCTTCAATTCACAACGGAAATCAAATAATTTCCAGTTAATAAAATGATTTAATTTAATTAATGAAAAACAAAAGTTTCAAATTATGCGTTGCTCGTGCACAGAGAAATAATTTAATTCAATAAATAATAATTTCTCTGTGCTGACAACGCGTAAAATTAATTAACCAATTAAATTAAAATTGGTCAAAATTATTTTGTTGGAGAAACTGATTGGTTTTCCAAAATTTTATTGAAAAAATTTTGGAAAACCAAAAAAGCTCTTCAACAAAATAAAATAGAAAACAAATTTAAAAATTAGAGTCAGTCGATCCGGGTTAAAAAATTGATGGTTGATTTTAAATTAAAAAATTATTATGGTGTTTATTTCTAAAAAAGTAATTTGAAAGATCAAAATTATTATCGTGTTTATTTCTAAAAAAAAAAGAAAATTTAGAAATTTTAAAATAAAATTAAATTAAAACCAAAAAAAAAAAAAATTTTATAAAATTAATTACCAAATCTAAGAAATAACATTTAAAATTGTGAATTGGTTAAATTGTGACGTTTATAATAAAATTAAGAATAAATTATAATAAAATAAATGAAATTTATGTTCAAATTTAATTTATAAAATATGATTAAGTGCTTTATTTAAAAGAAAGAATCAAAACATTTTAAAGGTGAGATACAAAAATATAATAGAACTTTTTATGTTTGTAATATTTATATTACAACATTTTGATCAATTTTAATTTAATTGGTTACTTAATTTTACGCGTCGTCAGCACAGAGAAATTATAATTTAATAAATTAATTTTTTCTGTGTGCACGAGCAACGCGTAATTTGAGATTTTTGTTTTTAAAATTAATTAAATTTAATAATTTTATTAATCGGAAATTTTATTGATTTCCGTTGTGAATTGAAGCACAGGGTGCCTCAATTCACAACAGACACTGTGACACCCGAGATATCTGGAAAAAAATATATTTATTAAAATTAGAAAAAAAAACAAAAATATATAAATCTATTTACATCGGCGTAAACCTTGTAATTGTTGTTTGTTATAATTGTAAATATCAGTCAGGAAAAAAATATATGTCGTGAAGGTGGTTACATGTAGTAAGTTCTTGTGTTTGAACAACTAGATGTCGTGTCGGTGGTGGTGAAAATTATATATTTTTCGAAAATCATGTGAAGAAACAAAGAATGATATTGATTTGACCCTGGGTCAAATAAAGGGTCAAATTTGACCTTGGGTAAAATAAACTTTTTTTAAAAGAAAAAAATTATATAATTGAAAAAAAAAAACAAAAACTTTGTGGAGTGATATATTTCTATAGGAAAAAATATTTATCCCTGGAAAGAAAAATTAATTTAAATAATTAGCCGAGAAAAAAAATATATATATTTAAAAATTATTAAGATAAATTAGTGTCCAGCGCGCGAGTTATATATAACTTATCTTCAACGGATGTATCACATCCACATCGTAATTCTATTATATTTTAAATATACTTATTTATAAATTCTTTGGAAATATGAAACCAATTCTTGATAAACAAATATTTATCAAGATTATCGATTTCCTTTCCATTTTTCTCACATTAAATCTACATGCTAAATCAGCATTTTAATTATAAAATTAGCCTAGAATATAAGAAGATTAATTTTTATAAAAGGAGTTGGTCACAAGAATTTAAGCTAAACGGTCGATTGTAATAAGGTTGTCGATTATAGTATTTTCAATAAATAAGATTTAATTTTAAAAGTTTGTGTTTTTATTTGTTAAAATATATAAAATTTATTATATAATTATAAAATATATAATTCGCGCGTCCGTTTTTTTTTGTGGTTATTGTTGTTCCTGTGCTGTAAAAGACCCTGAGTCCTGGGTTCCTGACTGTGGTTGTATGGTGTGTGTCCTGGTCATCTGTCCAGGGGAGTCATCTGTAGCTATCATCGTTGGAGTCCTGTGCCAGTCATCGTTCCAGTGTGGAAATTGGTTTTAGTCGTCTATTTTTGTTGTTGGATTTTTTTTTGTTGGAAATTTAAAGTAGTTTTTTTTTTGAATTTTTGTATTTTTGGTTTAAATTAAATTAGAAAAGTAAAGAAAATTTGTTTTTGTCTATAGAAAAAAAAAACAGTCAGAAGACAATTTTTTTGTTATTTCCATAAATCAAACTTGTTTTTAGAAAAATTTAGAACCTAGGTGCAGCTGGATCCGGACATGTCGGGAGCAGTTTCATCCGAAGAATTTGTATTTTGAATCAAAAGGTACGTGAGAATTTTTCTTCTATGAGTTTTTTTAAAATAAAATAAAAGAAATGAATTGAAAATTTTGAGTTAATTTTTTTTTTTAATTATTATATTTTGTTGCACCATTAAATTCAATTTATTAAATTTTTTTTAAAAATATACATACAAAATTAATAATTATTTAAAACAAAAATACATTTGTGTTCTTATTTATTTATATATATATTTATTTTTGTGTTGGTGGATTGTGCAGGTACGTCGGTACATCGTTGGGAGTGCTGAGTCTCTGTTGGTTTTTTTTCTGTTGGAATTTTTTTTGTGTATTCCTGAATTTTTGTATATTCGACATGGCAGAATAAGTAGGTGCAGATGAGTGATCCGGAGTAGCAGAATTCCTTCTAGTTGTCCTTTTCCTTTTACCTGTCCATGACTTGGATGACTTCCAACCAGTTCACATAAAACCGAGTATAGAGTGTTTATTATTTTTTGTGTTATTTATTTTTTTGTAATGAGTACAGCTGATAGTAAGAGCGTGACATGGTTGTCCATGTTGTTGTCCTATCACACTGGAGGGTAGCGGGATAATTAATAGATCTAGAGTTAGAAAAAAATTTAGGTTGTCCTCGATTTTCCCTTCAGATATCTGTTATTTATTTTTTCGTTATTTATTTGGACCGAAACTAGCGGAGATAGTTAGAATATGATCCAGTTGTCTGGATATATTCCTATCAATGTTGTTTTGTTGTCTATTATGTGACAGAATTATTGTCTATTTATTTAATTATTATCGGTATGTGGACTGGGAGGAAGACATTTTAAGGTGGAAGATCCCTATCCTGCATCCTTCATTCATCCTATTGGTCCTGTTCCTTGGCCTTAACTGCTCCTCCCCATTCCTGTAATTTCTGCTACATTGGGTCACTCAACGCTCGTTGTATCCCATAAATTTTTTCTTCTCATAAAAAAATTAATATTATTCGCCGAAAGAAAACAAAACAAAAAAAAAAATCACTTCAGAAAAAAAAACATTTTTCGTACCTACAATAAAAACAAACAAATTTAAAAGGAAAATCCTACACTTAGAGAAATAATAATTAAGAAAATAAAAATACACATCTTTTTTTATTTATAGTAAAAACAACATTTATTTATTATAATTATTAAATTATTTATAAAAAAAAGTGATACACCGCATGAAATTTATTATTTTGTGTGTCAGCTGTTTATTATTAATTAGTGACAGCTGTGAGCAAAAGGTACTAGAGCAATATAAGAAAAAAATAGAGTAGTACCAAATTATTGATGTAATAGAGTTAGTAAAAATTTGTAAAAATAACTTAAGGTGTGTTCAATACTCCGGGGTCGTCAGAGCAGAGTAAAAATTATTTTGTTAGGAAGTAATTAATATTAAATAGTTAGATTTTTTTTTTTGATTATTTATTAGTGAGA
The DNA here is from genome assembly GCA_949752835.1 of Empis stercorea. Classification (NCBI taxonomy): domain Eukaryota; kingdom Metazoa; phylum Arthropoda; class Insecta; order Diptera; family Empididae; genus Empis; species Empis stercorea. The sequence continues at coordinate 29,892,104 of OX457087.1, read as the reverse complement.
GTAGGTATAATTGGTGCGAGTTAGAATTATTATTAGGGTAGGTTTATTAGTTATTGGGCAGTTTTGTAATAGTTTATTTATTTTTTTTAATTGTTATTTATTGGAGTAGTATTAAGTAGTTTTTTTGTAATTTTTTTTTCTATTTATTTTCTTATTTAATCTTTTACAATAATTGTTATTTATTAATTAGAATTAGTTTATGTTTTATTATTTAGTATAGTTCGGGTTTGGTTATATTTTATTTATTCTAGGTTTAATTTTACAATAGTATTAGTAATTAGGTATAAACATTTTTGTTTTAATTATTTATTAATTGTACAATAAGTTATTCAATTATTTATTATTATTATTAGTAGTAGCTAGTATATTAGTTTAGTTATTATTAGTATTGCATTAGAAAAAAAAATAAATATCATGAATAGTTTTCGCCATGTCATAGATCCAGTTCTGCTGGACGAGCACGAACTAAGCTATGAACTGAAAATCCGGAATGTATATGTTCCCTCTGAAATTGAAGCAGATAAATATTCTCATTTGAGTTTGGCTCTGGATTTGGAGAATGAACAAAAACGACGATTACCTGTAGCAGTAATTCCAGATCCAGAGGCTGAACTGAATATCTGCGAAGCAAAGATTGACGCCGTACGAGCATTGATTACCAATGGCATTAGAAATGGTAATTCCAACGCTCTAGATATCGCCACCACAAAAAGCTTCCACGTATGGGATCGCTTAAACCGATTGAAAAATGTTCAACCGAGTTCCTCCGGGGTGATCAGGAAAGGAATCTATGAACTGAAAGAGAATTTAGAAAAGTTGCGTCAATATAAACAAAAACAAGTTACAGCAAATTTACCTGCTACTTCAGAATCCCAACTAGAAGCGATCGACGAGGATAGTGAGTTGGTCCGTCCATTAGCTGCCCCGCTCACCATAATTGGACATCCAATTCTTGGGGCTACCGGAAGCGAAACAAAGGGCTGACATATTCTCGGATCTGCAAGCAGGAGGGGTGCGGCCGTTGGATACTCCACAGGTTTCGGGTCCCAAAAGTCTGCCATCGTCGACATTGCCAGCGAGGAATTTAGCCTGGAGCTATCAAGCGTCACCACGTGCAAAACCGGACAACTATAGATTTCCGTCTACACGAATCGCACCACTCCATGCGGATGTTCGACGAACTAATACAAATACTGACCGTAATAACTACAATAGAAACAACAATCGTCAAAAATTTTCACCAAATTTGGATTACTCATTACCGAAACAATTCTCGCAGAATTATGAGCGTCAGCGGATCCAGGAACTGGAAAAAGCATTAGCAGTACAGCAGCAGCAGATGCAGGAAATGCGCGACCAATTCCAGCGGTTGAGCATGAACTACGCAGAGCACCAGCGACAGTCAACTCTTATTGGAGCTGTAAGGGATGACTACAGGCAATTCCATCAGCCGGCGGATGAACTGGCCGCGGTACCGCCTACTGGTGCTCCCCCTAGAACTAGAATATAAGTAAATAGCGGTAATAATAATATTAATACCTTGTCCATCGTCGCAATCCAGTGTCAAATTGGCGGATTCAGTTCGACGGCACTGGAAAAATGTTGACGCTGTCTGAATTTTTATTCCGTGTGGAAACTCTAGCGAGGGGGGACAGCTATCCAGTAGAGAGCTTGGTACTAGCCATCAACCAGCTACTAAAAGGAAGAGCCGACATCTGGTATTGGCAGTTCATCCGGAGGAATCCACACACGTACCTGAAATTCTAGTCCAAAGTCAAAAACCCAAGAATTCTTCGTGTAATCCGTTAGAAATTTTGTCTGTCCAACCATCCGAGAATGTCCGTCCTAATTTATTCAATAGCGCTGAAAATAAAAATAATAATTTAACTATCTGTTATAATTGTGATGACATAGGTCATACCTTCCGTGATTGTCCTTGTCCATTAAAAATTTTCTGTTATAAGTGTGGGACGAAAAACACTTATGTCAATAAATGCCCCAAATGTAGGCCAGTTACTGTCCAGGGAAACCGTTACGCGGGAATGGGAACCTGGAGGAACCCAAACTCCCGTTTCCGTTGACTTCCGTGGTCCAGAAGGACAATAGGTTTAAATTAGATGTAAGTTCCAAATTACCTCCTAAAAATAAATTAAATAAATTAGATGGGTTAGAAGAATATGATAAATTAGATAAGTTACAAAAATTTAAAGTAGTTAGAGTTAGGACACAAAAACATTTTGGCGTTAGGAAGCAGATCCAGAGAGCGTTAAAAGCAACTTATATAAGACCTGAAGGGGATAATCGTCCCTTTATGAAGATAAAAATTGGCAACAAAAATCATTTTGCGCTTTTAGATAGCGGAGGCAATATAAGTTACTTGGGAAAGGATGGGGAAGAATTGCTGAAAATCTCCTACATCTATTTCATGCTCCCCGAAAACACTGTGCAAACTCATGGATAAGGTGATCCCTTACGAGCTTCATGAGGACGTCTACGTTTACTTGGATGATCTTTTGATCCTCTCGGAGGACTTTGACGTCCACATGTCGCTCTTGAGTAGAGTAGCTAAGTGTTTGAGGGAAGCTGGACTTACTATTAATAGAGAAAAAAGTCGCTTCTGCCAAAAGGAGACCAAATACCTCGGACACATTATTGATGGAGATGGCATCAAAACAGATCCAGCTAAAATAGACGCCATCAACGATTTTCCACGTCCGAAAACCGTCCGTCAAATCCGAAGATTTCTTGGCATGACCGGTTGGTATAACCGGTTTATTAAAAATTATGCCGACCGTGCTGCTCCCATCACCGATTTATTGAACAAAAACTCTCCAGATAAGTGGAACGAGTCCGCCGAAACAGCTTTCATTGCCTTAAAACAAGCTCTCACGGAAGCACCGGTCTTGGTGAATCCCGATTTTAACCGTGCGTTTTCAGTTCAATGTGATGCGTCGAAGACGGGAGTCGGAGGCGTTCTATTTCAGTAAGTCCTCGTTCACACCAAGATTTTCTTTGTTAAAATAAACAAAACTCTCTGTTCATGTAGTAGTACATTTTTGAGAATGTATTAGTAATATATTTGAAGTTTCTGTGGATAATGTCAAAACAAAATTTGAAATGTATAACTTGTGAAATTTATTAAAATATTAAAATATTAAACAAATTTTCATTGAAATAATTTTTTGTGGACAAAAATAAAAATATCAAGCGGGCTACCGCGTAAAAAATTCGCATCATACGATTTTCGCAAAACAGAGTTGCGAGTTTCGCATCCTTTGGCACCGCGTAAGAAATTCGCATCCGAAATTAGTTTTGCCACATACTATTTCGTATTTTGGCATAATTTTTCAATATTTTGGAATAATTTGTCAATCTTTTGGCATAATTTTTTATTTAAATATAAAAATTAATCAAATTTAAATGATCAAAGTAAAATAAAATGAATGAAATGAATAAAGCAATATTGAAAAATATTTACAATTTACTTTACGGATTTTTATTTTAATCATATCATAAATAATAAATAACCTTTCCTTACAAAACACATAGTTATGTAACAATAATTAATAAATTAATAAGGCAATAACCAAAAGAATCAATTTAAAAATTAAAATTCGACTTGTTAATTTCATGGCCATTAATCAACAAATTTTATTAACATAATATTACAGACATTAATTAGGTATAACTAAATTTACAATTGACCATTTTCATTTGACTATGTAAATAAATATTTACACATTTTTCAATTTCAATTATTATTCAAATAATAATGCGAAACCCATTAATAATTTAATAATACTATATTAATATAATATACTATGAAAGCCGTATATATATTATATACGGCTTTGATACTATATTATATTAATTAATTAATTGAAAATTAGTATAAATTATTTTAATATAAATTATATTAAAATTTTCATAATTTTCAAAAACAATAGAAAAATAACAGTCAATGTGTACTGTGCGAATGAAAATTTGTTATCGAATAAAATTTGTAATAAAAGATTTTAGCAATACATAGTAGGCAATTGCGAAAATTAAACTGTCATTCGGATTATTTGCTATTTTCGCTTTCGCAACTTTTGCGAATTTTGCATTACGCAGTACGAAAAATCCGAATTCGGAACTAAGTTTGCGAAAATCGCACTAGGCGGTAGGGGGCCTGAAATTTCAATGGAAAATTTTAAGTTTTTTCATTTTACATTCAAATTAAAAAAAAGTGGCAGTTAATAACGTAAATTAAAAAATATTAATATAATTATTTGATTTTCATTTGATATCATACTTCAAAATATTTGTCAAAAATATCAGCTGGTATAAAATTTCCCTTGGGAAATTCATTTTTTGCAGGGTTGGTACACAAAAACATTGTAAATAACAAAACAAAATGTGTATGCTCGACAACTTTTCATTGTTAATAACTTTGTTAATTTTATAGTGTGCGTTAAAAAATTTTGTGTTTATACATAATAACTTTTATGTAGTAGTATGATTTTATACTATCCGTGTGAGATGTCAAAATAGTTTTGTTAATTTTAACAAAACAAATTCCGGTGTGAACCTAGACTTAGATGACGACGGACATGAACACCCGATCGCGTTCATGTCGCAGAAATTGAACAACGCCCAGAAGAACTATAGCGTAACTGAATTAGAATGTCTTGCGGCTGTCGTGAGCATCCAGAAATTCCGACCATACATTGAAGGGACCAAGAAGTTCAACGTTATCACCGATCACGCTAGTCTAAAATGGCTGATGGGCCAGAAAGATTTATCCGGCAGACTAACGCGATGGAGTATGAAACTGCAAGGCTACAATTTTACCATTGAACATCGGAAAGGCAGTGAGAATATTGTGGCTGATGCTCTGTCTCGAGGAGAATTAGAAGAGCTCAATTCGGAAATTCGACAGCACAATATTCTCAGTGGTAACGATGAAGCGTTCCAGGAGCCGGAATATCTGGAAAAATTACAACTGGTGGAGAACAATGGTGATAAATTTCCGGATCTAAAAACAGATGGAAAATTCCTGTTTAAACGCTGTTATTTTCGTGAAAATCAGCTACTTACAGATATTCCGGTGCGGAAAGTGTGGGTTCCAGAATCGCTGTGCTCTCAAGTAATTCGGAATTTCCATGACGATCCGTCAGACGCGCATTCAGGGGTGCGTAAAACGCTAGAAAAAATACAACGATATTATTATTGGCCTAGAATGGGAAACGATATACGTACCTACATTTCGCATTGCGATTCGTGTAAGGAATGTAAAGCGCCAAACACCAGCTTACGTCCTCCGATGGTGATACGTTCGCCGCCTGTGCGACTCTGGCCATATATAAACATCGACTTATTGGGACCGTATCCCCGATCGAAACAAGGCAATACGTCTATCTTAATCGTCCTATATCAGTTCAGCAAATTCCTGTTGTTGAAGCCGTTGCGACAAGCCAAGACTGGTCCGATTATCAAATTCCTGGAATCCGAAATTTTCCATTTTTTTGGAATTCTAGAGGTTTTGCTGTCGGACAACGGTGTGCAGTTTACCTGTAAAGAATTTAAAAAGTTAATGGACGAATACAATATAAAACATAATTTAACGGCACCTTATAATCCTCAAGCGAATGCGTCCGAGCGAGTGAACCGAAACATAATTACTGCCATCCGAGCGTACATCAAAAATGACAATCAAAAGAGTGGGATAAAAATCTCAGTAAGATAGCGTGTGCACTTCGCAACGTAACACACGACGCTACCGGATTTTCACCGTACTATCTCACCTTTGGATACCACATGATGACATACGGTTCCTCGTACGATCTGCTCCGGAAACTCTCGTCACTACAAGATGATGTGGTTGTTGAACACGATCAGAATAAAAGTGGTGTGCAAGCGGCTGTTATAAAGAAAGCACAAAATTTGTATCAAAAGCGTTATAATTTAAGAACTAGGAAAAAATCGTACTTACCAGGGGATATAGTTTTCCGTCGAAATCACGGTTTGAGTAATCAACAAAAACATATTTCAGCAAAGTTCCTTAAGCCGTGGTTAAAATGCACCGTAGTAGCGAACAAGGGTCGCATATGCTACGAAGTTGAAGATTTCGTTACAAAAAAAATATATGTAGCACACGCCAAAGATTTGAAAAGTTGATGCCCGGCTAACTCAGTCGGTGGAGCATGAGACTGCTCAGGGTGTGGGACAGCCCCACGTTGGCCTAAAAAAAGAATAATTGCATTACCATCTGCGATACGTAAACTTTTCTGCCATGTTGTTTGTTAAAATTGTAAATGTCAGTCAGGAAAAAAATATATGTCGTGAAGTTGGTTACATGTAGTAAGTCCTTGTGTTGGAACAACTAGATGTCGTGTCGGTGGTGGTGAAAATTATATATTTTTCGAAAATTATGGGAAGAAACAAAGAATGATATTGATTTGACCCTGGGTCTGATTTTTGAAAAATTTTGGGAAAAAAAGTGGAAGAAGAAAAAAAAGTCGTACGATAACCTTGGCGCTGGACACCGGCTTGTTAAGTAATTTGTGAGTTTTTGTAGTAATTCGTTTTTTTTAAGTTTTGTTTTTGAAAATAAAAAAATTCAAATTTTTTTTATCAGTTTTTTTTAAAGAAAAAAAAGGGAACCTAAATCCCAAATTTGTACGGAAAATTATACCTAATAAAAATCGAAAAAAAAATATTGTGGAATAGTTTTTTTTTAAAAGAAAAAAATTATATAATTGGAAAAAACACAAAAACTTTATGGAGTGATATATTTCTATGGGAAAAAATATTTATCCCTGGAAAGAAAAATTTATTTAAATAATTAGCCGAGAAAAAAAATATATATATTTAAAAATTATTAAAACAAAGTCTCTTGTTCCTGTGCTGTAAAAGATCCTGAGTCCTGGGTTCCTGACTGTGGTTGTATGGTGTGTGTCCTGGTCATCTGTCCAGGGGAGTCATCTGTAGCTATCATCGTTGGAGTCCTGTGCCAGTCGTCGTTCCAGTGTGGAAATTGGTTTTAGTCGTTTTTTTTGTTGGAAATTTAAAGTAGTTTTTTTTTTGAATTTTTGTATTTTTGGTTTAAATTAAATTAGAAAAGTAAAGAAAATTTTTTTTTGTCAATAGAAAAAAAAAACAGCCAGAAGACAATTTTTTTTGTTATTTCCATAAATCAAACTTGTTTTTAGAAAAATTTAGAACCTAGGTGCAGCTGGATCCGGACATGTCGGGAGCTGTTTCATCCGAAGGATTTGTATTTTGAATCAAAAGGTGAGAATTTTTCTTCTATGAGTTTTTTTTAAATAAAATAAAAGAAATTAATTGAAAATTTTGAGTTAGTTTTTTTTTTAAATTATTATATTTTGTTGCACCATTAAATTCAATTTATTAAATTTTTTTTAAAAATATACATACAAAATTAATAATTATTTAAAACAAAAATACATTTGTGTTCTTATTTATTTATATATATATATATATTTTTGTGTTGGTGGATTGTGCAGGTACGTCGGTACATCGTTGGGAGTGCTGAGTCTCTGTTGGTTTTTTTTCTGTTGGAAGTTTTTTTGTGTATTCCTGAATTTTTGTATATTCGACATGGCAGAATAAGTAGGTGCACATGAGTGATCCGGAGTAGCAGAATTCCTTCTAGTTGTCCTTTTCCTTTTACCTGTCCATGTTCTTCTGCGGTCCATCATTGATTATGACGTAATCAATGTGTTGGATTGAAGAGAACATGTGTTGGTGATATGGTGGTAAGTAGGATCATTGGTCGACCCACACCCCACAGATTGTGCTGAGCCAGCAACAAGGAGGAAATCCCAATGATCCTGGGAGCTGGAAGTAACAAAAAGGGAATTGGTTTTTTTTTTGTTTAGAAGAAAATTAATTCTGGTCTTGCAAAAACTCTGTTTTTGTTAAATATTAACGCAATCCTTAAACCGCGAAAATAGTTATGGGTCCACGTTGTGGTGGGAACTAAATCGGCCATATATCACCAAAGAGTTTGGGTGTGGTCAATGGGTGTCAGGTTTCATTAGGTTAAATGGTGTGGTTAATGTGTGCGATTAAAGGGTGTGGTTAATGGTGTTAAATGGAGTGGTTAATTGGTGCGGTTAAGGGTGTGGTTAATGGTGTTCAATGGTGCAGTTAATAGGTGCCATTAATGAGGCGCCATTGGTCAATTAGTGATTAATGGTTTTATGTATATGTATATAGTATGCAATGGAGCTACAAAAGTGAAAGGCGATATTTTGTAATTTTGTGTATGCGATTGAAAAGATCATTGTGTACAATTATTAAAATTAAAAGATACAATTATTTGCATAGTATTGTTTTATATATGAGATTTCGGTGAATGTATAATATGTCCTTGGTTTTTTTGTGTGTTTTGTTTTGTAAACGATACTATGCTTTAAGGTATTTTTATTTAGTTTTTTTGCAAAGAGGTTTAATATATGAGATTATATTTTTATTTAGCTTGTGGATATACATAGGGTTTATGTACCATTATTTCTTGCATCCACAAAATATTTATTGTTAAATTATTGTTAAACTTAATAATATATATATATATATCTATTTATATATATATATATATATATATATATATATGTATATATATATATATATATATATATTTATATATATATTGTCAAATTTTCTGATCAGTCTATAAAATGTCACTGACTAGTTAGTTACTTAGTTATAGAGGGCGATTGCAACCGCTTTGTCGTATGCCGTCGAACACTAGGCCACTATTTGACCCATAGGTATTCCTCACAATTTTTAACACCTTGATACAGCATCTTCCTTACATTCTATTGAATCCACTTAGTTCCCTTGACAAACCTTAGTAGGTTCATCTAATTCCTCGAAGTGATATTCCCCCAGAATACGTTGTCTACTTCTACTAAGCCTAGGGCAGTAACACAACATATGTCTGATATCCTCCACCTCTGCAATGTCTTGGCATCCTCTACATGTGTCTACAGCTGCTATACCTAATCTTTTTGACATGTTTCATAATAAAAAGTGTCCTTTACAATCCCTATCATAATACTAGGATTATTCCTGCTGAGTGTTAACAGATTCCTTGTGTTATTTATATTTCTACAAGGCCACAGACTTTTAGCTACTCTACAAGTCGTGGTCGTATTACATTTCCTTTCTATCTGCCTTCGAGTTTCCTCATCTATATTATTCTTCAATACCTGTAGTGTGGTATAGACAGATGTTACGGCTGATCCGACATCTGCTTCCGAGCCAGCTTTCGCTAGACTATCGGCCTGTTCATTGCCTAAAATATCACAATGTCCCGGTACCCAACATAATGTTACCTTGTTATACCTACCAAGTGTCTGTAGCACTTCTCGCCATTTCCTTACCACGTTCGATTTAATTATATTCGATTCTAGCGCCAATATGGCTGCCTGACTGTCCACGTAGATAGTTATATCCCCATGATATATAACTTTATCCCCAGCCAGCTCAGCTGCATATGCAATTCCTAGAAGCTCTGCCTGGAAAACACTGCTGTCATTGGGCAGCCTCATTGAAACCTCAATAGTCAGTTTATCTGAATATATTCCCGCACCAGTTCCATCGTACGTTTTTGATCCGTCAATATAGATTGCTATACCCTTATCTTGAGATATCTTACCAATTGCCCATTCCTCCCTTGTTGGGAATGAAAGCTATAATTCCTTTTAAAGTCCCTTTTAGGTACCAGGTAGTCTGATCGCACTTTCCTGCGATCTAGATTGAATTCCTTACGTATTCTCCTGTGTGTGTAATCCCTATACATGAGAGCGCCCGACTCCTTGCGTCTTAGTGCCCCTTTTGCCGCTATATTTCGGATCAGTTCCTCTGCTGGTTGTAAGTCCAATATAATTTCCATTGCAAGAGTTGGTGTGGTTCGGAGAGCACCAGCGATGCCGATGCAGGCTAACCTTTGAACCTTCTCTATCCTTCTTTGTGTCACCTTTTTCTTAACAGCTGGCCACCACACTAATGATCCATATGTAAGAACAGGTCTTACTATACTAATGTAGCCAGTGTGCTATTTCCGGTTTTATTCCCCATCTTTTACCGAAGAATCTCTTGCACGCAAATAACGCATTTGTGGCTTTCTATTCCTCTATATTTTTATTCCAGTTAAGTTTTGAGTCCAGTATAATACCTAAATATTTTGCACTGCTTGAAAGTGACTACTCCACTCTATTCAGTCTTGGTAGTTTAAAATTTGGTATTTTCCTCCTTTTAGTAAATAGAATTAATTAATTCCGTCTTTGCCGGATTAACTGATAGTCCGCAGCTATCAGCCCATTTTGTAAGAATGTTAAGGATTCTTTCCATCAACATACTAATGGTATCCCCATATGTTCCTGTAACTAGTATTACTAGATCGTCTGCGTATGCGCTGACGACAAATCCTTGTTGTTTTAATTCTTTTAGAATTCCGTTCATTACTAGAAGCTATAGGAGCGGAGATAACACCCATCCCTCCTCTGGTGACCTTCATTTTGCTTTCACCTGCTCCCCATTTTGACGTTACTATCCTTGTCTTAAGCATTTGGCTTATCCAATTTACAATGCTTCTGTCCACCCCCGCAGCTGTTAGTGCAGCTACGATTGCCTCTGTATAAACATTATGAAACGTCCCTTCTATGTCCAAGAAAGCCGCTAACGTATATTCCTTATGTTGCATTGATGCTTCAATCTGAGAGACGGTCCTGTGTAGTGCCGTTTCTAGTGATTTCCCTTTTCGGTACGCATGTTGAGCTGATGACAAAGTGTCATCATTACAAATGTCAGTTATGTGCACCTCCATCAACCTCTCCATCACTTTCAGCATAAAAGATGACAGAATGATTGGTCTGTAATCTTTTGCTGTTGTGTGACTACTTTTCCCTGGTTTTGGTATGAATATTACTCTTACCTCTCTCCATTTTCTTGGTATGAATCCCATGTATAAACAACTTCTGCTCACTGTTAGATCACTGTTAGCCATCTATTTAGTAATCCTGGTGCCCTGTGTAGCATGATAGGTCTAATGCCATCCGGACCTGGTGATTTATATGATGCGAATGATCTGATCGTAACAATTTCTTTCGCCATTCTCCAAAGATCTTGTGTCCCTCTTCTCGCCTTCTCTTTGGGCACAGCTTCCACCGGCTGTGACCAGGAAAGTGTGTTTCCATGAGTAGATCTAAAGTTTCCTGACATGTTTCTGCCCATTCTCCATCATTATGTTTTATATAATTTGGAACTGATGGTTCCTTTGCTAATACCTTCCTTAGTCTGGCTGTTTCATCCGTGCTATCAAGCCCTTCACAGAACTCTCTCCACGATTGTCTTTTAGCCCTCCTTATTATGTATTTAAACTCTTTGAGTCCTTCCTTATAGTTGTCCCATTCCTCCGGAGTATTAATCCGCTTTGCCTTATTATGTAGTGTTCTCACTTTCATTTTGGGGGTCGGGGTGGGGATTCTACAGAGTAGGCATTTATATCCAAGGGTATAAATGTTGCAACTGTAGAAGTTCCTAGCCAAGTGCCTGCATTACCTCCTCGTGGTGGCCCCTGGAACTGTGTACATATTAAACATGGACACAGACCGAATATGCAGTGTACGACCAAGCCAATGGTGCTACACGTATCGTGCCGAGGGCTGCGTGGCTGAGGGTGAGCTCAGTCGATAACGGTGCACTCCGGATACCAGGCGACCTCCGGTTTTAACCAGCCTTACCATGGTATTAGACCTCTGCCATGGTGGACTTTACTATGTCGCGTCACTCGTGGGAATAAGTATGGAAAAGAAACAATCAACAAAAAAAACAATAAAGGATCAACAACGACGACTACAGCAACGATACACAATAAAGCAACGACTTCTACTACAACATCAACAACAACGGCGATTCCGAATGCACCAATTGTATCCGCAATGTCTGAGGCCGCTTATGCAGGCTCCTTACTTGCGGATGCTATTGAGATGATAGAAAGAACGAGACTAGGCGACACAGATAATGACGCCAGTGAAATAGCTACGGAAGACGAAACCGACTACTTAATGTCATCTGATAACGATAACGATAACGTCACCGTAATCGAAAATACTCCAACCTCCGACGCGGATGAAGATGTCAATGAAGCGTCCAGTGGTTCACAAACGAAGCCCAGGAGGTTGTGTGGTGCAGCAAGGAAGAAGCTGAAGAAAATCATCTCCACAGGTATCCCATACTACGAAGTAAGGGCAAAATTAGACAAAGAGTATGAGGATATGTTAGCACGGAAAGCATCCGGCTCTCTGTGTATGAAGCTAAAGTTTCCTGACATGTTTCTGCCCATTCTCCATCATCATGTTTTATATAATTTGGAACTGATGGTTCCTTTGATAATACCGTCCTTAGTCTGGCTGTTTTATCCGTGCTATCAAGCCCTTCACAGAACTCTCTCCACGATTGTTTTTAGTCCTCCTTATAGTTCACAAATGAAGATCGGACGGTAGTACATAGATCGGACGGTACATAGATCGGACGGTAGTACGCCACCGATGACTATGAAGAAGAACAAGAGTAGTACACAGAGCAAGCTAACGTAGAGTGAGGTTGCGAGTAATACCAAAGTAGGTATTCTACCACGGCAATATCCTGTGCGGGGGCTCAGCAAAGAGGAGGCAAGAAAAGTCCAAAGGGCGATCCTGAACGCCATGGACGAACTGCCCATAGGCACCCATGTACGTTTCATTGGGTGTGCACGCAAATCCGGATTGGTATCAATAAATTGCGCTGACGATGCTAGTAAGCGATGGCTGAAAGAAACCATAAAAACAATCAAGCCCTACAAAGAGGCTGATTTAGTGTTGGTGGAAGGCGGAGATCTTCCTGTACATGCGGTCTGTTCAGGGTTCTTTCCTGATGAGGATAACCTTCATGAGGAGAAGATCCTGGACAGACTTGACAGACAGAACGATGGCCTGAATACCCAGAATTGGAGGATTCTGAAGAGGACATCTAATGAGAAGGGCCATCGTAAGGTTCTCTCAATAGATGACGCCTCTGCAAGAGTCATTCAAGGAAAAAATCGGCATATATATATGCCAATATATATATTCATATATAGGTCTAAGTTTTTATATTTAATGGCGTGATGTTCCGACTTTATAATAATAAAAAAACAAAATAATAATGAGTGTAAAACCTTAAAAAAAGAAATTTTTGATCCAAACCATATAACATTATTTATAAATTAAAGCAAAAAGGAAAAATATAATAAATTAATAATTTTCAAATCGGATCATAAAGAAAAATGTATGATTTGTCGGGATTATTATACAAAGACAATTAAAGGAACTGTACCAAAAGAAAATTATTTTTGGCACAATAAATTAAAGTGTGTAATGTTTCTTCGTACTATACAATAAATTATTATATAGTAGTAACTATCACTTTGAAATATAATTATATATTTATATGTGCAAACAAAGAACCTGTACCAAAAGAAAAAATTCTTGGCACAATAAATTTGGTGCAACTTACTGCAAAACTGCACAGTTTTTTGCTCACAAACAACTGTATACGGGCTAAATAATATAATTTTCTTTATATCAGAACTTTATTGTTTAAGACTGTGAACTTTTAAAATTCGAGGAAACTTATGCTATTCGTGATAAATAAAAAAAAAGGAAAAACAAAAAAAAAGAACTAAATAATAAATATAAGTGCATACAAAAACTGTACCAAAAGAAAATTATTCTTGGCACAATATTAAGGTGTACAGTTTTTTTTAATATTTAATGGCCTGATATATTTTTATGGCGTAATTTTTTTCTTTTGTTTTGCGTATTTACTTAGTAAATACTCAAAGTCAATCAACAAAGCAAATTTATATGACGTCACAATTACATCGAGAAATTTTATTCGAGTAAAGAAAGTTGCAGCTGAATAGATAATGTTGCGGAGAAAAATGTTGCAGATGTATATGTTGCGGTGATTGTGTTGCGGGATATATTGTAGTTAGGGGTATTTTATTATAGTGGATATATACATAGTTATGATAGTTATTGATTATGTGTAATATAATTGTTAATATGAGGAAATAAGTTAACTATGAATTTGATTACGTAAAGTAGAAGTTAATATTAAAACCAGGCCATAAGCAAATTGTTGTATTTTATTTATTTGTTTTATATTAACCTAGTTTACACTTAGAATGTGCAAATTTATCGAAAAGAAGTATTATAATTATTAGTAAATTTATAAAAAAAAAATGTAGTATCATTGTTGGATCAAGGCTTAGAGTATATAGAACAGGAGATGTTATAGTTAAAATAAAGTGAAGCATTTTTTTTGTTGGGGGGTAAAGAGAAATATTTCATATATTTCTATACAAAATGTGCAAATTTTTGACAACCATTTGCAAATTTTTGACAAGTAATGCTCTAAAAATTGTCAAAAACTTGGTGACAAAACTTATAGGGGCAAATTTATATTATAGCTTCTCCTGTTATATATACTCAAAGGATCAAGGCTAGTGTAGATTAATTTATTGGTGTCCATGATTATTTTCGTTAATTTTTTTTCTTTATTTGATTTTCATATTTTTCCCAAGTTTTTTTTATTACAATATTAGCCGGAGTTCCGACAACAGGCCTGCTGCTGGAAGTACCAACTAAGTGTGGCACAAAGGTAAATTTAAATAAATTACATAAAAATAAATAAATCTGTACGAGAATCTGATAAGGAAGAAAAAGAATATTATGGCACCTTTAGATATATATATATTATATATATGTATATATAGAGATAAAATAATTTTATAGTTAAACTATTTTTTTTGTTGAATATTCCCAATAAATTTTTTTGTTAAATAAAATATTGAAATTAATTCGCAGCAGATTATTTAATGTTGATTTCCAGGAATGGGCCGGGTTTTAGTTTGATGCCGTGACTCAGCATATGGTACACAAAGGGGACCAAGGTGAATTGGATGGCTTTATATTGGTCCGAAGGTTGGGTGGGCTTGAGGCATAGTGATAACAGCTAACTATGTCGACCATTTTTACCGACTTTTAGAGTATCTATTTTTTGTGGGGATAAAAATTAATGGATAATTTCACTTAATTTTATGAATTTTTTATTTTTATTCTTTTTGGCTATAATTTTTTTTTTGATTTTTGGTCTTATTTTCGGCACGCAATTTTTTGTGTAAGGGCAGTAAAGCGCAAAGTACTCCCCCCATACCACTGAGCTATGCTAGTGCATCGCTAGGCGTGCCGCGCTTATCAGCTATAACATCTGGCTTGCTGACATTGCTTCCCTTATTGTTATTACATATGATGCCCAAGGGAGCCCGAAATAGGTTGAACAGTTTCAATTCAACATGGCATCCAACGGGGGCACGAAGAAAGTAATTACAGGTTCGTTACAAAATGGCGCCCAGCGTGGGGCCCGATAGAGGGTTTTTCTTTTTATTTGAAAAATATTATATGACGAGAATACGTACAATATATGACGAATATTATGTGACGAGAATACGTCGAATATTATATTCGATTGCACCAGGAATTGCTAGGTATCTGATTGTGTATCATTTATTAGACTGGCTACGACGGATGTAAATTTCGGTAACCAGTTCGTAAATTAGATGTCAGATTTATTGGAAATATTCAAATTATAGTTTCCGATCAATTAAATTCATCTTATGTGGTAAACATGTTTTGATTCATACTTTTTTTGTATAGCCATCCTTGTGCATTCGGGAGGGTACGCTACTTCTCGTAATGGAATTGCCGAATTCTGGCTGTGAGCTAGTTTCTGACCGGTTCATAGTGGTTGTATGGAGAAATATGTGTTTGAGTTTGTTTACTCAAATTCTCTCTGTGGTGAACCATATGTTGAGGCGCGGCTGAGTTCGAGAATGTTGGCTTATTTACTGGAAATCAATAGTTTATTTTCGATATTGACTAAACTCAGTTATTGTTAATTTAAATTGTTTTTGGAAACTAGTCACGATATTTGTTTTCAGAGTTAGTTCTTTTTGGAAGGCAGTATAAATTGTCTGTCAAGCTTTGAAGAAAGGATTATTATGGTGAAAGGGAAATAGATACAATTTTTTTTGATTGTATTATATATTATTATTTATTAGTATTACTTTATTATCAAACACTACAATCGTTTGAGATTTGCTGACGAAAAGTAAGATATTTATTAAACTAATATATTTAATTAAACGTAAAGAAAAAAAAAATTAAATAAAGGAATTTTTTTATAGCTATTTGTTAGTACACATGCAAATATAATTAATTTGTGGTAGTGAGTTTTAGCTATAAATCAAAGTGTTTGATTGGGTTGGTAAAGTATTAGATATAAGTTATAATTCTTTTTGTTTTTCTCTGACCAACTGTAGACTTATTATTACTTGTTAACCAATTTACTTCTACCATGGTATCGCATAGTCCTAATCGTATCTTAAACCTTGTAGATACCAAGTCTAATTGTGGTATTTGTACGGAGTTAATAACCCCATTAAACGAGGTAGTTACAACCAAGTGTGAACATTTGTTTCATAATCAATGCTTGAGCAAATGGTTACGTCAAGCCCAAACATGTCCCAATTGTAGAGCTAGTTGTATTTGGTCGGATATAAAACGTTGTGTGACTCCGGAGACTAATCTAGGTGAAAGGCAGGAAACTGATCTAGAGCCCCTTTCGAAAAGTATAGCAGCTTTGCCAAAAAGGGTAACTCAATATGTTACCAAAGCACATTCGAGAAATATTGCAAACTTTTCTGCTTTATCTGGTCTGCCTGTGGCTAGCGGTTCGCGAGAGATTGATCCCCAGACACCTATATCTCAGGTTGAAGAAACAAACAATAATTTATCTTATGATTTAAGTTCGCTGCAAAGTGTAATTCAAACAATGTTCGCGTCTAGTCATGAGACACTTTTGCAAACTTTACAATCTCACATTACCAATTCAATTCGCGAAGAAGTAGCAGCTATACGGAGACAAGAAGTTACTGATGATCGAAATATTCCAACGGAACAAAATGTAGAATTGCCTACTGCAGAACGGCCACCTTCGCACGCTACTTCTCGTATGTTTCGGAATAACCTAAGACAACAAAGTAATTTTCAAAATAACGATAATATAAATCCAAACCAACATGTACCCTCCCGAATTCAGTCAGTTAAATGATGATACTTTTGATGCTGATAATCGCAATAGAAGTAGAAATGGTAATAGGAATGGTTCAAATTTTCGATTTGGTCCTAATCATTTAGAGACTAATAAAACAATCAATGTTATTAAGAGCTGGAATGTTGTTTTTAGTGGTCAGCCTGCAGATCTTAGTATTGATGAATTTATTTACCGTATAGAAGCACTTACAGCCCAAACTTTTGACGGAAATTTTAACTTTCTTTGTGACCATGGGCATATTTTGTTTTCAGACAAAGCGAATGAATGGTTTTGGAGTTACCATAGAAGAACTCGTCAGATAAGGTGGCCCGAATTATGTTATTCCTTTCGGTTACAATTTTCTGACAGACGTACTGACTTAGACTACGTAGAATTATTACGGGATCGAAAACAACGACCTAATGAACCTTTTGATATTTATTTCAATGAAATGGTTAAATTGTGTGATCATTTACAGCAATCAATGTCAGAAAATGAATTTTTAGCTATTTTACGTAAAAATTTGCGGCATGATTTTAGAAAAGATTTATTATTTGTCCAAGTTTTTAATGTTGAGTATTTACGGAATTTATGTCGAGAGCGGGAACGGTTATATGATGATATTAGAGCGACATCATGATGACACTTTAGAAACATCTCTGGCACAAGTATCTGAATGTACTCCGGGCAAAATGGTAGACAATTCGGCTATAACTTCAATCGACATTTCGGAATTAACCAGACGACCACCTCCTACTAGATTACTCATTTGTTGGAACTGTAAAAATGAAGGGCACCGTTTCTCTGATTGTTCTCTTCCACCGACTCTGTTTTGCTGCGGTTGTGGCAAAGAAAAGGTGATTAGGCCGCAATGTGAACGATGCAATCCGGGAAACGCGAAGTCGAGCGAGATCAACCAGCCGACTTCTCGCTCGTAAGTTCAGCTCAAGTAAATATTACTACAACCCCTTTCAGCAATGAAAAATTGTCCATTCTGACGAAACAACATCACGATTTGAAACCGTCTCTTATTTCCGATCATTAATTTGTTATTAAACCATATTCCGAGCGCGTTAAAGAATATTATCAAATTCGTCAAAGAATTTTTGAGAAGAATTTAAATAATGATACCATATCCACAATTACACCTCGTCCAAAGAAATTCAATCGATCCACACTACGGTATAAAAACTTTTGGAAAACTGTTATAAATTCACGACATCAGGTCATTGCATCTATCGTTAATCTTAAAAACGATCTATGGTGACATAGCTTATAGGGGCAAATTTATATTATAGCTTCTCCTGTTATATATACTCAAAGGATCAAGGCTAGTGTAGATTAATTTATTGGTGTCCATGATTATTTTCGTTAATTTTTTTTCTTTATTGGATTTTCATATTTTTCCCAAGTTTTTTTTATTACAATATTAGCCGGAGTTCCGACAACAGGCCTGCTGCTGGAAGTACCAACTGAGTGTGGCACAAAGGTAAATTTAAATAAATTACATAAAAATAAATAAATCTGTACGAGAATCTGATAAGGAAGAAAAAGAATATTATGGCAACTTTAGATCAGTGGCGGACCGTGATCAAAAGTTCTGGGTGGGCTACAGGAAAATTTTTTGGTATGAAAAGCAAAGATTTGAGGTTATTAAATATACAATCTTTTGAATTTTTCGTTTTAGTGAGTTAATCACATTGGCATCTAAGCTAATAATTAGTTAGTTAATCACAGTGGCATCTTAATATGTTTTTCATTTTCTTTCCAATAAAAAAAATCATTATGCATATGCTATGCACACAAGAAAAATAAATCACATATTACACACAAAAAAAATAGACACATTCAAAAAAAATCGAACTAAATAAACGAAAATCATGGCACACTCCATACATATTTGAATAGTTATATTTGTATGCAATTGTCTTAAGTTTTCTCAACTAAGAATAAAATTGTTACTTTCTGAAATTTATGATCGCCTGGTACTAATTTTAAAAATTTAGTTCTAAGGTGTGCTATAATGAAATAATTTTTTGTCTACTGAGGGAATTTAAAATATAAGCGATAAAATTATTGCTATGGGCTGCGATTTTCCAGCCCATGAAGATATATTTATTTATTTTTTAATACAAAATATTTATATAACGAAATAAATATTTCATGCAAATTTTTACTCAAAGGAATTATTCGTTCTAGGGGCTTCGATTTTCTAGCCCACGATGATATATTTCTCTTTTTTTTTAATGAAAAATATTTCATGCAAATTTTCAGTATAGGAATATTTCTTCTATGGATAAGAGATTTTCTATCCCATGATATATTTTTCTCAATATAAATTTTTTAATATAGGAGAAGGAAATAACTCAACTCAATAGTGTTGATTATAAAATATGCGCGCCTGGTAGTTTGGTTTAAAAAATTTGAAAATTGACATTGCTTGCTCATATAATGGAAATTTTCTAATAATTTTCTTCCATAGAAAAAATAATAAAATTCTGAAAATCATATAGCAATAACAAATATTTCGCATTTCTATGGGGAACACGTGGTCTTCGTGGGCTAGTTTAAATTAGCCCAGCCTGATCCATACAAAATTCAACACATACGCAAAATTGTTTTGTATAAAATTAGTATAATAAGGTGGGCAAATTTCAATTAGCCCCTGAAGTAAAGAGAAAAGAGTAGTTGTCTTTTTATAATGAAAAAGTTATGTAGTGTTAGTATAATATATTTGTATTTTAGCGTTCATATTCATATTTAGATTTTAGATTAGATTTTTATATACATATTATATTTCGCAGCGGTGGTGTACGAATTTCGATGGAAAAAATTATATACACGTATATTATATGACATTTATTTTAAAAAAAATTTGAATTTTTTTTGCTCATTTTTATAATATATTTTAAATGAATATTTTGTAGCATTTTCCTGTAAATTCAGGTTGGGCTTAGCCCACCCTGCCCAATATGACGAGCCGCCGCTGATAAACACATCTCTCTTAAACGTACATGCAAATAAGCACATTTATAACGACGCATACAAAGTTATACATAAACACATCGTTCTCAAAACTCCATGTAAAATCGAATATATATAAAATAATATATATAATACTTTTATTCGTCATTGAGACTAAAGGCCCAGGTCCATTAGTCTTTTTTAAAAGTCGTCACCACTTTTTTCTAGAAGAAGTAATGCAAGATACAAAAAAGCATGAGTGCGATAGAGAGGGAACAACGACTTTTTATCGAAAAAAAGTGGTTGTATCCGAAAAAAAGAGTCGTCGAATCCAACAAAAAAGTCGTCGAATCCAACAAAAAAGTGGTTGTATTCGAAAAAAGTTGTTGTATTCGAAAAAAAGTGGTTGCATCCGAAAAAAAGTTGATAATTAACAACTTTTTTTAATTAAAGTTGGCGTTTGACATATACTTTAAAATATTTGTCATAATTTTTTGAAAAAATTCTACATTTTTTGAATGGCAATCAATTTTTTTAAATTTTATATTTTTTCAATAAAGTTTATTTTTAATAATAATAATGAATTTTCAAAAAATATTTCAATTAAAAAAGGTACATACTTTATATATAAAAATTAATTGTGTCTAATTTAATGCTAACTAGCCCTAGAAATCACAAATATAAAAAAAATATATAAATAAAAAAAAGTTTTTTAAAAATACTTTCCCTTAACGAAATATTCAACTAAAAAGTAATAAACAAGCAAATAATACCACATCAATGTACTTTCCCGTTGAGTTTTAGCCACTGTCAGCAATAGTAAGGGAAAGTAGACCTTATCAGAATTAATGTTGACAGTTGCTCAATTGCTCAATTACTATTGTTGACAGTTGCGGGAAAGTACATTGATGTGGTATTATTTGCTTGTTTATTACTTTTTAGTTGAATATTTCTTTAAGGGAAAGTATTTTTAAAAAACTTTTTTTTATTTATATTTTTTATTTTACACTTTTTAGTCGGTCAAATATTTATTAATTTGACCGACTAAAAATATTTAAATACTTTGACAACTTGGGAATGATTTGTTTGAGCTCCTCATGGCCCACGATTTGGAATTCCACATGTGGCCGATGTTTTGGGCCTTCCATGGCCCCCGGTGCCCTACATGTTTTTTGTATAATTGGCTCCACATGACCCAGGGTACTGCTCGGACTACTCTTCAAGGCCTTTCATTTGATGCCCCACATGATTTTTTTTATGATGGGCGCCCACATGACACTTTTGGGCGATGTATCCTTCAATACCTTTTACTTGATACCTCTCATGTCTTTTTGAGTTATGGGTCCCACAAGACCCAGAGTACCACTCGGAGTACTCAACAAGATGTCCTCTTCAAGACCTTTCATTTGATACCCCTTATGATTTTTGTATTATAGGGCCCCACATTACCCCGTTTTGGGCCCGAAATGACTCAAGGCGCCTCCGGATTACTGCCCATTGAGATGTACTGTCGGAGACCTTTCATTTGATACCCCACATGTTTCTTTGTATTATGGACCCCACATTGCCCCCGTTCTGGGCCTGACATGACCCACGGCGCCCACCGGACTACCACTCAATGAGATGTACTCGTCAAGACCTTTCATTTGATACCCCAAATGATTTTTTGTATTATGGAGCCCAACATTGCCCCCGTTTTGGACCCGACATGACCGACGGCGCCCCCCGGACTACCGTTCAATGAGATGTACTCGTCAAGACCTTTCATTTGATACCCCACATGATTTTTTGTATTATGGGGCCCACATTGCCCCTATTTGCGCCCGACATGACCCACGGCGCCCCCCGGACTACCGTCCAATCAGATGTACTCGTCAAGACCTTTCATTTGATACCGCACATGATTCTTGTATGATAGGGCCCAACATTGACCCCGTTTTGAGCCAGTCATGACCCACGCCGCCCCCCGGACTACCGCTGAATGAGATGTACTCTTCAAGACCTTTCATTTGATACCCCACATGTTTTTTTGTATTATGGACCCCACATTGCCCCCGTTCTGGGCCTGACATGACCCACGGCGCCCCCCGGACTACCGCTCAATTAGATGTACTCTTAAGGACCTTTCATTTGATACCCCACATGATTTTATGTATTATGGAGCCCAACATTGCCCCCGTTTTGGGCGACATGACCCACGGCGACCCCGGGCTACCGCTCAATGAGATGTACTCGTCAAGACCTTTCATTTGATACCCCACATGATTTTTTGTATTATGGGGCCCACATTGCCCCGATTTCCGTCCGACATGACCCATGGCGCCCCGGAACCACCGTCCAATGATATGTACTCGTCAAGACCTTTCATTTGATACCGCACATGATTCTTGTATTATAGGGCCCAACATTGACCCCGTTTTGAGCCAGTCATGACCCACGCCGCCCCCGGACTACCGCTCAATGAGATGTACTCGGCAAAGACCTTTCATTTGATGTGGGGTGTTTTTGGTACATTCAAAAATTAAACGGACCTCCGCAGCCCCTTCCCTCTAATCACAAAGGCCCTTAATTTATAGGGCACCAATCATGTGATGACACGAGCTCACCTTCCAAATCTGTTAACTGGTTTTGGGCCCGTTTGACCTATGGACTAAGCAACAAGATGTACTCTTCACGACCTTTCATTTGATACCCAAAATGATTTTTTTGATTTTGGGCCCACTTGACCCACGGCGGTCCCCAGACTATCACCCATTGAGATCTACTCTCCAAGACGCTGCATTTGATACCCTACATGATTTTTTGTATTCCATCGCCCAACATTGTCCCCGTTCCCGACATGACCCACGGCGCCCCCGGACTACCGCCCAATGTGATGTGCTCGTCAAGACCTTTCATTTGATACCCCACATATTTCTTTGTATTATGGACCCCACATTGACCCCGTTTTGGGCCTGACATGACCCACGGCGCCCCCGGACTACCGCCCAATGTGATGTACTCGTCAAACCTTTCATTTGATACCCCACATGTTTTATTGTATTATGGACCCCACATTGCCCCCGTTCTGGGCCTAACATGACCCACGGCGCCCCCAGACTACCGCTCAATGAGATGTACTCGTTAAGACCTTTCATTTGATACCCATGTTTTATTGTATTATGGACCCCACATTGCCCCCGTTCTGGGCCTGACATGACCCACGGCGCCCCCCGGACTACCGCTCAATGAGATGTACTCGTCAAGACCTTTCATTTGATACCCCATATGATTTTTTGTATTATGGAGCCCAACATTGCCCCCGTTTTGGGCGACATGACCCACGGCGACCCCGGACTACCGCTCAATGAGATGTACTCGTCAAGACCTTTCATTTGATACCCCACATGATTTTTTGTATTATGGGGCCCCACATTGCCCCGATTTGCGCCCGACATGACCCACGGCGCACCCTGACTACCGCCCAATGTGATGTACTCGTCAAGACCTTTCATTTGATACCCCACATGTTTTATTGTATTATGGACCCCACATTGCCCCCGATTTGCGCCCGACATGACCCACGGCGCCCCCCGGACCTCCGTCCAATGAGATGTACTCGTCAAGACCTTTCATTTGATACCCCACATGATTTTTTGTATTATGGGGCCCCACATTGCCCCGATTTGCGCCCGACATGACCCACGGCGCCCCCCGGACTACCGCTCAATGAGATGTACTCGTCAAGACCTTTTATTTGATACCCCACATGGTTTTTTTGGTACATTCAAAAATTAAACAGCCCTCCGCGTCCCCTTCCCACTAATCAAAAAGGCCCCAAATTTATATGGTACCAAGCCATTGATGGCACGAGCTCAACTTCCAAATTTAGGCTCAATCGGTCAAGCCGTTTAAGAGTTATGGGTGAGGAGATATATATATATATATATATAAATAAATATACCGACATATATACTGGAAGTGTGAATTCATAAAAGGGAAAGTAAAAACAAATTCAATTTTCTGTGTTGTGTGTACAATTTGAAAATTATTTTCAAATAAAAAAAAAATTAGAAATGTCAAAAATATTTCGAAATTTTGTTAAAGAGTGGGAATTTTGGTCTCTCTCTGTACTGTATAATTTTACATGTTATCTCTTTTCTTTTTTGCTAGAAAAAAGTGGTGACGACTTTTAAAAAGTCATCACAACTCTTAACAAGACTAATGGACCAGGGCCTTTAAAGTATTTTGTGTGTATTGAAGCTTCTCATCAACAACGTACAAAATATTGTAAATGCAGTGAGGGCTGAGTGTACATGTAAACACAAACATTGAAATTTAAAAATTAAAGCGTTACTGTACACGCATATTTATTAGAAGAGAGATTGAAAGTACCGTCGTATTCGTTGGAAATTGTTTTTTACGTACAACAACAACAAATGTTTTTTGTATAAATATTACTGCGGTAACTTGAAATAAATTTATTTCTGCCAATTATTTTTCGAATAGACAATTAAATTGTTGAATCAAATACAAAGTTGATATGAACTCATTACATTAGTTTATGCATTGACTAATAATTTTTTTTTGTTTTCGCATATATGATTGTATTGTATAATCTTATATGAATAGTTTGGTTGGTATTCGTACAATTGAAAATTTTCTAATTCATAAATAAATTGTAATTTTCAATTTTTAGCAAAAAGGAAATAGTTTCTTCTATATTGTAAGAATAGTACAGGCGATTGGGTATTTTTGGTAATATCGATTAAAAAATGCATGGAATACATTTAAGAATAAATTAGAAGTTTTTTAAAAGGAATAAAACATGTTTAGAAATATGTATTTTTATCTTTTCTTAATTGAATTAATAAATTTTCAATTTCAATTCAACTTTTTTCAAATTAAATTAAATTAAATCTAACCAAATTTTAAAATATAGTGTTAAATATTATGAATATAATATTGTATAATCAGAAAATATTATTAATTTATTGAATTTAATTTATTGAAGTATAATCATAAAATATGCAATATATTTTTTAATCGATATTACCAAAAATACCCAAACGCCTGTACTATTCTTACAATATAGAAGAAACTATTTTCTTTTTGCTAAAAATTGAAAATTAGAATTTATTTATGAATTAGAAAATTTTCAATTGTACGAATACCAACCAAACTATTCATATAAGATTATACAATACAATCATATATGCGAAAACAAAAAAAAATCCCGTTTTTCAATATAAAAAAAATTATCCTCTCACGCATGCTCTCATATTAGTCATTCATAAATATTTCCTTTCCTAATCTAACGAAAATATATAACAAAAAACGCACGTTGAACGTTGATTTTTTACATTAGATTAGGAAAGTCAAATCAGAAAGTAGAAATTTTTTTTGTTCTACTTTATAAGTCTATATATTATTATTAGTCAATGGTTTATGGTAAATAAATAATTCATTAATACTAAAAATAAACATCAGGAAAATATAAATATACGATTTCATTCAATTATATATGTATACACATCTACATATACATACATATATAGTTCATATAAAACTATAAGAAAAACTTTAAATTATATTAAATATAATAAAGAATTTTCATATGAAATCATATTTTGTTGGTGGCATTGTTATGAAATCCATAATAATTGCACCCGTTCAACAAAATTTAGTGTAGTTAAAAATACCATAACAGTTAATGTTTTTTTTAAAAATTAGTTACAAAGCCAATTAATATAAGATTATTTATATATACCATATGATAATAATTGTGAGAGCAAATTGAGATTGTGTATAAATTACAAAAAAAAAAAAAACATTCAACACACAAACAAGTGTAATATAAAATAATATTGGTCATCGGTAGTCAACCTTTATTCGCGTACCGAATCGAAATAAAAAATTAAGTTCGTTCTCATCGATTAATATAGGCAGTGGCGTAATACCAAATTTATATGCGTGCCAATTTAATACATATGAACATTAAATATATATGAACATTAAATAAACATTAACCAAATAAAAAGATTTTTACAGGTATTAATGAAATTATCATTAAATAAAATAAATAATGTAAAAATATTTCAAGTTAAATAAATAAATAACTAATTAAATAATCAATTTATAAATTAAATAAATTTATTAACTTAAAGTCAAGGTGTTTTATTTTTATTAATTAGCGACATTAATAACAACAAAAATAATTTCACCTATCGTTTACTAACCAAAGCGTCATCTAGATCGTTCTATCATCGTTTATTATCATTATAAATTTTTCAAATTGCTCGTGATCCCAATTTAATCACACTTACAATTTACAATGACAGATGCAAAAATTGTAAAGGCGCAAACTAAGCGTAAAACTTACGTAAACCAGATAGTCCGGACTCATGAACACATCAAAAAATTGTTTAGTCTACCAAACGCGTCAAAAGGTAATGTTAGTTCACTGCGACATTAAATAGATACCGTTCAATCAAACCATCGTGCTTTAAAAACATTAGGGCGTCCAGTAGCTCATTGGGACGATATCATCATACACCTCATGTTATCAAAGATTGATTCGTTAACATCGGAAAAATGGAACGATGAATGTAAAGTTGATGCCATGCCAACACTTGATGAGTTCATAAATTTTCTAGAAAGGAGATGTCATCATCTAGAAGGTCCGGGACATCAAAGATTCAATGATTCATCAACGGCGTCGAATAGTAAGAAGGACATCAAACATTCAGTTGCAAAGGCATCATTCAATACAACGAGGAAGTCAATACGATGTTCGCATTGTCAAAATTCAACACATTTGATCTACCAATATCCGAAGTTCAAGAACCTATCACCACAAAATAGATTCAATTTCATCAAACAAAACAAATTGTGTATCAATTGTCTGAGGACCGGTCACAGCTCCAGTAGCTGTAATTCTAACAAAAAGTGTCGTACGTGTTCAGCAACACATCACACTTTGCTACATTTCAACAATACAGCTGATAATACACCAGCTAATCAAACAAGTCACAATGAAGTGTCTGCCGTCGCATATAATTCATCAACAAGTATCGTCACACTCGATGCACAAAAACCTAATTGAAGCGTACTACTGGCCACAGCGTTAGTGCATGTGCTCAATAAGAGAGGAGAACCAGTCATCTGCAGAGCTTTGTTAGATTCTGGTGCTCAGTTACATTTCATGTCAAAGCGCTTGTCTAGTGAATTAGGTATAAAAACTACAAAGGTTCATAAAAACTACAAAGGTTCATAAACATATCGACTACAATTCAATCTATAGCATCAATTTCGTTAAAATCTTTATCATCATCATTCGAATTACATAACATTGAAGTTCACATTTTACCGGCGATCAGCGAACCACTACCAGATCAATACATGGACATTAGGAACTGGCCAATCCCAACAAATGGACATCTAGCGGATCCAAATTTTAACACGCCAAATAAAATTGACTTACTCATCGGTGCAGAACTCTATTTAGCGATCTTAGAACCTGGAAATATAAAATTGGGTGCTGGATTACCCATATTACAAAACACTCAATTAGGATGGATCATATTACAAAACACTCAATTAGGATGGATCAAACCTTCAATTACGTCACTCGAGAAACTAGTGCAGTCATTTTGAGAAATTGAGCGGTACGATGCACCGTTAAAGACAACCACGATTGAAGAGCAACAAGCTGAAATTCATTTTGCATCAACTCATAAGCGTTTACCTTCAGGCCAGTTTGTAGTGCGATTGCCTTTTCGTGAGGATCCAACACATCTGGGTGAATCCATGTCAATCGCAAAGCGAAGATTATTATCATTAGAAAGAAAATTATCTCGAGACAATAATCTAAAGCAATCGTACTCGCAGTTCATGGAAGAGTACATAAACTTGAACCATATGACTAAGCTAAGTGCTACACCGCACCCTAACTTCATCTTTCCGCATCATTGCGTCATTAAGCCGGACAGCTCAACGACGAAACTTAGAGTAGTTTTTGATGGGTCCGCAAAAACAAGTTCTGGTAAATCCCTGAACGAAATTTTATTGACAGGTCCAACTGTGCAACCTGACTTATTTACGGTGATACTGCGGTTCCGACTGCATCGGTACGTATTTTCAGCCGATATTTCAAAAATGTACCGGCAAATTATAGTCGATTCACGTGACAGAGATTATCAGCTAGTATTTTGGAGAATTAACTCAGATGAAGAACCATTAACATTTCAGTTGAACACAGTAACTTATGGTACCTCTTGTGCACCATTTTTGGCGACTCGATGTCTGAATCAGTTAATCAGCTATTGTGACAATGCCACTAATTTCGTTGGTTGTAAAAATGAATTAGCACAACTAGCCAATCTATTCGAATCACAACAGCTAAAAGATGGATTACAACAATTATGTCAAACAAATCGTATTAATTGGAAACCAATACCGCCTAGATCACCTCACTTTGGTGGACTGTGGGAGGCCGCAGTGAAGACAGCAAAATATCATTTACGTCGAACCATTGCTGATGCTGCTCTTACATTCGAAGAACTCAACACGGTAGTTATTCAAGCGGAAGCTATTCTAAATTCACGACTGTTAACGCCATTGTCTGCCGATGCAAATGATCTCGATGCGCTGACCCCTGGTCACTTTCTTATAGGTGCACCAATCACCTCATTTGCTGAGTCTAACATCACAGATATTCCCACAAAACAGATTATCCCGTTATCGACGTCTAGAGCAACTGAAACAAATATTCTGGCGCAGATGGTCCAGTGAATATCTAAACTTGCTACAGAAACGAAACAAATGGTCAGCTAAAAAACCAAATATAGAAATTGGAACATTAGTGTTGGTTGGTGACGATTATCTGCCGTCGTATAAGTGGTTACTAGGTTGAATAACAAAACTATACTCAGGAAATGATGGGCTGATTCGAGTAGTTGATGTAAAAACAAAAATTGGTACCTACAAAAGATCTATTGTTCGTCTGTACCCACTTCCACTCAATGATGAAACTATTGAAGATACCGAGTATCTTCAAGGTGGCCGGCATGTTCAGTCTTCACTCAACCCAAAAAATCAACAATCAACAAGTTAACCATTCCTGCACTCAATCTAAATTCACACATACATGTAAAAAAGCTGCCAATTTGGAAGAGTGCTTCATATACCCTTTTGATCTACCTAGGATTTAGTGAAAACGAAGAATTAAATAAAAATTATGATTTGTACAAAACTCCCAATGCTGTACACTTTAAAATTACAATCAAGTTTTTATAAATAAGTACTCGAATTTGTAATACCATATTTATACTAAATACGCGAAATGTAATATATATATGTGTTTATTCTATAAATTTCGAACTTTTTGCCCCTGTAAAATGAAGGGGGTTGAAGGTACGTGTCTCAATTTTGTATAGAAGGTGTAGGTGTGTATTTTTGAGAAAACAATTTCTCATTTTTTCAATCCAGTCCCCCGCCGAGGTGTTGCAGCCTGTTTAATAGATATACCCCCTCACCCATATGAAAAGGGAAACGGGTGAAAATTTTGAATGATTTCGAAAGACACCAACCTATTATACCTAACTTACAAGATATAGGACCCTATCTGAAATGCGGCTTATTTTATAGTCATTTTAAGTTCCAAATATTCAATTTTCATAAACTATATAATAAACTTTGAAATGTAACATTTCTAAGTGATGTAGCTTAGAGGGGGTTGCAGGTAGGGAAATAAATTTTTGGCACAAGTTGTAAGATAGTATCTTTAAGAAAATAATTTCTCATTTTTTCAATCCAGTCCCGCGCTCAGGTGCTGCAGCCTATTTCATAAAATTACCCCCTCACCCATAATAAAAGGGAAAGGGGTAATTTTTTTGAATAGTTTCGAAAGATACTAATCTATTATACCAAACCTACAAGATATAAGATCCTATCTGAAATGCGGCTTATTTTATAGTCATTTTAAATACCAAAAATTCAATTTTAGTAGTCCCATAAAAATTCTTTCACCTGTAAAATCCAGGGGGGTAAAGGTACTGATTTTTGTGCACAATGTGTAACATAGTATATTTAAGAACATAGTTTCTCACTTTTTAAATTAATTTCCCCCCTCAAGGTATGTAGCTTATTTCATACATAAGCCGCCTCACCCACTTAAAGAAGGTGGGGGGTAAATTTTTTATATGAAATCGAAATGCACTTACCTGCTGCATCTATGTTAGAAGTAACAATGTTTTATATAAACTCAAACCGGTTTTATAGGCATTTCAAATTTCAAAATTTTTGTTTTAATATTACTATAAAATAGGGGGGCGAGGACCTAGGGCGTTATCCCGTTATCGACGTCTAGAGTTCTTTATATGGCGTCTATACATATATCTGTGAAACAATAATCTTCTTTATATGGCGTCTATACATATATCTGTGAAACAATGTAAAGATCCGACTATATTTAGGGGTATTTTTTTGAAGTGCACAAAATTGTGCATTTTCAACGCTCCGCTAGGGGGGGGTTGCAGGGAAACGATTCAAAAAAGGATACCATACACATAACTTTCCATCCTTACTTTATATATGTTGCAATTTTTGTACAAATAAGCACTCGTGTTATACTATTTCTAAGCGTTTAAAAAAGTGTATTTTTACTTTGCGTACGGCGTACGGCAGACACGGATTTTTTTTTTGCAGATTCTAATTCCCTGACATCTAAAACGTCCAGAAAAATCAAAATCTCGAAAAAATTTTTTTCGAAATTTAGACCGCGCCACAAAGCTTCATATAAAAAACTAATTATTTTAAGTAATTAGTTTTTTGTCTATTTTTTTTAATTTTGACACACTTTTCTCATTTCTTATTATTTATTCTCGGTTTGGTAGTCAGTTGAATTAGACGCTTAATTTTTGTATCGGATTATTGTAAAGGTACAGTCAATTTATAAGGTTAATTGTTTTGATCGTGATTAAAAATATTTCAATTTTTTTGTAAATGTAAATATAATTTAGCATTATAAATAATTTAAAAATAGTTCGGTTGCGTAAATAAAAATTGTCGCTGTAAATATAAAAAAATTAATTTTGGTTGAAATAAAAAGAAACTGTTATCGTTTTTACAAAAATCACACGTGTGTTTTAATTTTTGATCCAACCAGATACTTTAAATTTCACCCGATTTATATAGATATCGATCCACTAAGTTTGGACCGATTCAATTTTTTTTTTAAATAACCAAAAAGAATAAATTTAGATGAAATTTAAATTCAAAATTTAAGCAAAAAAAAATCGCTAAAGTTGTATAAATGTTACCACGAAAAAAAATTCCCCAAAAAAATACAAAAAAAAACTAATGTGGGTTAACTTTTCTAAGGCTTTCTCCAAGGATACCTCTCTATGGAGGACATGACTAGATGGTACGTCATGTTCCGTGCCCTCCCAACCATGGACCAAATAATTTACAAAAATCATAATCGAAATTATGATGTTCGGCCCCCATACGTAACCTTATACTGGCTCACATTTTCATCTCGGACACCCAGTATTTCGTAG
This sequence comes from Empis stercorea, assembly GCA_949752835.1. NCBI lineage: Eukaryota > Metazoa > Arthropoda > Insecta > Diptera > Empididae > Empis > Empis stercorea. The sequence goes on along the minus strand of OX457087.1, from coordinate 29,860,413 downwards.
AAATCAGAAATAATAAAATCTACTCCATTTTCATTTTAACAGTGTAAATGTAATTCAAAATTGATTTTTATTCAAAAAACTTATAATTTAAAGTGATTGCCTAACTCACTAAAATTTTGTTCTATTTAATTTCTCTTATAACTTTCTACTAAATTTAGTACAGTATTCATTTATTTAAGTTAATTTTAATCAAATTTCTTTTTCTTTTTTTTTAAAAAAAGTACAATTTTATTTGTATTCACGTTAATATTACCCAATTGATTCATTTTTTTTTTTTTTGGTACCGAATTAATTTATTCAAGTTAATTTTAATCAAAATTTTCTTTTTTTTAAAACTAGTACAATTTTATTTTATTTTTTTTATTTACGTTAATGTTACTCAATTGATTCTCTTTTTAAATTTAATTTTAATTTGGTACAATTTTATTTTTATTTGAAAGGTTGGTAATTCAATACAATTTCTGTATAGCCGGCAAGAAGTCATACTTAATAATTAATTAATAATTATTCATAATTAATGTTTGATGCCAAAATAAATTAAATTTTTATTTTAAAATTTTTTTTTTAATATTTTTTTTTGTTTTTATTTTGGCACAATTTATTTATGTATGTAAGATCATATATATATTTATTTATTTAACATACTTAATTACCTTTATGTTCAGTTTCGTGCAGCAGGTTTTTTTTTATAGAATTTCGAATTTGAGATGAATAAAATGGCTTTCAATAAATAAGACCGGGTACAGTTCCGACAAAAATTAATTGGTCTTCACTTAATTTTTTTTTTTATATTATATAATACTTTTATATATATTTATATATATTATAATTAGATATTCTTTTATTTTTATTATTTTTTTTTTGATATTTTATTTAGGAATTTTTTGTTTTTTTTTTGTTTTATTCTTGTAACTAAATATTTTTTTTATAGGTACTATACAATATGACACATTTTTTTTTATTAATATTTTCACGCATAGTCCATTAAAGTTAAATTCCCTATTTTTTGAATTTATTTTAATTCGTTGGTTTTTTTTTATTTCTTTTACCGAGACTGTACCAGTATCATTACAAATATTAATACACATTTAATTTATCATTTAAAAATTATTTTGTTTTGTTAATTCAGTTTTATTTTTATATATATTTTTTTTTAATTACGATTTAATTCCACATATTCCTCTAACTATATATACACATATTTTTTTTTAAAAAATTTATATTATATAATATATTTTAGTGTCCAGGACTGTACGTAATAATAAATCATCACTTTTGACAAAAATTATCGAACAAATTCGATATTTTCGGTTAAGTTATTTTTTTTTTTTATTATTCGCGGTTATTTATACTAAAGGATTTCAAAATTTGGTGGAAAAAATAAAATAAAAATTATTTTAAATTTAAATTTCTTTAACAAAAAAAGATTTACTTTATAATTTAAAAAAATATAGAATTTTTCGATCCAACCGACTGACTTATCCGACTGCACTTTTTGTTCTCCCTGATCTAAAAAAAAAAATTTCCTCTCTCCCACAAAAATTAAATTTTTAATAATTGATATAACTGTTGCAAAAATTTATCTAAAAAAAAATTTAAAATTTATAAACCAGAGTTTTTTGATAATAGAAAAAAACTGGTTTTCGATAATTCGAAAGAAATCTTTCGTTAATTGCATCTGATGTTAATTTACACCCAATCATAATTTATTTGATTTGTATTGCTATAAAATTTGATTTCTTGTTGCTAAGTAAATTAATTTACTTAGCAAAAAAAAAATGTAATGATGTAAATTTTCATAATCTACCCATTACAAAACAGGAACTACGACGGAAAATTCTGACGTCGAAGTTACTGAAGAAGGGTATCCAAATAAGCAATTGCAGAGGGAAGAAATTTAATTTTAGTACCAACTCATGAACTTCCATCTGTTAATATTACAAGTAAAAAAAAAATATTAAACGACCGCCAAACATTAGGTCCGAATATCCTTACCGTGATAAACAGATATAATCTTTCCTTTTACATCTTCTAAGTTATATAGCGAATTTTCCACCAACTCTTTCACACGCGCTTTAATAAATTTGGGAGCCAACTTAGCATTGAATTTCTTTACTTTATCGCTTTTTTGGAAATTTCTCCGATAAACTATTTGACCGATATTGAATTTAAGAGGTTTTGATCTCAGGTTATATCTTTTAGCGTTAACTTCAAAAGCATTAGAAATTCTTTGCTTAGCCTTATGTCGAATTAGTTGTAAATGGTCAGATCTGTCTAAGAGGTCGACTTTATCTTCTAAAGAGTTAAGATTTCTCAACAAATGATACGTTGAACCATGAGTAATCATTTGTTGCCCAAATGTAATAAAATATGGAGAATGACCAACTGCTTGGTGTACGGATGATCTTAAGGAACAACTTATCTTGCTCAGATTTTCATCCCAAGTAATTTGCTTGTGGTCAATATAGCTACGTATACTAGCAAGTAACGAACCATTCACGCGCTCCGATGCATTCGCCTGAGGAGAATAAATACCAGTAAATGTGTGCTTAACACCATATTTTTCCATCAATGCTCTAAACAAACCGGACGTAAATTGAGATCCATTATCCGATACTATATATTTGGGTACACCGTATATATGAAAAATATAATTTTCCAAAAAAGTACATATTAAGTTACTAGATAGTTTTTTAATTAGCTTACAAAAAGGAAACTTCGTTACCAGATTTTGAACGTGGATAAGGTCCAATTATATCAACATATAATCGTTGAAACGGTCTTTCGGATCTCATTGACGATACCATAGGTGGACGCAAGGTTATATTGGTGGCTTTATTCGATTTACATACGTCACACGAGCTGATATATTCTTTAACCTGCAATAACATTTTAGGCCAATAGAAATTTCGACGCAACCGATATAAGGTTTTGGAAATTCCACCGTGAGCGGACAGAGGTGGGTTATTTGAATCAATTCCTGAGTCAATTCACTTGGAATCCATAATTTCCACGCATTAGACTCTTGTATTGGATCTCTGGTCGCAAATTCTGTCTTTTTATAAATTAAACCATCAAGAATTGTGATGTCAGGCAAATTTTTAGTCAAAATTATAGATTTCCATTGATTATACTCGTCAGATCTGAAATGAACGGAATTGAGATCGATTTCGGGTCCTATGTCATCAATAGCGGATATTGCATCGGTCGAATGTATCCTTGAAAGAGTATCAGGTACGATATTAAGTGAACCACGCCGGTGCTCAATGGCAAAATCAAAACCTTGCAATTTAAGACTCCAACGGGCTAATCGTCCTGATAGATCTTTTTGTTGCATAAGCCATTTCAAGGAAGCATGATCAGTAACAACTGTAAAAGTTTGTCGTTTAATATAAGATCTAAATTTTTTTATTCCCAGTACAGCGGCTAAGCATTCCTGTTCCGTAACACTATAGTTTCGCTGGGCGGAATTTAATTTTTTTGACATGTGAGCTATTGGTCGTTCATTACCTTCATCATCCAATTGTAATAAAACACAACCTATATCATCAGTATTGGCGTCACATTGGAGAATAAAAGGAATGTCATAATTAGGATTTAAAAGTACCGGAGCAGAAGTAAAAGCTGTTTTAAGTTTTTCAAAAGACAAATTTGCTTCCGTAGTCCATACGAATTTGGATTTTGGGTTTTTCAAAACATCGGTAATTGGAGTGGTAATTGCAGCAGTTTTCGATAAAACGACGGTAATAACCAGCCATACCTAGAAATCGTCGAACTTGTCGAACAGATACCGGAATTGGATATTGGGAAATGGCTGCTACTTTATCTGTATCTACTTTCAATATACCCCCACCAACTACATAACCGAGATATTTAATTTCTTTCATTAAAAAATGATTTTTTTCCATATTAATTGTCAACTGAGCTTTTCTTAGAACACGAGCTAATAGTTGTAAAGTTTCTAGATGCGATTCGAAGGTATCGGATATTATTAACAGATCGTCCAAGTATACAAATACACAGTGTTTTAATTCAGGTGGTATTACACGATCCATTAACCTAGTCATTGTTTGCGGAGCATTACATAATCCAAATGGCATGACTTTAAATTGGTAAAGTGGTCTACCCGGTACAGTGAACGCTGTTTTAGACCTCGCTTTCTTGGATAAAGGTATCTGCCAAAAAGCGTCTTTCAAATCCAAACTGGAAATGAAATTGGCCTTTCGTAACCGGCTGAGAATACCATCGATTTGCGGTAATGAATACGCATCTTTTTTAGTGATAGAATTTACCTTCCTGAAATCCAAACATAATGGGACTTTACCCGGTTTTCTGACTAAAACTACTGGCGAATTCCAGGAACTATCACTCTCCTCTATTACCCCCAAATCTATCATTCTATCAAGCTCGGCATACATTAATTTTTCCACAGCTGGTGACACAGGATAGTGGCGTTGTTTCACAGGAGTAGAGTCAGCTACATCAATCTCATGTTCTAATATATTTGTTTTCCCTAACCCTAGCTGCGAAAAGGACGGAAATAAAGTTAATGTTGAGTCTAGACGAGTGCGTTGTTCAGGAGTCAAAGAATCAAGAACAGTACTGTCAGTTGGTTCACTTAAATCAGCAAGTTCCCCCACAATTTCAGGAGCTAATTTAAAGGCTCTCCAAAAATTAATACCCAAGTATAAATTTTGTGTGAGTGTCGGAACAATATGAAACGTGATTTTATTTATAACATTTCTAAATTTTACATCAGTTTCAAATTAACCAATGACTTTCTGCTTCGATCCATTTGCAGTCTGAACAGTGGACATAAATTTAGTATATTTTAAACCTGAAGCTAGAAATTCTTCAGCAAACGAACCACCAACACAACTTAAGGTTGCACCCGAATGAAGCAAACATAAATATTTTTTTACGATCTTAAATCATTTTCGTACGATCTTAAATCATTTTCAATATTTACGATAGATGAAATGATTCGCTGACGACACGTTAAAACCGTCTGCAAAATTGTTTAAATCGAATAGCTGAACGAGTTGGTTTAAAATTTATTTTTACGATTGAATTAAGACTATGTTCGGATTTTTGAATATTAAAAATTCTATTACGAATTTCATAATACTCTCTAAGACGTTCGGAATAAGGTTTAATTTTAAATAAATTAATATTAATCTGGCGATCGGTATCTGTATTTTTATTATTAAATTTCGATATTGAAATTTTATTACTATCAGATACGATATACGATTCATTAGTTTGTTGGTTTACGAGCGAGAGGTCGGCTGGTTGCTCTCGCTCGTCGTCGCGTTTCCCGGGCTACAATTATCACACTGGGGACGATATACATTTTCTTTTCCACAACCCCAACAAAACAGTTAAGGTGGTAATAGACAATTAAAAAATAGATGCCCTTCTTTCTTACAATTCCAACAGATAATGAGTTTTTTTGGTGGAATTGGTCGACGAGATATTTCCGATATATTTTTACGAAGAATAGTTAGCAATTCTTGATCGGACATTGGTTGAAGCAAATGATCTCCCAGTTTAACAACTTCATCGTAAAAGAAATCAAAACTTTCGCCAGGACGTTGTTTACGATCTCGAATTAATTCTATGTAGTCCATGTCAGTCCGTCTGTCTGAGAATTGCATACGCAAATAATAAATCAGCTCATTCCAACGAATTATACGCACTCGTTTGTGAAAACGCCAAAACCATTCACTTGCTTTGTCATGGAATAAAATATGCGCATTATCACAAATAGGCGTAAAGTTACCGTTAAAAGTTTGATTGGTAAGTGTTTCGACACGATAAATAAATTCATCAATGCTAAGTGCAGAAGGAGTTCCACTAAAAAATACGTTCCAACTTTTAATAATGTTGGTAGTTTTATTAATTTCACTTGGATTAGTTTCATTTTATTTTTATTTGAAAGGTTGGTAGTTCAATACAATTTTTGTATAGCCGGCAAGAAGTCATACTTAATAATTAATTAATAATTATTCATAATTAATGTTTGATGCCAAAATAAATAAAATTTTTATTTTAAAAATTTTTTTTTTTTTATATTTTATTTTGTTTTTATTTTGGAACAATTTATTTATGTATGTAAGATCATATATATATTTATTTATTTAACATACTTAATTACCTTTATGTTCAGTTTCGTGCAGCAAGCCTGTTGACGAATTGCTGAAAAAAAATTTGGACCAATATGGAAAAGCATCAAATACTACTATTACTACTTTAGATATAACCAAACAAAAATATTTCTTTTATATATATAAAAATTGTATCCAATTAACCACAAATTTTTTCCTTATTTTTAGCACATTTCCAACCAAATTGGAAGAAATGTGTATATTAGTTTCACTCTGTCTGTCCGTCTGTCCGTCTGTCCGTCCGTCCGTTTACACAAACTTCTACATCTATTAAGATAGAGTATTAAAATTTTGACCATAGATAGATAGTAATAAAATAATAGGTCCAGTAGAACAAAATTTTCTTCTATCTCTTTTCCCCTCTGAGTTATTCCCCCTTCAAGTTAAAAATTGCCCATATTGAACATCTAATAACTTTTAAAGCAATAAAAATTTTTGAGGTCTGTAAAAGCTATAAGATAGGAAAATCTTTTATCTTAATTGTGAAATTAAAAAATTTTTTAAAATTTAATTTTTTGATGTATAAAAATACCGTTATCTTCATACACCTTTTTTTAGTTTTTTTAACACGCTGTATTTCCCAAACTGCTTATTATGGAAGGCTGAAATTTATGTACCAAAGAGATATCTAAAAAATAACTAGAGTCTCTGAAGAAATTGTATCCGTATCTCCCCTCCCCTTTCCGTTGTGGCCCTTCGAAATTCAAAAAATTACATTTTTAATTTACTTGTATAATTATAACCGCGCAATATTTTTAAAAACAAATAATGAGAAAACTTTCGAGAATCATATTTCTTTAAAGTGCATTAATTAATAAATTATAGTCATTTGCCTCACACTAATAATTAATCAAAATGCACAATCATATAAAATTTTGCAAAAAACGAATATTTTGCATATTTTTAGGAGCTATATAAATGGAATATTGGATATTATTTCATATCACATTATATGTTCAATTAAAAGCAAAATTAGGGAAACCTTAAATGATAAGTTTATATATATGTATTTTGTTGGAATAATAAACTTGGAAGGAAAAAATTAATAAAATCGAACAGGGACACATTTTTTACCTATACTTACCATATCATTTTTTTATCTTTCCTATGTATAGTACATTGAAAATACTACTAAAACTGCACAATATTTACTACTAAAACTGTACATTGAAAATGCTACTAAAAAATACTATTCACGTATAGAAATTCCCATTGTTTTAGAATAGCTCATAGTTCTACATGAGGCGATTTTGAGGAAATGTGCTTTTGACAAACCCGGGGTTTGTTTATCGTATTTTTTTTTTTTTTTTTAAATAAACCCTAAAATATAAAAAAATATTATCTAACCAGCAACAAAGGTACTTAGCCACAGTACATCAAAAAAAGATATTCAGCAACATTTCTCTATTTTTTCCCACTAAAAAAAAAAACCAATCACAACCGCAACATTTCTCCGCAACATGTCGAAGTATATATAATTTATATATGTATTACATATAATTAGAAACAGATGATCATCTCAATTAAATTTCTGGATCGTATGATTTATTTGTTGTGGGGTTTTTGCTTCATATTAAATATAATATGAAGCTTTGTGGTGCAGAGCAAATTTCGAAATTTTTTTTTTCGAGATTTTGAATTTTTTCTTACGTTTTAGATGTCAGAGAATCAGAATCAGCAAAAAAAAAATTTCGTGTCCGCCGTACGCCGTACGCAAAACAAAAATTGTCTTTTTGAATCGCTTAGAAATAGTACTAAAACACATTCAATTGAATCAAAAATTTACAGAAAGGTAAACTAAGGATGGAATTTTATGCTTATGGTATCCTTTTCCGAATAATATACCTGCAAACCCCCTTCATGGAGCGATAAAAATGCACAATTTTGTGCATGTCAAAAAACACACCTTAATATAGTCGGATCTTTACCCTGTTTCACAGTTTCATGAATAGACACCATACAAAGAACATAAGAAAAATTCAGAGCCCTGGGTCCCCGCCCCCTTATTTAATGGTAATATTATAATTGAATTTTCGAAAATTGATATGCACATAAAACCAGTACGATTTCACGTAAAACATTATAACTTTTAAAATAGCTATAACAAGTTAGTACCTTTCCATTCCATATAAAAAAAATTATTCCCCGCCTTTTTTATGTAGGTGAGGGGCTTATATATGAAACAAGTTACAACCCCTCAGCGGGGAAGTTTATTAAAGAAGTGAGAAATAGGTTTCTTCATTATACTATTATACACCTTCTACATAAAAATCAGCCTCATACCTGTACCCTCCTTCATTTTACTAGTGAAAGAATTTTTATGGGACTATTAAAATTGTATTTTTAGTATTTAAAATGATCATAGCATATGAAACATTTAATATACGGCCTATTATCTTATAAGTTAGATATAATAACTTAGTATCTTTCGAAATCATTCAAAATTTTAACCCATTTTCTTTTTTATACGGGCGAGGGGGTATATTTATAAAACAAGATGCAACACCTCCTCGGGGAACTAGATTGAAAAAATAAGAAATAAGTTTTTTTTAAATACTATTTTAGACCTTATGCGAAAAATTTGTTTCCGTACCTGCAACACACTCTATTCTTCATCGCTTAGAAATGCAACATTTCAAAATTTATTATATAGTTTATGAAAATTTAATTTTTGGAACTTAAAATGACTATAAAATAAGCCACAGTTTAGATATAAACTTGAAATTTATAAATTGGGTGCAATAGGTTCGTGGTAATACAAATCACTCCAAATTTTAACATGCTGCTCTCTTTTGGTGGAGGAGGTGGTATATTTAGAAAACAAGCTCCATGCCTTCCGCGGTGGGCTAATTTAAAAAGATGAAAAAATACTTTTTTAACAATGAAATTTTACACCTCGTATAAAAAAATCAGTCCCACCCCGTCAACCCTCTTTATGTTAGTTGTATTTGAATTTCGATATTTTCAAAGTAAAATTTTTGAAATTCAAAATGGCTATAAAATGGTCCAGAGTTTATGTACGACTTTCTTACTTCTATGCCAGGTACCATAATTTCAAACCTTGCGAAATCACTTAAAATTATAAACCACTATCTCATTAAAGTAGAGGAGGGGGTGTATTAATGAAATAAGCAATATCCCCTATGCGGGAGACTATAGCAAAAAAATTAAAAATTGGTTTCTTCATAATACTATTCTACACCTTGTACATAAAAACGAGACCTGTACCTTCAACCCTCTTCATTTTGCAGGGGTAAAAATTTCGACATTTTAAAAATTAATATTATATTGGATATACCATTTCGAATATTTATTTATTGAAACTTAGTAATAATTTCAAATAGTTTTGAAAAAATTATTACTTTTAATTTTATATATATTACGTGGTTCGTGAAATTCAAATTTTTCGCAAAGGTCTTAGATTAGATATTAGCTTTGAAATATAGTTATAGCGAACCCTTCTTTAAAAGATTTCCCCACCTACCTACGAAAAAAAAGCTGCCAAGTTGGAAGAGTGCCTCATATACCCTTTTGATCCACCTAGGATTTAGTGAAAACGAAGATTTAAATAAAAATTATGATTTTTACAAAACTCCCAAAGTTGTACAATTTAAAATTACAATCAAGTTTTTATAAATAAGTACTCGAATTTGTAATACCATATTTATACTAAATACTCGAAATGTAATATATATGTATATGTATAAAATGAAGAGAGTTGAAGGTACGTGTCTCAATTTTGTATAGAAGGTGTAGGTGTGTATTTTTAAGAAAATAATTTCTCATTTTTTCAATCCAGTCCCCCGCTGAGGTGCTGGAGCCTCTTTCACAAAATTACCCCCTCACCCATAATAAAAGAGAAAGGGGTAAAATTTTTGGCGGACACGGATGTTTTTTTGCTTTTAATTTTAACCCTGACATCTAAAACGTCCAGAAAAATTTACTATATATGAAGCAATATATATATATTGTCTTATATCATAAATTAAACCATTCGATATAGATAAGAATTTGATCATTTTTACCATTCGTATAAATTTTATATAAATAACATCATAAGTTTTATATAAGAACATAAAATATATTTACTTTTAAATTGTGAAAAACACGTAGTTTTATAAAATATTATAACTTTTAGTTAATTCATTGTTTTTATTAAAGCCTAGGTTGATCTAAAAGGGGATATGAAGCACTCTTCCAACTTGGCAGCTTTTTTTTTTTTTGATAGAATTTCGAATTTGAGATGAATAAAATGGCTTTCAATAAATAAGACCGGGTACAGTTCCGACAAAAATTAATTGGTCTACACTTAATTTTTTTTTTATATTATATAATACTTTTATATATATTTATATATATTATAATTAGATATTCTTTTATTTTTATTATTTTTTTTTATATTTTATTTAGGAATTTTTCGTTTTTTTTTTGTTTTATTCTTGTAACTAAATATTTTTTTTATAGGTACTATACAATATGACACATTTTTTTTTATTAATATATTCACGCATAGTCCATTAAAGTTAAATTCCCTTTTTTTTTGAATTTATTTTATTTCGTTGTTTTTTTTTTTTTTATTTCTTTTACCGAGACTGTACCAGTATCATTACAAATATTAATACACATTTAATTTATCATTTAAAAATTTTTTTGTTTTGTTATTGCAGTTTTATTTTTATATATATTTTTTTTTTAATTACGATTTTTTTCCACATATTCCTCTAACTATATATATACATATTTTTTTTAAAAAATTTATATTATATAATATATTTTAGTGTCCAGGACTGTACGTAATAATAAATCATCACTTTTGACAAAAATTATCGAACAAATTTGATATTTTCGGTTAAGTTATTTTTTTTTTTTATTATTCGCGGTTATTTATAATAAAGGAGTTTAAAAATTTGGTGGAAAAAATAAAATAAAAATTATTTTAAATTTAAATTTCTTTAACAAAAAAAGATTTACTTTATAATTTAAAAAAATGTAGAATTTTTCGATCCAACCGACTGACTTATCCGACTGCACTTTTTGTTCTCCCTGATCTAAAAAAAAAAATTTCCTCTCCCACAAAAAATAAATTTTTAATAATTGATATAACTGTTGCAAAAATTTATCGAAACCAGAGTTTTTTGATAATAGAAAAAAACTGGTTTTCGATAATTCGAAAGAAATCTTTCGTTAATTGCATCTGATGTTAATTTACACCCAATCAAAATTTATTTGATTTTTATTGCTATAAAATTTGATTTCTTGTTGCTAAGTAAATTAATTTACTTAGCAAAAAAAAATGTATGGATGTAAATTTTCATTATCTACCCATTACAAAACCTATGCCTGATCTAGTTGTTATAGACAATCTAATTTATAAAAGAACCGATTTCTCGTCTGGTGATCCAATTAATGAATCTACTTCTTGGAAATTATGGATTCCAGCTGATTTGGCGAATGAGCTGATTGGTAAAGCGCATGATTCGCCTATGGCAGCTCATGGCGGAATTACAAAGACTTTGGACCGACTGCGTAGAAGTTTTTTTTTGGCCAAAAATGGCAGTACAAGTTAAAGACTATATCAAATCTTGTGTTATTTGTAAAGAATCTAAAGCCCCAAATATTATCTTACGTCCTCCAATGACCTCTTCTATGAAATCGGAAAGGCCATTTCAAAGACTTTATGTTGATATAATTGGACCATATCCTCGATCGAAATTCGGAAATATTGCGATTTTTGTAGTTCTAGACCAATTGACAAAGTTTCACTTTTGTAAACTTCTCAGGCAACTGACTAGTAAATCCATTTGTAGTTCTTTAGAAAACGAAATTTTTCATATATTCGGTGTACCGGAATTTGTAGTATCCGATAATGGCTCTCAATTCACTTCACAGTTATTCAAAAATCTATTAAATAAATATGGGATTAAACAAACTTTAACGGCCGTATATTCGCCGCAATCAAACGCCTCGGAACGTATCAATCGATCGCTTATAGCCGGTATTCGTTCATATCTAAAGGCAGACCAGAAGTCCTGGGATGAAAATATCAGTTTTATCAGCTGTGCTTTAAGATCGTCTATCAATCAAGCCATTGGTCAATCGCCTTATTATGTTACTTTCGGTCAGCAGATGATCCATCATGCGTCAACTTATCAATTGTTGAGAAATATAAATTCTATAGACGATGGAGGCCCGATTTTAAGTAGACCAGACCAAATACAATTAATTAGGGAAAAATCTAAAGACCAAATATCCCAAGCTTTCGCTGTAAATGCTAAAAGATACAATTTGAGATCTAGAGAAGTAAAATTTGCCGTCGGACAAGAAGTAATTCGTATGAACTTCCAAAAAAGTGATAATTTAAAAGGAAAATTTGTAGGTGTTTATCATTGCAAAGATATACGAATTTGATAATTTGAGTCTAAATATCGTAAAATGGTTATTGGCTTGTTTTCAACATTTTTATAGTTATTATAAAATTTAGGTTATTGTTGATACCTTTGGGTGGTACAAAATTATTCAGTCATTTCTTATTTATGTAAGTAAATTTTGGACTCTATCTGTTAGTTGTTTTTGAAAGTTTTTTTGTTTGTTTATTATGGTAGAGAGAAAAATATCTATATATATATATTTAGTATATAAATATAGATTTAAATATAGAATTAAGAATAAGCTACATTTAAATTTTGTAATTTAGGCATAATTATTGAATATCTTTGTACATACATAGTTATAGGAAAAGGTTGAAACAAATTTTTTTATGAAAATTTGTTTTCCACTAGAATGCGGTATTACATACTTTTAGTTATGCAGTATATTAATTAATATTAATGTTTGAAATTTCATATTGACTAGGTATATAGTATATATCAACGATATAGAAGATATATGGATAGGGCATAAATGTTCCCTCTCTTTTTAACACATTAAAATTTTAATATATTGAAAAATTGTTTATGAAGCCACGATTTTGGTAGTTCTCTTTCCTTCTGCTCGCCGATGTGTCAAATTAATAATATGAAAAATATTATAACAGCTGATTTTAGATTTACAGGGTTGGCTTATTTTTTTAAGTTTAAGAGTCTCAATATAAATTAACAATATTAACTAGCTAAACAAATTACTCTATTTTACTTTCCATTTGTATAATTATCGTTGCGCGACCTAAAATATTCCTTAGGATGATCTTAACTTGTATTTTTCAAAAAAAAAAAAATTATCTCCTTAAAAATTGATGCCCGAATTAAAAAAAACCTAATCCGCCCCTAATTTCTCATTTTTATATTTTGACAATTCGGCTAGCAAAAAAAGAGACAACTATGTTGTGTAATCTTACCGTGGTAAATCTTGTCAATTCTAAAATCTTCCAAATTTCCCTATTTAGAATAAAAACACAACCGTTTTACCCAGAAATACTTATTTTTATTTTTATTCAAAATTTCAATTTTAAATTAACAAATTCAATTAACAAATATACTTATACTTTTATTATAAGTTTTAAAAGCAATCTTAATTTTAAATACTTAGTTACTTAGTATATTATTTTTTACTTTACTTTTGTAATTTTACCGCTAAAACCATCCATCACGAACGCGAACCTTTTTTCAACCAACTTATTTTTTCGAAACTTTTTTGTGTAAAACTCTCATCACCTGTTTGCAAACGTGCCCTTTGAATTTATTTTTTGTTAAAAAAATAAATTCAAGGTCTCATATTTGCGGACAATAACTTTAAATAAAAATTAAGTTTAATTAGCAGAAATGCTAATTAAGCAATTTTATTTTTTATTTTTTTTGTAATAATTTATTAATGCATTTAAATAATTTTAATTTTTACCGAAAATGATAATTTAGCAATTTTCTTATTTTAATTTTAACATCGATGCATTTTAAATAATTTTATTGAATGTAAATTTAATAATTTTATTTTGAAATGAAATAAAATAACAGGGTGATTTGAGTTTTACACAACATTCCTTTCATTTCCCGAAGAAAAAGGCCAATTTGAAGAATTGGTCTTTTTCAGTTATGGGGTACTCGTATAGTTCGTGCTGGTTGTTTAAACTTTAAACAATTTATTCTATAGAAAAAAAATAAAAATTTTATTATTTATTTTTAGTATTAATTTATGAACTTGACAAATGGACCATTTTAAGCCATGTATTTTAAATGAGTAATAACATTTCTTTTTTATTTAACGTTTAAAATTTTGTTTATAATTTGTTACATTTGATAGAAAATAAAATTTAACATTGAGTATAAAAATTGTGTGACTAAAATTTTTTTTTTTTTTTTCATTTAAACATTGAGATAATATTTATTATGAAATTTATATTTTTTTACAGTTATTACTAATACATATATTTTTGATACTGCATTTCTTATTATTATTTAATTAATTGACAAAAAACAGAAATTTTTTTTTTTTTTTTTTTTTTTAAAACAAAATAATTAAGAAATTTCGAAATTTTTTTTTTTTTTTTTTTATAGTTTTTATTTAATTCGAAAAGTATAACATTTGCAAACAATTTTGTGTAAATAGTATAATGTGGACTTGTAATTATATAATTAAATTTAGTGTATTTAGTGTAAATTTAGTTTATGTAATTTAATATATGTAGCTAGTGTAAGATTTTGTAATATAAATTTGTTGTAATTATATAGTGTTTATCGAAAAGATAGGGTATAAGGAGTTGCAGTTGGACTTACAGATGTAGGACTAGGCGATGATTGGGATAGGTAGGGTAGTTCTGAAGTTGCTTGGATAGGTGGACTAGGAGGTGTATCAGTTGGTCTTACATGAACTTTTTTCGTGGTTACTGGCTTCCGGTTCGTATCATACAGTATGGTTTCATTGTTTCTTCGCCTATTTAGTCTATGCTCCCGTTTCTCTCTCTCGCTATTCCCCTTACTTATTTTGGTTGTACATTTTTTGTTACCTTTTTTACATTTTCTTGTCACTCGCACAATTATGTAGATAACTACAATACCTACTAAAATCCCTACTACTATCGAATTTGTCATTGTTGAACTCCGTAAATTATTGATTGTTTCTTGTCGCTTCTTTTCCCTTTGAATACTTTCTTTTAATAGTTTTAACGGTTCCCCACGTCTGTTAAATTCTCTCTTCAATTCTTCTGGTCCCAGTGGCCGTATTATCCCTTTCGTTTGCACGTCCATGGCTAATTCTAAAGTATTTGTTACGTTTTGGTCGAACTGAGTCAAATTCCCAAATATATAGCCCCCTGCTATTGAAATATGTTTTTCTTTTCGTTCGTGGTATGGTAATTCTAGATTTCCTATTATAAATGTACATTTTGTCTTTAAGTTTACGATCCCAGTACCTTTTAATTCCCATTTATATGTATGTGGATTGCAAAACCCGGTAAGCTCATGCGGAATTGCGAAGATGTATAACCACGAGTTAAGTGCTTGTAATGGAATAACATTATTTTCCACCTCCTTTATGATATTATGATTACAATTTGTATCATCCATACTATCCTGTTGTTGTTGGAAATTCTTCAGTAGACAATGATTTGGTGTGGGTACCAGGATTTTAGGGTGCATTTGTTTACAAATTTCAAATATCTCATTTTTTTCATTATTTAGTTGTTTACAAGCGGTTCCGAACTCAGATATTGTGAAATGTACAAAATGGTTTGCCGAGTTGTTAGCCAAGAAATCCCATTCGGTTTGTTGCACCACTTGTTGACCATTAGACAGAGTTTTAGGTAACGGATAAATTTTATATAACGTGAATTCATCTTTCTGCAATACAGAAATAGTCACCCTTATACCAATTTCTCTTCCCCAGTAGGATAAATCTATTGAGGCAAGTTGATTTATTACCACTGCTGAATATAAATAAGGATGACGCTTTTCTCCTGTCATATTTTGTATGACTTCTATTAACAAACGGGAGTCTATTATCAAAGGATGTATTTTATGTTGTTGTAGTGCTGTTATAATCTCCTCTTGCTCTAACAGCTGACCATATAATCTTTCTAGTTCTGCTAATACATAAATTATTAATCTGTTTTGTCCGATTTCGGCCCATAATTCAGCGACATGGGTTTCTATTTTTTCTAAATTCAATTTCAGTTTTTCCTCTAAACCATTTAGTCTATTATCTATCTCTACCACTCTTTCTGTTAGATTACCCGTAACATCCCTGATAAATTCGAAATTTGATGTTACGACCGCTATTTCTTTGTCCATCAATTCCATCATTTTCTCATCATTACCCTTTAATTTTTCCAATGCATTATAAATTTTTTCTGAATCTGCATCATCCATTGTACCAAATAACCATTTCGATGCGCTCCCTATTACATTTATCGCTCCCCTTTTTGATCTTTGGAAAAAGTGATTTACTCCTCGCGTTACCTTACGAATTCTTTCCATCCATAAATTTAACTCTTTTAACAGCGCGTCGCAACTTCGCTGTTCCCACTTATTTACCTGATTGCAACTATCATGCATTTTATACTTTATTGAGCTTAAAAACTCTTCTACTTCATCTATTGAGGTCATCTGTATTTTCGTATATATTTGTAAACTATCCTTGTACTCTATCATTCTACCTATTTTTTCAAACAATATTTCTGAATCCCTTATTTTTATATTCTCTATTGGTTCTGACCTTACTGAAGTTAAATACCACACTAAAACCCACATCCAATTCATTTTATTACCTAGAAAAAATAAATAAGTTTTATTAATTAAATTAACTTTTTTGTTTAGGAATTTATTTCCCCCCTTTTAGGATTCTTAGGAACTTATTTTTCTAACTTAATCATTTATTAATGATTAAAATAATATATTAATTACTATAAAAAGTTATAAAAATAGGGTATAATAAAAAATTAGGGAATGATTAAAAAAATAGGATATTTTAAAGGAAATAGGGTATGGCAACTATTATTTGTTACCAAAAGAAATTATTTTTATTTATTTTTTACTCTCTCCATTTTTTGATCCTGTTATTGTGAACCCTTCGTTTCTTATTGCCTATTTTAATTACAGTGTTGAGTTGACTTGGGACTTCGATGACATCATAAGGTCCTAGCCAGCCTATACTCAACTTATGTGCCTTGTTTGCATTTATTAGCAGGACTTTATCTCCTATTTTGTAAGTCTCATTTGTGCTTTTTTCATCGTAATATTTTTTGGACTTCAGTTTATTTATTTTTAAATTTTCTCGCGCAATTTTATGAATATATTGTAATTTATACTTTATCTGGGCACATAAGTCGTCATGGTTGTATACAGGCTCTGGTTTTCGTTCTAGTCTACTAGGCAGTGGTGCACAAAACCCATACAATACAAAAAGTGGTGACAATTTCGTTCCTTCATGTGGGGTATGGTTGTGCGAAAATGCTGCCTCTGCCAGCCATTCATCCCATCCCTGCACATTTTTATTCGCTACCATCTTCAAGTATTCCACTAATGGCCCATGACGCCTTTCTAAGGAACCATTGGACTGAGGATGATATGATGTTGTTTGTACTTTTTTTATACCTAATATTTTACATAACCTTGAGAACAATTCGCTAGTAAAATTCGTACCTTGATCCGTTATTAGCTTCTTTGGTATAATAGAATATTTTAAAATTATTTGTTTATAAAAAGCTTGTGCCACTGTAGATGCTTCCATGTTTTGTAGTGGTACACAGTCAAGAATTTTTGTCAAGTCATCTTGAAAACTTAATATGTATTTATTACCATTTCGGGTAACAGGAAATGGTCCAACAATGTCTAAGTAAACTTTGTCAAATGGTTTTTTAGCTGTATCTGTTATTGCCATTGACATTTTAGTTATTTTCCCTCTTTTGGTTTTCTGACACTTTGGACAAAGTTTGATATATTTTCGAATACTTGGTATCATATTTTTCCATACATAATATCTTCGCACACGATTGAAGGTTTTTATTACTCCTACATGACCTCCCAGTGGTGAATCATGGTACTCTTTTAATATCATTTTAATTTCTTCAGGCGTTTCAAGTTTAATTTTTTCATTTACCTGTTCTGACGGTTCGTTTAAAGAACAGTCACTTTCCGATCCACTAGAATCCGTTTCTATATTGTTTGTTGACTCCTTGTCTTTTTTCACACTCTCCCTTTTGGCTTGTGCTCTGGTTAAAACATTAATATCTGCACTAAATTTATTAAAATTTTCATTTTCTTTCATTTTACTTTCTTCAATGTCATAAGGTATTCTGCTAAGTGCATCTGCATTGCAATTGCGCTTACCTGGCTTATAATGAATCGTATAATCATATTCCGATAGTCGCATCTTCCACCTATTCAATCGGCCTTCAGGGTTTCGTTTATTGAATTCACTTATCAATGGTTTATGATCAGTGTATACAATAAAATCCCTACCAAACAAATAACACCTATAATTTTTAATTGCCCAATATATGGCTAGCATTTCCTTCTCTATCGTGCTATAATTACGTTCAGCTTTATTCAACACTCGACTAGCATAGGCAATCGGGTTGTCCTGTCCTACATCACCTTGAGATAGAACAGCGCCTAGTGCTCGATTACAGGCATCCGTGGTTAGTATAAATGGTTGCTTGAAATCTGGATATTTCAACAATGGTGGTTGACTTAATAATTCCTTAACTTTGTCGAAAGCTTTTTGGCAAGTTGGTGTCCATTCAAATTTTTTACTCTTAGTGGCTAATTTGAATAGTGGTTCTCCTGTTTGAGCTAAATTAGGCATGCTCGATCTGTAATAATTAACTAACCCTAAAAAAGATTGAAGCTGCTTTGTGGTTTTTGGAATTGGGAATTCCTCTACACATTTGGTTTTTTCAGGATCAGGAAGAACACCATTTTCCGTGCATTTATGACCAAGATATATTACTTCCTTTCTAAGGAACTTGCATTTCTCTGGCTGTAGTTTTAAATTGTTTTCTCTGAGCCTTTCCATTACAGTTTTCAATTTTTCCTGATGATCCTTTAAATTCCGGCCATATATTACTATATCATCTAAATATACAAAGCAATTGATACCTTGCAACCCAGATAATACGTAATTCATCAATCTCTGAAAAGTGGCCGGTGCTCCTGTTAAACCAAATGGCATTCTCTTAAACTCGTAGTGTCCAAAGGTTGTACTGAACGCGGTTTTTTCTCTATCTTCCGCTTCTACCTCCACTTGGTGATAACCACTAGCCAAATCAAGTGTGGAGAAATATCTAGAATTGCCTAATTGCTCTAGAATTTCTTCAATTCGAGGTAATGGAAATGAATCTTTAATTGTTACAGCATTCAACTTTCTGTAATCAATTACAACTCGAAACCGTTTTTTACCATCTGGTCCTGGTTTTTTTGGAACTACGAGGAGCGGAGCATTCCACGCACTTTGACTAGGTTGAATAATGTCGTTTTGTAGCATTTTCTCCACTTGTTCATGTATTTCTTTTCTATGACTTTCAGGTAGTCGATAGTTTCGCTGTGATATTGCAGCACTATTTTCCTTAACACGTATTTTATGTGATATTGCTTGAGTATACGATAGTGATTCACCCGGCAAATGAAATATATCGTTAAATTCTAAACATATTTGTTCAATAGATTCTTTTTCTTCTTTACTCCAGTTAACATCTAATTCTAAATTCTCCTTTAATAATTCTATTCTTTTCTCTAATTGCTCAATATAATTATCATCACTATAATTATCTGTAAATAAAGTTTCTATATAAGCTAAATTTTCATCATCCTTCTCAATTATATCTTTTTTATCTTTTCTCTGCTGTACCCCGTTCCTTTTTTGTTCCTCAATTTCAATTATTTCGAATTTCTCTAACGGAATTAATTTTACCTGTGGTTCCCTTATAACTACTTCTTTTGTGTTTACGTTTACAACACTTACCTTAATCTTCCCATTTTCTACTTTAACGATACCGTTGCCTAAATATACTCCTGAACAAATTTCTTTACTTTCACATACAAATTCACCTTTTTCTGTAGTATTTATTGTTATAATTTGTTCTGTTCTACCCTTAATAATATGTTTATTAAACTCATTTTCTTTTTCTTTCGTTACATTCGCATAAGGGCATTGCTGCAATGAATCACTAGTCTCTTTTTTAAAATCATTATTTGGGTCTAAATAAGGACGCTGTGGGCAAGAGTTTTGGCGAACTCCCTTACAATCCTCATTCCTTAATTTTGACTTCAAATTTGGGCTATAGATCTCTTTGTCTTTTTCCGAATATGGGTCTAAATAAAAACTATCTATGCAAACATTCTGTTGACTTTTCCACAAAATTTTATTCCATACTTCTAATTTTAACTCCGAGATCTTGGATTCATTGTAGTTTCCCTCTGATTTCAGTGGCACAGTGAACTCACTACTGTTCGTTGCAGTTATTGGAAATTGTAACTGCTTTAATGGACCTAGGACATTACAATGTTCTGATAGAAAGTCATTACCTAGTATTCCATCTACTGGTAATTTGAAATCAGTATTCATAACCTGAAAGTTACAATTAAAATTATTTGGCGTAAGAAAGTTACCTTTACAAACACCTACTGTTGGGCTTTCATCATGTAGTGTCCTAATTTTCATTCTTTGGTCTGAATCAATTTTGCTACTATCAGCAACACTTCCTTTATTTATCAGGCTAACCTGTGCCCCAGTATCTACTAACAAAGTTACTTCTTTATTTCTGCTTATATCTAAAGGAAGTGTCACTACTGTTTTTGGTCCGATTTGAGGTATTTCCGGACCTACCCTTTTTTCCTGGTTTAGGAATGGCTCGGGGAGTTTTGAGTCATTCCTTGTTCGTTTTCCGACTCCATTTGCTGACGAGCCTGATACCTCTGTCTGGCAGGGCAATTGAGCTCTGAGTGGCCCTGCCTCTCGCACCAACTACAATTATCTGGCATTATGTTAGCAATCAAATTTACTCCTGCTGTTCTTTTCAGATTACAGGTGCTAGCATAATGACCTTGATTTCCACATAAATTACATTTGACAGAAAGAATACCTCTACTGCCGTTTTCTCTACACTCTCTACTAATATGGCCCTGTTTTCCACATTTGTAGCAAGTAATTGTCGCGTTGTTCCTAGGTCGATTTGGGGGAGTTGGTCTATTGTTGATAGTATTTGCATTGTTACTAATATTATTAGTATATGGTCTACTATTATTATTTTGTGTATTATTATTATGGTATAAATTCGTGTTAGGATATAGGTTATTAATAGGTGCTAAGTTATTATTTAGATAAGAATTATTATTGGGATTAAAATTGTTATTAGGATTAAACTGGTGATTAGGATTACTATTATGATTAGAATTAAAATTTCGTGGGATGGGGTTCCGGTTGGGTTGAAAATTATTTCGTGAAGGAGAAGGATGATTATTTGTGGTTCGGGGATGATCATTGCTCATCTGAATTTGTTGGAATTTGGTAAGGAAGTTATCGAAAATTTTCTCTAAATTATTTAAATTATTTTTATTATTTTCTACAACTCCCCGCTCTTTTCCATTTGGCGACAATAAATCTAAATTCTCGGCAAAACTTCTTGTTTTATTTAATAATTCAGACAGGCTCCTAAAATTTTGTCCTAAAACATATTGCTTAATTATCTCCGACCTAAGTCCTCTTATAAACACTCTTCTTGCTGTTTCTTCAGCATCTTCGAGCATGGACCCAGGTTCTAGAGTATACTTTTTTGTTATACCTATCTTTAAGCAATTGTATTTTCTTTTCACTCTGTCTCCAAAAGTATTGACTGACTCGTCAATAGTTTGATAACATTCCTCTAATTCGGTCTTTAATTGCGATAAACTTTTTCTCGGTATTATGTTAATTTCTAAAACTTCCTTAAATTCGTTAAATGTTACTACCGTTCGATCTTGGAACAGGTCTGCTGCTCTACCACGCAGTTTACCCCGTACAAGTTGACGTAGCACTGAATCCCTATCACAGTCATCAGTTTTATAATATGCTTCATGAGCTAATTCTATGAAACATTGCAATTCTTGTACGGCTCTATCACCTTCAGCCGTATATATAGGAACCCCAGCTAGGTACGTAGTGTACGTTGTAGTTAATGGCATTGTCATATTTGTTCCTAACCCTCCATACGTATTATCCCGATTACAAAAACTATTATATAAAGTACCTCCGCCTCTTAATATATTTTGTTGACTATTTGTATGCATAGCTAAGGTTGGAGTTTGTGACGTAATAGTGTGAGTTATGGGGATAGTTGTTGTTATTGTGGTATTAAATCTAGTATTTGTTTTTGTGTTTGTGTTTTCTATAATGTTTCCTAAATTATTAATTGGATCCATATCCTCTATATTTTCTTTTACTATTTGATTTTCTAAATTAAGCTTACTTCTAGTATTATAATTGTGAATAAATTTATTTGTTCTATTTATTTTTTTCTTTAATTTTTTATTAAGTAACTTACTTTGTACTGCTCTATGTTCTGTAAAGGTTACTGTTTTTTTTCTAGTTCCGCTCGTACCAGCTACTGCTTGCACCGTTTGTGGTGTTGATGTAATCGGTGTTGAAATTTCTATAATTCTGCTCTGCGATTTGCAGTCTGATGTACTGATATTGACCAGGCTAGGGTCAGAACGATCGAAAGAAAAGGAATCGATAACTTTGTCGAATCTCAAAATGCTTCTCCAAGCACTATCTTTCTTTATTTTATCTGCACTCATTAACTGTCCGTTTATTCTTAAATTCACTTTATTACTTTACGTATTTTATTTTAATTCTTTTTGTTTTAAAAAAAATTTTTTAAAAATTATTTAATTTGTTATCATACAAAATAATAAAATTATTACCAAACCGTTTACTATTACATATATATTTTCAAAAAATATTTATTGCACTGAACAAAATAATATTTTTTTTTTTTTTTTTAAATTTGGTGTGTTTCTGTTATTGTTAAAATATCCACGCACTTACGATTAAATTATAGTTCACGTTAACTTATTATAATATTAATTATATAATAATGTATTACTTTGTTAATTGGTTATGGTATAATATTATTCATTTAAATATTACAATTTGTCACTCTATTATTTCTACTTGTTATTATTTGCTTTATTAAATAAATTTAATTTTATGTTTAAAAAAAATCGAATCAAAATTCTTTAACCATTCACAAATTCACAAAACATAAAAATTATTTATTAATTAAAATGTTCACCAATCTTAATTTCTTTAATTTAACAAAATAATTTTAATCACTTTAAGACAAACTTAATGGAAATTTTAATTTAATATTTCACAGACTATATTTTTTTTTTTTTCACTAAAAATTAACAAAAATCTATCAATAATCTTTAAACTTTTGAATAATTTTTCTATACTATCAATATTTAATTTTCCAAAATTAATTTAATTAATTTAAAGATTCTCTTTTTTTTTGTACAATTTTTCACTGTTGTTTTTTTTTTCTTCAAATTCGTAAAAATCTTTCAATAATCTTTAAACTTTTCAATATTTTTCTTTACTATTTCAAAATTAGTTTAATTACTTTAAAAACTTCTCTCTCTTTTTTTTTTACAATACTAATGAATTTCAATACTTTAATTAAACTTTTTTTTAAAAAAATCTTTTATTTAATTACAACTTAAGGTAAAAATTTTGTATTTAGTTTATATAATTATTTTGACTATTTAAAAAATATGTATATATAAAAATTAATAATGAAAATAATTATCTGATATGAATCCCTTAAACGAAATTAATTATGAAGATCGTTTGTTTTTTTTTTTTTTTTTTTTTTTTGTAGCAACAATTTTCTTTCTTTTTTTAGCAACAAAAATTTTTTTAGAAACACAATTTTTGTTTTTGGAACATTATATCGTTTTGTTTAAAGTTTACATATTATCACAAACTAATAAATTAAAATTTTTGTTTTTTGCAACTTTTTTTATGCAACACAATTTTTTTAGAATAAATGTTTATTGTTATTTACTTCACCAACTTATATCAATTTATTTATTTCAGCAAAAATTATGCTTTAATTTTCAAGGAACATTTTAAAATAAATCTATTTATTTTTTAACTTTTACTTGTTTTACGTATTTTATTTTATTTTTACCATCAATTTCTTAAGGTTTTAATAGTTATTCTATTTCTTTTAATATATTAAATCATTTTTTTTTTTTTCACACTTCTAAATTTTTATATTGATTCAGTAATTTTTCATTCTCTTTTTAAATGGATTCAATAATAATTTTATAAATTTCTATACCGCTTGATGAAATATATTGAATATGAATAAATAGTATTTTGATCCACTGTTTTTTTTTTTTTTTTTTTAATAAATAAACTTCACCTTATTTTATAATCGAAATTGTTTTTATTTATAATTATTTTAAAAAAATATTGTTTTTTTTTTTACACTTTTTTGTCTAAGTTTTACTATTTTTTCGTTAATACCAATGAATGTAACTTAGATTTTAAACACACAACTTATTTCGTTCGTTGTTTCTTTTTTTTTTTTTAAAGAAATCACCACATAAAAAAAATCACAACAAAAATTTCCGAACTGTTTCTTTCTTTTTGGGACCGTAAGTCTTTTTTGAGAAGAATTAGTAAATTCTTCTTAACGCGGCTGCGCCATTTGTTGTGTAATCTTACCGTGGTAAATCTTGTCAATTCTAAAATCTTCCAAATTTCCCTATTTAGAATAAAAACACAACCGTTTTACCCAGAAATACTTATTTTTATTTTTATTCAAAATTTCAGTTTTAAATTAACAAATTCAATTAACAAATATACTTATACTTTTATTATAAGTTTTAAAAGCAATCTTAATTTTAAATACTTAGTTACTTAGTATATTATTTTTTACTTTACTTTTGTAATTTTACCGCTAAAACCAACCATCACGAACGCGAACCTTTTTTCAACCAACTTATTTTTTCGAAACTTTTTTGTGTAAAACTCTCATCACCTGTTTGCAAACGTGCCCTTTGAATTTATTTTTTGTTAAAAAAATAAATTCAAGGTCTCATATTTGCGGACAATAACTTTAAATAAAAATTAAGTTTAATTAGCAGAAATGCTAATTAAGCAATTTTATTTTTTATTTTTTTTGTAATAATTTATTAATGCATTTAAATAATTTTAATTTTTACCGAAAATGATAATTTAGCAATTTTCTTATTTTAATTTTAACATCGATGCATTTTAAATAATTTTATTGAATGTAAATTTAATAATTTTATTTTGAAATGAAATAAAATAATAGGGTGATTTGAGTTTTACACAACAACTATACCCGGCGTGGCTTCAAATTTTTATATTTATGCTCTATCCATATATCTTCTATATCGTTGGTATATATAATAGAGTTGTATTTTTCTTTCTCAGAAATTTCGATGTCATAAAATTTCATCGAATTTCCTGTCCTGTAACGAAAAATTTTATGTACTCCCCTCGTCTTTAATTTCTTTTTGTCTTTTGTGTTAGATTTGATTATTGTACTATTTAATTTTATTTGTGGCGTGATATCGGCTGATCTGTCTATGGAAATTATAAATTATAATTTTCTTTTGAGATAAAATATTTTTCGGTGATGAGAGGAATGAATTTATTTTTGTTGAGTCAGTTAAGTAAGGAATTTGATACAATTAGGTTGTCACACCTAATAATTTTTTATATAGAAGTAATTAAAGTATTGAAAATTAACAAGAAAGTTAATGTAATAATTTGATTAAATTCTGTTGTCGCGCCTAATAAATTTTTTTTATATCGAATTGAAGTAAAGTAATCAGAAAATTAATAAAATCGGCATATATATATACCGATATAATATATTCATATATAGGTCTAAGCTTTTTATATTTAAGGGCGTGATGTTCCGACTTTATAATAATAAAAAAACAAAAAATAATAATCAGTGTAAAACTTTAAAAAAAGAAATTTTTGATCCAAACCATATAACATTATTTATAAATTAAACCAAAAGGGAAAAATATAATAAATTAATAATTTTCAAATCGGATCATAAAGAAAAATGTATGATTTGTCGGGATTATTATACAAAGACAATTAAAGGAACTGTAGCAAAAGAAAATTATTTTTGGCACAATAAATTAAAGTGTTTAATGTTTCTTCGTACTATACAATAAATTATTATATAGTAGTAACTATCACTTTGAAATATAATTATATATTTATATGTGCATACAAAGAAACTGCACCAAAAGAAAAAAATCTTGGCACAATAAATTTGGTGCAACTTACTGCAAAACTGCACAGTTTTTTGCTCACAAACAACTGTATACGGGCTAAATAATATAATTTTCTTTATATCAGAACTTTATTGTTTACGACTGTGAACTTTTAAAATTCGAGGAAACTTATGCTATTCGTGATAAATAACAAAAAAGGAAAAACAAAAAAAAGAACTAAATAATAAATATAAGTGCATACAAAAACTATACTAAAATAAAATTATTCTTGGCACAATATTACGGTGTAAAACTACACAGTTTTTTTTAATATTTAATGGCATGATATATTTTTATGGCGTGATTTTTTTCTTTTGTTTTGCGTATTTTGACTTAGTAAATACTCAAAGTCAATCAACAAAGCAAATTTATATGACGTCACAATTACATCGAGAAATTTTATTCGAGTAAAGAAAGTTGCAGCTGAATAGATAATGTTGCGGAGAAAAATGTTGCAGATGTATATGTTGCAGTGATTGTGTTGCGGAATATATTGTATTTAGGGGTATTTTATTATAGTGGATATAGTTATGATAGTTATTGATTATGTGTAATATAATTGTTAATATGAGGAAATAAGTTAACTATAAATTTGATTACGTAAAGTAGAAGTTAATATTAAAACCAGGCCATAAGCAAATTGTTGTATTTTATTTATTTGTTTTATATTAACCTAGTTTACACTTAGAATGTGCAAATTTATCCAAAAGAAGTATTATAATTATTAGTAAATTTATAAAAAAAAATGTAGTATCATTGTTGGATCAAGGCTAGTGTAGATTAATTTATGGGTGTCCATGATTATTTTCGTTAATTTTTTTTCTTTATTTGATTTTCATATTTTTCCCAAGTTTTTTTTATTACAATATTAGCCGGAGTTCCGACAACAGGCCTGCTGCTGGAAGTACCAACTATGTGTGGCACAAAGGTAAATTTAAATAAATTACATGAAAATAAATAAATCTGTACGAGAATCTGATAAGGAAGAAAAAGAATATTATGGCACCTTTAGATATATATATATATGATATGATATATATATATGTATATATAGAGATAAAATAATTTTATAGTTAAACTAGTTTTTGTTTTTTGGATATTCCCAACAAATTTTTTTGTTAAATAAAATATTATTGAAATTAATTGGCATAATGTTGAAATATTATTGAAATGAAGTAGATTATTTAATGTTAATTTCCAGGAATGGGCCGGGTTTTAGTTTGATGCCGTGACTCAGCATATGGTACACAAAGGGGACCAAGGTGAATTAGATGGCTTTATGTTGGTCCGAAGGTTGGGTGGGCTTGAGGCATAGTGATAACAGCTAACTATGTCGACCATGGAGAAGCATATATTTTTACCGACTTTTAGAGTGTATCTTTTTTGTGGGGATAAAAATTAATGGATAATTTCACTTAATTTTATGAATTTTTTTCTTGTTTATTTTTCTTCTTTTTGGCTAAATTTTTTTTTGATTTTTGTTCTTATTTTCGGCAAGCAATTTTTTGTGTAAAGGGCAGTAAAGCGCAAAGAACTCCCCCCATACCACTGAGCTATGCTAGTGCATCGCTAGGCGTGCCGCGTTTATCAGCTATAACATCGGGCTTGCTGACATTGCTTCCCTTACTGTTATTACATATGACGCCCAAAGGGAGCCCGAAATAGGTTGAACAGTTTCAATACAAGATGGCATCCAACGGAGGTACGAAGAAAGTAATTACAGGTTCGTTACAGACGCTGATGTTGTTGCTGCCCATATACCCTATCAGGTTGCCAGAGGCAGCCCTACAGTGATGGAGGTTCACCTGGATCCCCTCCATCATCGTTTCCACTACCACCCACCTTCCTTACAAATACCTTTGCTAGACTGAACCTAACGAACCACTGTTCTTTGTCTAACAAAGGTATCGATTCCCTGCTGATGCTAATCAGGAAATGCTGACCATGTTCCCTATAAGCATCAGCCCTCAGCACTTTTCATCCACTTAACATGAGTCCCATATTTTGTACTACTAGCAGCCTCAAAATCCTTTCCGGGGTTTGGTACGGCTTCGGGATCCATATCCAAGCTTTAGGTCGCTGGTACTTCTTGATATCGGCTCGAGGAATAGTCTTGAGCTTTGCTCCCTCCTATATATCACCAAGTTTACCGATACCCGTACATAGGAAGTCCTTATATAGTTTGTCTACGCACGAATTATGAAATAGGTTTTTATTTCATATTTTTTATAAAAAATTGTAATAAAATTAAAAACACCAATTTCTCTGTTTAAAAGTAAATTATTTTATTTGAAGTTTATTTAATGAGAATCAGAATTAGACTAGACTAAATTTATTGAATTAAAAACTTAAGAAATCTAGAGAATTATAATAAAACCTGACATTACAAAACTTACAAAATATGATCTTTTATTTAGTGTACTCTGAACAGTAATTTAAAAGTAATATTAAATGCTGATTACTACAAAATATAAAAATATTATTTCTTAACTAAATGAATTGTGGGAACGGAAATAATAATAATATGATATTTAGTTGGCATTGAAAAATATGATTTTTGTGGGAAAATCATTTTAAGAATTTAGAATATAATATTTTAGAATATACTTTCTGTACTTGTACCTGTATTTGTATTGGTATGTGAGTTTGACGTAACTCCTCCCTCCTTAAGAGGAAAAACTCCCAGAGTTGTTGTTATTCCTTGAACTATTCGAAATTTACAATAAAAATATACTGAAATGATTACTATTATCATTATTATTATTATTACCGTTGAAACAATGTACATAGATTGATTATTATTTTCGTATCTTAATTCAGTTATCTCTTTTGTATTATTAATTTGTTTAATTAAAATTTCTTCAAAAGTTAATTTTTTGTATGTTTCATTTAAATTTATTAAATTATTTGGTATTGCGAAACTATGTCGAAATTCTTTCTGACTATTAATTATTACGTGATCATTTATATTTATAGTACAATTGTGAAAAGATATTAAGTAGTTGCCTTTTAAATTAATTACTCTTCCATCGCAAGAACTATTTAAAACTTCATTATTTATATTTTTAAGTATAACAACACCTTTATCTATTTCTATAATTTTAGTATAATTATTATATATCCTTGGACAGTTTCTTTTTATTAAACAATTATTACAAATTTTGAAATCTTTTATATCTTTATTTGGTTCATATTCATAAATTATATTATTATATTTAATTATTTGTTGAGGCTCAAAACTCAATTCTTCTTGATTTTTATTACTTATAGATATTAACAAACTTTTTTTGGGTAGTTATAGTGTCTTTTGGAATTAAAATTATAAAAATTATATTGTTTTCATTATCTTTTACAGTTCCTAATCTTATATTTGCCAATTTTTCTATATCTATATTATATTCATTTATTTCTTCATTGGTTAAGATGTTGCTATGAATTATCCCTAATCTAGAGGAAGCTATGGTTTCTTGAATCTGTTCTATATTAGTTCTAAAAATTTGGAGTTTTAATAAAAAATCTATGTATGAAATATGAGAAATAATTTTCTGGTTAGAATCGCTTAAGTTTTCAAATTTATCTATAACATTATTCCTATCACTTACTATAATATTCTTTAATTTGATTAAACTATCATTAAAGTTTCTGTTTATTTTAACTTGTTGATTAACGTTATCAATTACATTGTGGTTATTTATATCAATTATTTTAAGATGATTTTCAACTTCTTCTCGATCATTTGCATCCATTGTTCCGTATAGCCATTTATAAGCTGTACCCATAAAATTAAATAGACCTCGTTTGTGTCTATGTGGAAGTAACATTTTTATTCTTTTTTTTATATTGTATATTTCTGTCTTCAAATTTTCAGCTTGACCTTTTTCTATTTTTAATGGTATATTTTTTTCAAAAAGTTTGATAATATTCTCTAGTTCTGGTATATTGATAATGTGTATAACAGTGTTATAGTTTAGCACTATGTTTACGTCCTCTAATTTTATCTCGGAATATCCAAGTTCGGTTTCGATTTTTTCAATTATTAAATTACTCGATACAGTTGACATCATTAGAGTTATCATTACGATCCATATTTTGAACGTCCAATTGACCTGAAAATTTTGGTTTTCTTTTAACATTGTTTCTATGTATATTTATAAATTTATGTTTTATATATTTGGGTTCTTGTTTATGTCTTAGACTTTTATAATTTTTAATGTATACTTCACTTCTAGTTTCTATATAATCTTCTCTTTTTTCGTTCCTTTTGTTTATATACCTCTCTTTTTCTTTTACCATATTTCTATATATTTGTATTTTGTTGCAATTACCTTCTTGTACTCTTATTGGTTCCTCTTTAGTAACAGAATGAATGCTATTGTTGTACCATTCTAAAGCTTTTGACATTTTTTCTTTAATGTTTAGGTTACTATATTCAATGCCCAACGTTCGTATTTTTTCACTTATTGTGTTGTGTAATCTCTCAATGTCGGCATTCCCAGTATGATTATTAGGTTTAACTAAATGAAGTTCAATGTTTTCATTTCTTAAATAATCTTTTATATTAATACTTCTGAACTCATTATCTGTTATTAATTTTTTAAAATGTCCTATTTGAGATTTTAGCTGTCTTAACTTTTCAATTATTGTTTGGTTATTTCTATCTTCTAAGTAATAAGCTGTAGCAAATTTGGAGAATCTATCAATAAACGTTAGAAAATTACCTTTGCTATTTGTATACACATCCATATGTATAATTTGTTTAATATCGTTTGGAGTTTCTGTTTTCTCAAATTTTGCTTTTATTGGCTTTCTTGAATATTTCACCCTATTACAAATATCACAATTATCTATATATTTTTGAATTAAAGTTTTCAAATTTGGAATGTATATAACTTTCTTTAGACATTCATAATTTTCATTAATTCCAGTATGACCAGTTTCATATTTATGGTATTTATGTATTTCTTTTAAAGCTTCATCTTCGGATGTCATATCTTTTGCATAATAACTACATCTAACAAATTTAATATTGGAACTCTCGCTAAATAGTTCTATTAATTTTTCTTGAACAATATTATATTTATGATCGTTCAGTTCGGTGTAGATTCCTATTTTACCTGAACTAATATATCTCCTAAAAATATCAACTAAATGTCTTTCTATGTCTTCAGGATCTATGAATATTCTTGTATTGTTAAAGCTAATTTGAGTTTCTTTATTTTTATTGTCGGTTAAAATAATTTGGGTTTTAAATCTATTAACTACTGTATCTAAAATTGGAAAGTGGTCATTTAATTCTTCTATTTGCGAATGTACTGTATTGTTATCTGAATTTATGTTATTTTGAAGGGATGTATTTTCATTATTGGACTCATTTTCATTAACAAATTCATTCAAATTGATTTCATTTTTTACGGTGTCTATTCTACTAAGAAAATCAGCAACTACATTTTCTTTTCCTTTAATATATTCTACATTCATATTATATTCTCCAAGTTTTAATAACCATCTATTTAATCGCGGATTAATATCTCTTCCTTGCGATTTAGTATGCAACCATTTCAATGGTTGATGATCAGTTAAAAGATCAAATTTATTACCATATAAATATGGTCGAAAATAATTAGTTGCCCAGACGATCGCTAATAGTTCCTTTTCTATGGTAGAATAGTTTCTTTCATGATCGTTGAGCGTTCTACTAGCATAACTTATTGGATGAGAATCTTGTTGTAATGTTGCCCCAATTGCATAAGCACTAGCATCGGTAATTAATTTAAATTTTTTATTAAAATCCGGATATTTCAATATTGGATCTTCTGTAATAATCTTTTTCAATTTTTCGAAAGCATTTATATAATTTGTATCTTTTACATTAATTTTAGCATTTTTCTTTAGAAAATTTGTTAAGGGTTGGGCGACCCTAGCATAATTTTTAATAAATTTTCGGTAATAACCGGTAATTCCTAAAAATGATTTTATTTGCTTTTGGGTTGTTGGCAACTTTAATTTTAAAATATCGTCTACCTTTTTGGGGTTTGGTTTTACACCATTGGGGGTTAGTATGTGCCCTAAGTATTCAGTTTGTTTGGCAAAAAATTTGCACTTATCTATTTGAATTTTAAGATTATATTCTTTTAGTTTATTTAAATTTTTTTTAATATTAACAATATGTTCCTGTAAAGACGTAGCAAAAATTAAAATATCGTCAAGGTAACAAACACAAATTTTGTTAATGAAATCTTTTAAGACCTTATTCATTAGGCGTTGAAAAGTAGCCGGAGCATTTTTCAACCCAAATGGCATTCGAACATATTCGTAATGACCAGACGGTGTGGAGAAGGCTGTCTTTGGACGATCTTCTTCTTTGACCAAGATTTGGTGAAATCCCTTAGCGAGATCTAAGGTGGTAAAATATTGGGCTTTTCCTAGTTTGTCCAATATATTTTCTATATTCGGTATAGGGAATTTATCCTCTACCGTTATCTCGTTCAGTTTTCTATAATCCACAACCAATCGCCATTTTTTCTTTCCTGAATTATCTGCCTTTTTTGGGACCACCCACAAAGGGCTATTATATGGAGAGTTACTTTCTTTAATTATTCCTTGCTTAAGCATATCAGTAATCTGTTTGGTAACTTCTTGCTCATGAATTTGTGGAAATCTGTAAATTTTGGAAAAGGTTGGTCTATTTGTCGTTGTGATAATTTGATGTTCAATTTCAGAGGTACAACTTAAGTTTTCCCCTTCCTTGTAAAATAAATTATCATAATTTTTTAACAGATTATGTAATTCTAAACTTTCCTCATCATTTAAGTCTTTAAAAAGTAATTGTTTTATTTCAGAATTTAATTCTACAGGTTCCAATTGATGAATTTCATCATGGTTATATGGGTAATCGTTAATAAAAGGTATTTTATTTCCATTTATTATTAATACTTCTTTATTCATGTCAATTATTGCTCCAATAGGCTTTAATAAATTCTGTCCAATTATTCCATCAAAATTTTTGTTATTTAATTTCATTAAATTCCATACAATTAAATTGTCTTCTTTAAATTCTTTTGGTAGATTTGTCATTATTTGTTTTTTCACTATACTAATTCCTGAATTTATTGCACCAAGATATAAAGGGTTGGATAAAGCTAGTCTTTTATATTGAGGGAGTTTATTTTCATTTAAAATTGTAGTACTAGAACCTGTATCTATTAAACATCTAATTTTGTCTTTTCCTATTGTACATTCTATTAGCGGTAAACTATTTTGTGAGGCGGTATTTGAAAATTTTCTTCATTTTGAACATGATCTACTTCCATTGGCTCAGGGTTAGAGGAAATTCTACGTTGGGGTTGGGGTAGCCTATTTTGGGAAGAATTTTGGTTTTGATATTGGTATCGGGGTTGGTTATTATGATTATCATAATTTCCAGGATTTCGGTTATAAGAAGTATTTGCGCTTCTTGTATTTTCAAAATTATTTCTATAATTAGCTGAACTGTTATTATAATTTTTATAGTCGCGATTATAATGAAAATTATTTCTATTTTCTAAATTCTTATTTTGAAAATTACTTCTATTTTGTGAATTATTTTTATTCATATTATTTTTGTTTTGAAAATTATTATTATTTAAATTACTTTTATTTTGAAAATTATTACTTGGTTTGTATTCTTTTATTAAATTTTCGGTTTCAAGAATATCAAAAGCTTCCCCTAAACTAGAAATATTTCTACTAATAATTACAGAGGATAGATATGGATCTATATTATTTTTAAATGTCTTTAGAATTAATTTTTCATTCATTTCAGGTTTAAATTCTACAGGTTTTCCATCATCAAATTCGTATTTCAAATTTAACTTATTTAATATATTTCTTAAATTTAAGTAATAATTTCTTACACTTACATTCTTTAAATTAAATGCTTGGTGAAATAACTGGAAGTAGTTTTCCTTTGGGCTGTAGACTTTTATTAGTTCTGCTTTAACTAAACTCCAAGTAGGACTGGGCCCTAGAGATCTGACAACTTCAGCAGCAGGTCCTTGGATTTTGTTATGTATTATTTTCTTACCAAGATAATTCTTTAATTCTTCAACTGTGATAAGAGCAACCACTGCTTCCACCTCTTTTATGAAACTATCAAGTGATCTATTTCCATCACCAGTAAATTCTTTTATACACTGAACTTCCTTGATTAGTTGATCTTGTGTAAATTCAAACGGCATTTTTATATTTTTTTTTTTTAGGTTTATTTTAGTTATGTACTGTTTATATTTATTATATTTATTATAATATATTTTTATTTAATTCAGTATTTGTATTTGTTATTTATTTGTAAAATTATATATAGTCACTATACATTTATTTATTAAAATTTCATTACACAATAAACTTCTTTTTTTTTCTTTGAAATATTTTAATTTATTACATTAATGGAATTCCTATACTTTAGATAGAAATCCTACCGACTGCGCCAATTATGAAATAGGTTTTTATTTCATATTTTTTATAAAAAATTGTAATAAAATTAAAAACACCAATTTCTCTGTTTAAAAGTAAATTATTTTATTTGAAGTTTATTTAATGAGAATCAGAATTAGACTAGACTAAATTTATTGAATTAAAAACTTAAGAAATCTAGAGAATTATAATAAAACCTGACATTACAAAACTTACAAAATATGATCTTTTATTTAGTGTACTCTGAACAGTAATTTAAAAGTAATATTAAATGCTGATTACTACAAAATATAAAAATATTATTTCTTAACTAAATGAATTGTGGGAACGGAAATAATAATAATATGATATTTAGTTGGCATTGAAAAATATGATTTTTGTGGGAAAATCATTTTAAGAATTTAGAATATAATATTTTAGAATATACTTTCTGTACTTGTACCTGTATTTGTATTGGTATGTGAGTTTGACGTAACTCACGCAACTATCTTGTACCCCTTTCCCATCCTGCACCATCGAACTGTGTTTCGTCCGCTGAGCCGGATTCATATAGCTCGATAAGCGCATCCTGGATCTGTTCCTCAACCTTATGCTATTTCTCCATGTCCATCTTTCCCTCCAAATCGCTCTCATCGACAATCGCGACAAGATTTTCCTCCACCACTGAGGTTCCCGGCAAAGCTAAGCCTTTTGCCTTTTGGGTTCTTAATGATGGTCTTGTTACCATCATCCTCCATGTCGGAGCCAGAATTTGACAGACCCATAACCAGTTCGAAGTCCTTCGCCGAAAGTATGACCGATGATGTCCGCGATAGTGCTCGCAGCTCTTCATCAGTGTCGAAGTCAGTATCTTCGTTGCATGCATTACAACCTGTTTCCATCGTAATGCATGTTCCTACTGGCGACTTAGCCCCTTTCGGAGCCAAGCCCTCGCCGTCTGCCGTAGGTTCAGACGACACTTGTGTTGATATCCCAACACTGCTCATATCCTTATTTGTTGCCATTGTCATCATCGTGTTGTGGATTCACTTGGTTTTCAATCCTCCATTGTAACCTTATCGGTATCGTACGCCGTACGCAAAGCAAAAATAGACTTTTTCAATCACTTAGAAATAGTTCTAAAACATATTCAATTCAATAAAAAAATTGCAGAAACGTAAATAAAGGATGGAATTTTATGTTTATGTTATCCTTTTTAGAATGATATCCCTGCAAACCCCCTTCATGGAGCGTTAGAAATGCATAATTTTTGTGCACGTTAAAAAACACACCTTAATGTAGTCGGATCTTTACTCTGTTTCACAGGTTTATGAACAGACACTATACAAAGAACATAACAAAAATTTAGAGCCCTGAGTCCCCGCCCCATTATTTTACGGTAATATTAAAGATAAATTTTTGAAAATTGATATGCCTATGAAACCAGTAAGGATTTACGTAAAACACTATTACTTCTAAAATAGGTACAACAGGTAAGTGCCTTTCCATTCCATATTTAAAAAAATACCCCTCGCCTTTTTTAAGTGGATGAAGGGCTTATATATGAAACAAGTTGCAACCCCTCAGCGGGGAAATTTATTAAAGAAGTGAGAAATGAGTTTCTTAAATATACTATTTTACACCTTATGCATAAAAATTAGCCCCATAGCTCTACCCCACCTTCACTTTAAAGTGAAAGACTTTTAAAAGTGCTATTAAAATTGTGTTTTTTGTATTAAACATGGTCATAAGATATGTCGCATTTAAGATAGGGCCTTGTATCTTGTAAGTTAGGTATAATAGATTAGTACCTTTCGCAATCATTCAAAATTTTCACCCGTTTCTCCTTTAACATAGCTGAGGAAGTATATTTATAAAACAAGAGGCAACACCTCCTCGGGGGACTGGATTAAAAAACTAAGAAATTAGTTTTTTTTTAAATACTATTTTGCACCTCTCGCGAAAAATTTGTTTCCGTCCCCCTCTATTCTTCATATCTAAGAAATGTTATATTACAAAATTTATTATATAGTTTATGAAAATTTAATTTTTGGAACTTAAAATGACTATAAAATAAGCCACAGTTTAGATATTAACTTGAAACTTATAAATTAGGTTCACTAGGTTCGTGGTAATCCAAATCACTCCAAATTTTATCCCTCTGCTCTTTTTGGGTGAAGGAGGGGGTATATTTAGGAAACAAGCTCCATGCCTTCCGCGGGGCGCTAATTTAAAAAAAAAGGAAAAATACTGTTTTAACAATGAAATTTTACACCTTATATGAAAAAATCAGCCCCATCCCCTGAACCCTCTTTATGTTACCAAAATTCTAACCTTTTCTGCTCTAGTAATTCCAAAATTTAAAAATTAGTATAACAGTGTTAATTTGTTTTTATTCATTGGTAACTTAAACTCAGTCCAAATTTTCAACTGACATATACAAATTGATATACAAAAAAAAATCTGCCACGTTGGAAGTCCTTCTGATCCACCTAGGATTTAATGAAAACGAAGATTTAAATAAAATTTATAAATTCACGTGTAAAATTTTATTATTAAAAAACTATTTTTTAATTTTTTTTAAATTAACCCTCCGATGTGGGTTGTTCCTTATATATACCTCCTCCTCCACCTAAACAGAGCAGCGGGTTAAAATCTGAGTGAATTGGGTAAGCACTAGCCTATTGCACCTAATTTGTAAGTTGAATGGTTATAAATAAAATGTGGCTTGTTTTATAGTCATTTCGTATTCCAAATATTCAATTTTCATAACTATATAATAAATTTTCAAGTGTAATATTTCTATGTGATAAGAATGGAACTGAATTTTTCGCATAAGGTGTGAAATAGTATTTTTAAGAAAATAATTTCTCAATTCTTCAATCCAGTCCCCCGCGGAGGTGTTGCATCCTATTTAACAAACATACCTTCTCAAACCTATTAAAAAAGGAAGAAGATCACTTTTTTGAATGATTTCACTAGCCTATTATACCTAATTTATAAGATTCAAAGACCTATCTGAAATGTGGCATATCTTATGATCATTTTAAATACCAAAAATTCAATTATCATAAAATCGGGTTCTATTAAATCATATTATGTATATTATGTTATATTGCCATGTAGTAATTTTAAAAATTAATATATAGGTACATATGTATATATAAATTAAAAAGCTGTAATATTATATATATATATATATATATATATATATATATATATATATATATATATATAATATATATATGTATGTATATATATATTAAATATTATATGTTTATATATATATATATATAAGTATGTATATATAATATTACAATAATAATAAATATAATATTAGTTTAGTTTAGTTTAGTTTAGTAAGTGGGACGTTAAGGCATTACTGTTGCCTCTCTACACCGCGACCTAAAAGATCTATTGTGCATTCCCTAATTAGTTGGGTCAGTTGATATTAAGGCTATTGTAAAACCCCAATATTTTCCTGACCGGCAGAATTTTAATCTCCTGAGGAAACAGAAAACCCTTACCTAGATAATTCAGCCTTTTCCGGGCAATGGCTTCGCAGTCGCAAAGGATATGCTCCGCTGTCTCATCATTATTTGAACAGAATCGACAGTCCCTAGTGTCAGACTTTCCGATTTTATTCAAGTGATACCTAAATCGGCAGTGGCCTGTGGCCTGTGAGAAGACCAGTAATAACACGAAGCTCAGATTTGCTAAGTGTGAGAATCTCATTAGCTCTCTTTTTTGAAAAGTCTAAGAATTTCTTCCCCTGTCTTATGCCCGGGGAGTTATGCCAATAGTTAGATTTCAAATTTTGTTCCCATTCCCCAATTTCCTTCATTAGGTGGCTTCTGGATGTTCCACAGAAGGGTTCGGGTCCTATGAGAGGTGTGTTAGCACCTTTCCTAGCAAGTTCATCGGCTATTTCATTGCCGGCGATACCCTCATGCCCTGGCACTCACATTAGAGTAACCCTGTTGTTGTTTGCCAGTTGCTTGAGGGACGATAGACATTCCCATACAAGTTTTGAGTCAAAGGTAAATGAATCTAAAGCTTTAAGGGCCGCTTGGCTATCCGACATAATGTAAATGTTTGCGCTACATATGCGTCTTTTGACACATTCTCTAGCACAACGCTCTATGGCATGTGTTTCCGCTTGGAAAATTGTTGGTGTAACACCAAGAGGTTTGGAAAGGCGAAAACGGGGTCCGTATACCCCTACACCTACGCCATCGTCCATTTTTGAGCCATCTGTGTACTAAACTATCGAATTGTTCCTAAGAGTGGGCCCCCCTGAGCTCCATACGTTGCGGTCCGTGAGGACCACTTTGAAGGGTTTGTCGAAGTTTAGTCGCTTTTCCATGAAGTCTGACATTTCATAGTCGATGGCGACTTTTGGTCAGCTAGAATTGCCAGATGACCCACTAGATTTCCAGGTTTGAATTTTTTTGTCCTTTGCAATCTGAGCGCGCTTAAGAGAGCCTCCCATTGCACCTGAAGGTGTAAGGGAAGCAGGTCCAGGAGGGCTTCCATGGCTGCAGTCGGGCAGGTTCGCATAGCACCGGTTATACTTAGGCATGCAAGCCGTTGCACTTTTTGCAACTGGGTTTGCGTGAACCTTTGTTGTGTTTTTGGCCACCACACTAACGCGGCATAGGTCAAAATGGGTTTAACGATCGCGCTATATGACCAGTATATCATTTTAGGTTTCATTCCCCATGTTTTACCACGAAGACGGTTGCATGCATATAAAGCCCTTGTGGCTTTTGTAACCGTTTTCTTTACGTGTGAGTTCCAATTTAGTTTCTTATCTAGGATTATTCCTAGATATTTCACTTCGTTGGCAATCTCAATACTTATACCGTTCAGTTTGGGAGGTTTTAAATGCACCATCCTTCTTTTTGTGAATGGTATAAGTTTAGTTTTACTAGGGTTCATACCGAGGCCTTCGTCAAGGCACCATTTTTGCACAGAATTTAGGGCCCTCTGCATGAGCTCTGACAGGGTTCCATCATGCTTTCCTCTTATTATTATTACAAGGTCATCTGCATAATCTTGTACATCATACCCCAAATTTGACAGCTTTTCCAGTAGATCATCAATCACTATAGACCATAGCAAAGGGGATAATACCCCTCCTTGGGGTCAACCTTTGACGGCTGTTACTGTGACTGACTCATCTGCTAGTTTAGCTGTTATACGGCGGCATTCAAGCATGGCTCTAATCCAGCCAATGGTAGGGATCTCGATCCCTTTACGCGAAGCCGCTCTTTCTATTGAGTCGTACGATGTGTTATCGAAGGCGCCCTCTATGTCTAAAAATGCACAGAGAGCAACTTCCTTGGCCGCGAAGGATTTTTCAATCCTATTTACAAGGGCGTGTAACGCAGACACTGTTGATTTACCAGCTTGATAAGCAAACTGGTGTTTGTGAAGTGGTGGCACTTTGAGAGCGTTTTCTCTTATGTGTAGGTCAATGACCTTTTCCATTGTTTTAAGGAGAAAGGATGATAGACTAATAGGGTTATATGATTTAGGCTGGGCACCTGGGCGCCCTCCTGCCTTTGGAATAAAGACCACATCAACCATCCTCCAAATGGTTGGTATATGTTGGAAGATATAGCTAGCTCTAAACAGTTTAACTAGTACTGGGATCAATTCTTCAAGCCCTTTCTGTAAGAGGGCCGGAAATATACCATCCGCGCCAGGCGATTTGAAAGGTTTAAATGAGCTAATTGCCCATCTAATTCGGTTCGGAGTAAATAGTCTACCTGATAGGCTTTTAGTCCGATTATTTGGATAGCGGCTATGTGTGAGGGAAGGCGATCCCTCTATGCCACTGGGTTCTTGTGTACTGGTAGAACCAGGGAAGTGAGTTGCCAGAAGCAGTTCAATTGTTTCCTTTCGGTTCTCAGTATAGCTACCGTCTTGTTTTTCAAGTAAGCTAATTCCGTTAGTGTGATCACTAGATAAGACTTTTTGGAGGCGAGCTGCAGTGGGCACATCGTTTACCTTTTCACAGAAATTCCTCCACGTCTTTCTTTTAGATTTCCTTAATTCTTAATTATATTCCGTGAGGGCATTATGGTAATCGCTCCACGCATTGGTGCGTTTAGCTAGGTTAAAGGACCTTCTTACCTTTCCACGGAGCCTATTTAGTTCAGGGTTCCACCAAGGCACATCCCTGTTTGTAGCCTTTCTCTTTACCGGACAATTGTTTTCATAGGCATTAGTTAGAATATTTTGTAGCTCTGTAGCTACTTCTTCTAGGTCAGAGATCGATTCAATATTTTTGTTTAGGGACCCTATCTCAGACTTTATGTGGTGGGTGTAGGAACACCAATCTGTATTTTTCGGGACCCTATTTATATAAGACTGTTGGCATGAACCCTCTAATCTAAATCTGATTTGTTGATGATCAGACATGGAGGCTACTTTGGAGACATGCCAGTTGGTCAGACGGGGGCTTATAACTGGACTGGCTAAGGTTAAATCAAGGACCTCTCGCCTAATCGAGTTTATAAAAGTGGGTTCGTCGCCTTTGTTAATTATATCTATGTTGTTAGTAATAAGATATTCTAAAAGACACTCACCCCTTTTATTAACATCAGTGCTGCCCCATACAGTGTGGTGAGCATTTGCGTCGCAACTGATGATAAACTGTTTCCTCAGTCTTTGGCAGTATTTGATTAGACGTGTAACATCTTCAGGAGGCGTTGTGTCCAAATCCCCAGGGAAGTAAGCCGAAGCCCAAACGACTTCTTGCTTACCCCTTTCAGATTGCACCTCTACTAATACTGCAACAGTATCCCTCGAAATAAACTCTGAAATGGGAAGAAAATTAATTCTCTTGTTGAGCAATATAGCTGCTCTTGGATTGTCATGTTTGTTGTCATAAATTAACTTACATGTGCTTGTTGGTAGGCCCTTTATTTGACCTTTATGGATCCAAGGCTCCTGGATGAGCGCTATGTCCACGTTCTCTTGAATAAACCTACAGCTAAGCGTTGAT
Source organism: Empis stercorea (assembly GCA_949752835.1). Taxonomy (NCBI): domain Eukaryota; kingdom Metazoa; phylum Arthropoda; class Insecta; order Diptera; family Empididae; genus Empis; species Empis stercorea. The sequence goes on along the minus strand of OX457087.1, from coordinate 29,818,564 downwards.
GTTGCTGCTTTTGCATGGTGTAAGTTTATTTGGATGCAGTCTATACTGCTGCTATCCATTTCGATATTTTACTTTTTCAACCTCTTCACCTGGGCCGATTTTTGACCCTTGCAGCTAGAGCTGGTGCTAGCTTTGGCGGTTTTGGAGGTTGATGGACGTGTTGAGGATGTCCGGCTTTGCGTACCCTTCGAAGCACTGATCTTAGGTGAAGAGTCTATACCTTTTGAAGCTTTAGAGCTTGTAGGCAGATCTCTTTTCACTTTTGGATCGGAGCTCCTGGGTAACACCGGTTCATCCTGTTTGGCTTTCTTCTGTCGAAATTGAACGAAGCCAAACCTGAAGTTGATTTTGTGGTCGGTTTTCTTCAGGTTTCCAACGGACGAATGATCGACAGATAAGGTCAGCTGAGTTGCGGTGCCTTGTTGTTCTCTGCGCATGACCTTCCATTCGTCAACGTTGAGGCCTTCGTTCTGCCCTTGTATGATGCCCAAGATACGCTCGTTAGGCGTGTCTGAGCATGCTGGGAAGAACGCAGTAATGATTTGAGATTTAGGAATATTACATTCCTCTACAGCTACAAGCTGTGCGTTCTTCCAGGGCACTATTCCGGAAATTGTGCTGCAAACCCACTCGTAAGTGAGTTTGTTAGCACAATTTAGAACTAACCAACCTGGCTTAAAAGTTGAACCAAGGAACTTCGGTTTTGTAACCGCATCCTTTTGTTCAACAATTTTGTCCAGGAGGGCTTCTTGAATGGCAGTCATTTGCTCAATTGTCAAGAGTTCTTCCGGATAGTTCTTGGATAAGATGCCCAGTTTTATCCCTTCGACTACTTGTTTGTAGCTTAATGCACTTCCTTTAGGCAAGTTATCACCTTTGTCATTGGAAGTAGACGATGTTGTTGTCCGCACTAAGCTACAAGCACCACCTGAAGGACCCTTGATCCTTTTCTCTGGCGCTTCTGGAGTGGTACCATCCGAGCGGTTCCTTTTATTTGCCTTCTTAGGCTCTATAGGTTTTAAGGCCAATAGTCTTGCCTCTTCCGTCGGATGCCAGTGGGCCAAAAACCACTTGAGGCGCTTGCGCGCCGCACCACTCAGCTTGACACGTGTGTCAGCGAATCGGAGCTTGCTTGTCTGCTCCTGTAGTTTGTCTACTACTCCCTGCGATAGTGGAGGAATTTCTTCCTCTTCAGAGAGTAGTAGTTGGTCATCATATGAATTTGGAGGACTGAGGTCAGCCTCTGCTGTTTCAGATGATGAACTAGGCCCAGTGACCTTTGGTTCTTCTGTTATTAATGCACTTAGAGCAGCATCCATCTCTTCATTGTTTTTTGTTTTGATAATATCCATATGATTCCCACGAATAGCTAGGGAAAAGAGGTCACCTGTGCCATAGCCCCGCATTACCACAGGAAGGCTAGATTTAAACCGGAGGGCGCCAGGTATCCGGAGTTCGCATATTAATGGTTAGTTGACCCACTAACCATTCATCTTTAGGCATATGCTGTTCCACCGTAGATTGGGGGATTTTTATTTCCAAGGTTTACTCCTCTAGCGTTGTACTTTCATGGCCACCACTGAGGTAGTACATACACTTGCGAATCATAAGAGGGATAAATCCCTTTTATGATCATTGACATCTTGATCACTGCCTAAAACATGACTAGACCAGTTTTCATGATAATCAATGCTGTGATAGGATACGGAACTGACAGCAAGCCGTTCAGTTGAGTCCCCCCTACCACATCCGCCATGACCACATATAGGATACGGAGCCGATAGTAAACTATTCGACTTCCCCCCCATATATAGGTAGGATACGGAGCCGACGTGCGACTTAGTCCCCCCTATCTTGTAGATCTTTTAGCGTTACCCAGTCTGTACCACGAGGAGGCGATCTACAAGCAGACCAATATAATATTAAATATTATATAATATTATATCATAACTTCAACCCTACATTATAGATAAGAATTTGATCATTTTTACCATTCGTATAACTTGTATATAACATCATGTTTCATATAAGAACATAACATATATTTACTTTTAAATTGTGAAAAAACATAGTTTTATAAAATATTATAACTTTTACTTAATTCTTTGTTTTTATTAAATCCTAGGTTTATCTAAAAGGGGATATGAAGCACTCTTCGAACTTGGCAGCTTTTTTTGTTCTAGTATCATATAACAAAATTAGAAAATCTTGTTGAGACATTAAAGTTACTAGTTGAAAATGGTGAGAAAAAGTCGCAATTCGGTGAACATTGTAGTAATTGTATTTGGGCCAATAATAATGCAACATCGGGTCCTGATACATGTGTTTGTATATCAATAACATATAAATTGTTATGTGGAGAATTTGGAATGAATAATTTAAATAGATTCTTCACAAACACTTTTTGTTTTTCTTTAATATATTTATTTCTTCAATGTATGTATTTATTTATTTATTACAAAACTTGAATTAATTTATTTTTGAATTTATTTATTTTATTGACAAAACTTGTATTTTATTTATTTTTAAATAAGAATTGTATTTATTTTATTAAAAATTAGTTGTTATTTTTAATTATTACTTCTTTTAATTTTTGATGTCTACAGTTTACTGGCTTTTCTCTGTAATCTCTCTGTTTTGGAATAAAACACTTAACATTTAACAAAATTTCACTGTATATTTTATTTTATATATTTTGTTAATAATCTCACTGACCATCAAATAGCTGTAATGCGCTCATTAAATTAATTAACCAATCATTAAATTAATTGATCATCCGATCATAATACAGTTAAGTTCTTATTACTCCGCTCTTGCCTTTTTATAAGAACTGGTAGGGCAGTTAAAATTATGATCGTAATAGCGGTGATCGTGATCGGTAATAAATAAGAAAAAAAATCAAATAATTAGTCGGTATATATATATATATATATATATATATATATATATATATATATATATATATATATATAAAATTAGTGGCACTAATGTTAGTTATTCAATGGTCAGTGAGATTAAAGTAAAATCTAGTAAAGTAAATCGTAATAACAAAATATGAATTAATGTGTAATACATAGATAATGTAAAGATAAAAAACATTGTGTAATTAATTATTTTATTGAAAAAATATAAAACTAATCTAATTATTAAATTGTAATTTGAACCAGTGAGTCGAAGCTGCGTTTCATTTAAAGTAGTTAAAAGACATATCAACCTTTTTGCCTTTATCTGTAAACATTTTCGTACTTCACGAACTGGATAAAGTGCATAAAAGCGAGTTAAATATCGGGAAAACAGTCGAAAATAGGCAAAACTCTATGAAATTACAATTAATTCGTTAAGTTAACTTTATTAAATACAAAAAAAAAATAACTTTATCAATAAATTAATAAAAGTGTTTAATAAAAGTTCAAAGCAGCAGCCATTTTATCGTTGGACAAAAAAGAGTGTAACATCTAGAATAAACACCTGTAAGAAAAAATGCCGCGCAGCCGAACTACTGATCAGTAGTTTTATAATCATGGGCTTTTTTTAAATTATCTACTGTAACTGCATATTTTGAGTATTATGTTGCACCCTCTAGTGGCAGAAACTAAAATTATAACAACTGTGATTTTTGGGAATTATTGACTATTGGAAATCACATTTTATATATTTTACCATTCAGCGCCTCTAGCGGTATAAATTTGAAATATGGTTACTGACATCGTATTCTACTCTTAAATACCTTTCCAACGAGTGGTCAAACTTCAAACTTACTATATAAAATTACATTTTTATTCGGAAAAAGATGTTTTGGCAAAATGTGAATAGCGCCGAATTTTAAAATTATATCAATTACATCTGATTCTCAATAAATCAAGCTTTCTACTGGTGGGTCTATCATGAACTTGTGTGAACAGTAACTATCTGAAATAACTGCTTTTTATTGTTTACATCGGACGGACGGACAGACAGACGGGCAGACGGACAGAAAAGCGTTAACATAAGGGATTTTTTTTTTTAAAAAAAGCCCTAAAAATAGTACCTTCAACGCACAATATCCTAGCGCTGATACACAAACAAGTATTTAATAAATTTTGATTAATAATAATAAAAATTATTTATATATATTTAACTAACAAACTTGCACGATAATAATTAATGACAACTATTTGAATCAACATAAAAATTAATAATATTAAATTAATTCAAATACATATTTATATTATTATTAACGAACGTTAGTTGTCAAAATTATAAAGTGGCAACATTGTACATTACACCAAGAATTATAATATTTTATAAGAAAATGTTGCCTATTCAAATAAAATACACACCAGAGGAGAGAAATTATCGATGCACTCAAATTACACACACGCATAAAAAATACAATAAAAATTTAATATTTTTTTTCTCTGCACACGTGCACTATATTTGGTATACTTAAAGTAAAGTACGAGGGTCGTACCAAAAATACTTCGAAAATCCAGAAAATTTATACCAAATACGAGAGCCGTAGTGAAGTTTGCCAGGAAAATTTTATTTATTGTATATTTTGTTGGCATCATTATTATAACGCATTTACACTGCAAGTAAGTTATTCTACACTGAAACAAATTAAATAAATAAATAATTTTATTTCTGAACATCATTAAATACATATGTTTTTTTTTTCAATAAACTAAATAAAATTAAAATTAATTTTATACAACTTAAATATATATCGTACACTGAAACAAAATAAATAAATAAATAATTTTGTTTCTGAACATCAACATATGTATTAAATATTTTTTCGTAAAATAAATTAAATAAAATTAAATAAAATTAAAATTAATTTTATATAACTTAAATAAATATTTTACACTGAAACAAAATAAATAAAGAAATAATTCGCTTCTGGAGCTAACTAAATATTTTTTCGTAAAATAAAATAAAGTTAAAATTAAATTTACAATTAAATAAAGATTTTTTTCTCTCTTACTGCAATAAAATAAAATAAACCAACCAATGGAATACATTAATTAGGCGTGGGTATATTCAACAGATATTTAATTTTCGTGAATAGCCGTGCGCTGATTCATCATTAGTTTCAATTCTGGCGTTTGGTTTATTGAGTTTTTATTTCTATTGATATTGATATCTGTAATTAATCGAATACCTAACCATAATGGCAACCTTAAACGTACAACTAAGTCGGGTTAAAGCAATGAACACGCGTCTTGCTCAGTATGCTCTTACGGTAGAGGTAACATACAATTTAGAGGATTGTGAAATCAGATTAGCGAAGCTAGAAGATTGTTGGTGAGAATTTTTTGCCTTGATGGACCAAATTACTGAACAGGGTATCGATACGGATCAAGTTGCGGAAGATTCAGAAATTGTAGAATTTGAGAATAAATATTACAGCACAAAAGCGATTTTACTCCGAGCGATTCATAGCGATCGGGTACACGCGGCTAGTAAATCGTCGTCACTTACGGATGATAACACTACTCAACGCCTGATAGATGCGCAAACACAATTCTTGGAAACTTTCCGGTCCTTGTTTCACTGGCCCTAGTACTGAACATCAGTTGCCAAAGATTTCAATTAAACCATTTTCTGGTGATTATTGCTATTGGAAATCATTTCATGATTTATACGTTAGTTCAGTCCATAATAATACTCGATTAAGTGCAAGCCAAAAATTTCATTATTTAAAAACGTTTTTGATTAATGAACCAGCCACGCTACTCAAGCACGTTGCCCTCACTGATGCAAACTATACAGAAGCTTGGGAAAAGCTTATCAAACACTATCATAAACCGGGGCGAATTGCCCACTCGTACGTCGCGAAGTTTCTGCAATTGCCAACAATCTCACAACCAAACGTAAATGATTTACGACCATTTACTGACAGCGTTGAAATACTAAGAGGTCTACACGCCCTGGATCAACGGGCTGAGAATCGGGATGTGTGGCTTATTCACATTTTATTGAAAATAATATTAATCGGCCTCTATCTACTGTAACTAAACCGTTCAATAATCGATCACGTAGTACCACAATCAAAACATTTCACACCACAACTTTATCTTACCCAAAATGTAAGTCAAATCATCTCCTCAATAGTTGCCAAAATTTCCTGCATCTCAGCGTACCAGAACGCAGAAATTTTGTTATATCTCATACGTTGTCCTTGAATTGCCTACGATCGGGTCATCTAGAACCTACTTGCAAAACACAATTTAATTGTAGAAAATGCCAAAACCGTCATCACACGCTGATAGATACTGTATCACACAATCCACAAGTTCAGCTTTCAGCATTCAACACCTATATCAACTCATCATTCAACCAATAAAAATCCACAATAGTCAACACTTGTTCAAGATACTTCAATCAACACGCCGGTCCATAACCGTACAGATTATTTGCCCGCATCAACATCAACATTTACAGCCACAGTTCCAGTACTGAGAAAATCGGATCAATCTGAGCAATCTACTCATCACGTCGTATCTCATCATATTGTTCAAAAAAGTATTCCTAATACTGTCACATTGTTGCCTACCGCTTTAGTACACATCACCGATTCCTTTGGTCATACTCAAATATGTCGAATTTTACTCCACAGCGGGTCAGAAGTCAGTTTTAGATCTGAGGACTGTGTGAGACGATTAGGTCTGTCTCGCAAACATGCTAGGATCCCAGTAAGCGGCTTAGCCTCCACACAAGCTGGACTCCCTCACGGCACTGTGTCATTAACGCTGCATTTACGCGTCAATGAAAATCAATTCACATAAACGTATATATACTAGACAAAATTACCGCACACTTACCCACCGCCACTTTTAACAAAACCAAACTAAATATTCTTTATTCGTTAAAATTATCCGATCCGAACTGTAATATTTCAAAGCCAGTTGACATACTGTTGGAGCTGATCAATTCTTTAAAATCCTTAGCAATGATTCCATTCTGGGGACTAATGGTAATCCAGATGCCATTAGCAGTATGTTTGGTTGGGTTATTGGTGGTGACATTTCGAATTCATTTATTGAATCTGCTCCCTTCACTACTGTTTGCCCACTGCACACTCATCTTGATGTGGATCGAGCCTTACAATGTTTCTGGGAAATCGAAGAGAGTCCAGATCACTTTGGGCTGACTGAAGATGAACAAAAAACAGAAGATCACTTTGTGGCAACTCATTCTAAAGCGTCGGACGGTAAATATGTAGTCGAGTTACCCTTTAAAAATGAGCATGCATTAGCCTTTGGAAATTCGTTTGGTGTAGCTGTCCGCCGTCAAGAATCCAAGGAACGTCGGTTTATGATAATTTTATAAAAAGAATGGAAAATTTAAAATTATGATTTCTTTTATACACCCTTTTACTATGATTGTTGCCGGTCCTTCAGGGTGTGGAAAAACGACTTTTGTTTGTAAAATAATTCAGCATCACAATGACTTAATCAAACCAAATATTACTAAAATAATTTGGTGCAACCCTGAATTGGCTGCTGTTCCAAGGAAATTACCGTTTGATAATATAGAATTTTTAAATAATATACCGGAAGAAATAAAAAATGAAAATGAAGACAATATTTTAATTGTATTGGATGATTTGATGCTACAGCATGTCTTCATGGTATATAGTTTTGGACCTAACGCAGAATATAAGTGAATTATACCGCATACGGAATAATATATTTGAAACAGCTTATTGCGTTTGTTACTGCATTCCGAATGATTTAAATAACAAAACTTATTACGAGAAATATGAAACGATTGAAGAGCAACCGACATATATTACATCTTTTAAAACACCGAATAAAAAACTTCGTAATAGCATATTAAAGACCTGTGATGATGATGTTATAAAGGCTTTAACTGAAATTGCTATTAATACATTGAACGGCAATAATCAAATCATTTTTAAAAAAACATAAAAATACAATACGGTGTTTATCCAGTACTAAAAGAAATTTAAAAGCAAAACGACGAATATCTGGATTAATTGGTAAATTAATAGGTGATTATCCAGCAAAAAATGAATAATATGCAACATATGATAGTTATACCACCTGAAGTTGTTTCCAAATTTAAAAACTATTGAATGATGAAAATAATTTGCATATTTTAAAACAAAATATCGAAAAACTCTTACATAATAAAACTTTAAACCCCATTCAAAAATGGTATATGTTAAGACAGAATTTAGTAAAATATAGTAATCAAAAGAGAGCATCCTTGATGTTACCAGTTGATCAGAAAAAAAGATATAATTTTAATACAACAAGTAAAAATGCTGAAACTCAGACAAAAATTAAATTACTAAAAGATAAATCAACTTCTTATGAACGTGAAATACAAAATTTTAATAATATTAAGCAACAACAGCTAGGATTTGATGATGATGAGGTTTTTTACTTTGACCCTGAAAAAGAAAAACAACAACAAAAGGAACGATTTGGAGAGCAGCAAGATATGGAAATTGAATTTGGCATGGATGATGATGACGCAGCTGATCTTTCTCTCACACAGTCATTACCTAATGAGCGTTTAACTAAAAGATTGTCTTCAAATGCTAATGTGAAAATGTTTGATAAAAATACAGGTGATATTATTACAGTTGCATTACCTACACAACCACCTATAAAATCACTTATAAATACAAGACAACGACTACATACAACAGGTTCATTTATAAGACCTAGTATTTTATCAAGATAACCTAATGAAAGAAATAGAACAACAACAACAACTAAACGAAAACAGACACCAAAAAAAAAATCCCCACCCAAACAGTATTACCCATCTCCTACTCCGCCTTACTGGACTTCATATAAATAAGCTACAGTAATAAAAATATTTAGCACTACCAATCATGAATTTAAGAGATGATTTCTATATTACGCTATTTAGGAATTATTCCATAATTTTTTTCCCTGATAACACATTGTCAGCTTTTGAAAATAGAATACCAGCACATTTGAATTTAACAAAAGGTGAATGGAAGGTAGGGCTTTCCGAAATTTGTATGCAAGACTATCTACAAACTGATGAATACGACAAATCAAATTCGGCTACTATGTCATTGGGTGTTTTTGAAGTTTATGTAGGTAGAAATATGGAAAAAGTAAAAAAACGCTTGGGTTATACATTTTACCCTAAAGAAAAGGCCAAATTTAAGTATGATGATTGGAAATTTAATTAGAAAAGGCCAAATTTAAGTATGATGATTGGAAATTTAATTAACAATATAACACCATCTGGAAGTTATACACGCGATGAAGTTCTAAAACAATTAAAGAAAAGGCCAAATTTAAGTATGATGATTGGAAATTTAATTAACAATATAACACCATCTGGAAGTTATACACGCGATGAAGTTCTAAAACAATTTTATAATGAAGTGTTAGCCATCTTATCAGATGACTCCATTTTTAAGGTTGAATACAAAGCTGTAACCGCTGCAAATGAGTTAAAATATATACGAATATCGAGATCATTCGATAGAGATTTTTTTTTTAAATCCAGATGTTGAATATACTGTACCATCTTTGATAAAAGAACTCTTCCAACAAAAACAAAATATTGGTAATTACAAAAAAACAATAGTAGAGATATTTAATCGTATTATAAAATCGTATAGTGATGAAAAAAGTGGTATGTTAATGGTATATAGTGATATTATTCAACCAGAAATTGTTGGGAACAACAAAATACGAGCTTTACGTGCAATAAATATTAATAACTGTAGAAAACAACATAATATAGAATTTAAAAATATACATTACATAGGCCCTTTGTTACAATCGTATTCAACATTAGCAACGAGGCCGTGGTCTTGGAAATTTGTTTGCAAGTTTATTTCGTTTTATTAAACCTTCATTGTTCACTGGTTTAAATTTACTAAAAGGCGAGGCTTTAAAAACTGGAGCCAATATTTTATCTGATATAGCGTCAGGTGGTAATCCAAAAGAAGTATTTCAAGATCAGGCTAAAGAAGGATTGAAAAATTTGAGAACTTCAACAATTAATCAATTACATTCAATGTACGGTAGCGGAAGAAAAAGAAAACGTGGTAAAAATCTACTACGAAAGCGCAAAACTATAAAAAGACGTGTACAACCAAAACTACATTCAATCGGTAAAAGGCGGAGAATACAGAGAGCTGGAAAAAAAAATAAAAAAAAACACGTATTCTAGATATTTTCAATTAGAAATGGCCGTTGTGGAGTGTATGAAATCAGAGCTAGATCTTTTTGCAGCCCCACCTATACAAACAAGTATTTTACGATCTGAAGATGTTGTTTATAATCAATTAGCCTCTCTGGATGCATCACCTGCTACAATAGAATTTGTCTCACTTGGTCACGGTGATACATATAGAGATCTGTCTTCAACATATATTAAATTTCAAGTACAATTTTTAATAAAAGATGGCACAAAATGGAGTTCTGCTGATAAAACAGGCACTGGTGCCGATCAAAAAGCTATACCACAGCCAGCTGTAGTGAATAATTTGTTACATTCTATGATTAAGCAAGTAAATGTTACATTAAATGGAAAAAAATATAACCTCTTCTGATTCTTTTTACAATTACAAAAGCTATTTAATATCTTTACTAAATTATGGAAAAGATGCTAATACAACTCATTTGGAGGGAGCCGGATGGGAACTTGATAGACCAAATCTTAATGATTTTAATAATTTAATTCATTTTTACAATTACAAAAGCTATTTAATATCTTTACTAAATTATGGAAAAGATGCTAATACAACTCATTTGGAGGGAGCCGGATGGGAACTTGATAGACCAAATCTTAATGATTTTAATAATTTTTAATAATGATTTTAATCATTCAAAAAATGTATAATCATTCAGGATTGGTCGAGCTAATGGATAAATTACATGTAGAATTTTTGAATACATCTACTTTACTTTTAAACAATGTTGACGTGAGAATCTCGTTAACATTAGAAAAGCCAGATTTTTATTTATTTTGTAGTGATACGGAAGAAAGTTTTTTAAAAATTCATGAAGCTACACTGTATATGAAACATGTTACAATTAATCCTAATATTTTATTGGCTCATAACACTATTCTTGCAAAGACTAATGCAAAATACCACTACAAAAGGGGTGAAATAAAAACATTTGCAATACCAGCAAATACTTCAAACATTTCACTTGATAATGTATTTATGGAAATTACCAAATACATTAATATTTTGCATGGAAAATGATGAGAATTTCACTGGTAAAAGATAAAAAATCCATATTATTTTGAGCACAATAATATATCACAATATCAACTTTATGTAAATGGTGTACAAACGCCTAATTCTCCGATTGAAACCAACTTTTCTGACAGTTTTAATAATACCAGAGCATATTTTACATTATTCAGAGGTACGGGAATACAACACTCTGCACTTTTAATAATACCAGAGCATATTTAACATTATTCAGAGGTACGGGAATACAACACTCTGATAAAGGTTACATTAAATGGAAAATGGCCGTTTTACACGTCTTTTATTAGCTCGACCAATCCTGAATCATCAAATTACAAGAGAACTTTTTGGAAAGGGTTACACAATATTTGCGTTTGATTTATCAGCTGACGATTCAGGTAACGAAACATGTGTAAGCTTGTTAAATCAGGGCACAGTGAGAATTGAAGCAAAATTAAGTTCTTCACTATCATCAACATTAACATGTATTGTTTATGGAGAGTTTGATGCATCGTTAGAAATTGATAAAAATCGAAATGTGTACACAAATTTATAAATAGCACGACACATTTCAATAATTTTTATTATACAGTTGAATGCTGTACCTTATACTTCACAAATATGACAAATAATAAAGTACTATCATATGCTTTGGTGGACGTATCATTTGTCCGCGATAAATTTATTCATTTTGGGCGTAAAGTCACAATAGCAGGAATTGAAGAATCAAATAAAATAGTACATTACGAATATAAATATGTATACCCTACAGCAAAACTAACAGCAGATATACAAAATTGTGCTACAAATGGAAATTTATACAACGAGAATACCATACAAAATTTAAACAAAAAATTAAACAAATTCGATGTGCTATTGGTTAATGGAAAAGACAAGAAAGAATTTTTATCTCAATATGTGTAGTATAGCTCAAAAATTTACGATATTTCAAGTTTAACAGAACAACATGAATACGCAACAGATTGCAAAAATTCTTCGGAAGAATAAATATACAAAAACCTGTTTTAGGCGCGTGTATGCATTCAATCGTATACCAAAACAAATAAAACAGAAACCATTTTGTATTTTTGTTAATTCAGATCCGGACATAAAACCAGGCCTACACTGGTTTGTGTTAAATTTTCCAAAAAGTGGGTGTGCCGAATATTTTGATTATTATGGAAATCAAACAATTAAAACAAATATCATAAGAAAAATCAATCAGAATTCTAGGCGGAAATGTTTCATAAGAAACTCAAAACGTTTACAAGCATTTCAGATGGATATTATTGCTATTATTGCTGTGTTTTTATAAATTGTCGATGTCGGGGGATTTCAACAAACATAATCCAATGATTTCAACTACAATGACGAATTTATTTTAAAAATGTTTCGTAAAATTTTCAAAGTTTAAATTTATTTAATAAGTAACAAATAGCTATGTATTTTTTTTTTAAATTGTAAATAAAAAACAAAAATATATTATTGTTTATTCATTTATTATATTTTCAGCACATAACAAAGGTATTTCTATGAAAAGTTTCGAAAAATTAAATGAAGTAATAAATTTTGGTAAAAATAAATGTTCTTTTGTTAAACTTGTTACATTAAAATTTTTACAATTTTTAAAATATGCAGCTATTTAATCTCTTACATATATTTCATTTACATAATTAAAATATGCATGACTGCTTATAAAATCCCTGATGTTGTTGACCTGCCGCCATTCTTCAGTGGTTAACAGAAAAGTTAAATTATCAATTTCGTCTTCATTACATATATTTTGCACAAACATAATCCAAAGACTATAACTAAATTTCATTGGAGCTTCTCCTATTTTACTAATAACTACAATAGGTTTTAAAGTATATGGATGAAAACCTGATGAAATTGTTGCTGTGTTATCATTATTGAGAAAATAATGATAAGCAAGAAGTATGTTTGCGTGTTTAACTGTGCAAGTCATATATCCAATGAACGAAGTCCTTAATGGCATCATTGCCTCGACCTCCGTCCCTGGATAAATTTTCTCGACCTCCGTACCTGGATAAATTCTTAAATTCTTAAACTCTTAAATTTTTAAAAGTCTTAAACTTAAAATCATATTTCACTTATCAACTAAATTTTATTACGGTTAAATAAAATTTAGCTACGGTTAAATAAAATTTAGTAGAAACAATCGTCGGATTGACTCAAGAACAAAATATAAAAGCATATTTATCAAACATCCTTATAACGGAGATAAAAGGACCAGCAGCAATATCAATAAGACGTCTCGAAAATGCAACGTGGGACCAAATAAAAAACCAATTGAAGAGATCCTTTGGTATTCAACAATCTTACCTTAAATTAAAACAAGAAGCTGATGCAGTTAAATTTATAAACGTAAGTCAATATTATCATGATCTTTCTAAAATTTTAGACAAATTAAATTTAAAATATAAATTAGACGATGATTTTCCGATTGAATTTAATACAATTAATAACGGAAAAAGTATTTTAGAAAATTTTTTGAATAAACTTCCTCGCGCCGATAGTATGTTTTTAAGAATTAAGGACTGGAATTTCTAATATTCCTGTCTTAAATAAAAATAATTATAATTTAAAAAATTGTAATAATTTTAATAATAATAAGCAACAAAGAGCTAATGCTAACTCTTATTCTCCAAATAGAAATAACTCTTATAATAATTCGGGATTTTTTAGAAATCAAAGACCAGATTATTCTAACTTTAATAACTCTCCAAACAATTTATTTAATAATTCTCAAAGTAATAGATTTAATCAAAATAATCGATTTAATCAAAATCAAAATAATAAATTTATTCAAAATAATAGATTTAATCAAAACCAACATAATCGTTTCAATCGAAATCAATATCAAAATTCGGGAATGTCTAATAATAATAACGATAGACAAAGTGAACCAATGGATGTTATATAAATACAATTGAACAAAATTTTCGTTTACAGCCTCAAAGAACCCATTATCAATAGTTGAATTAACAATAAATAATAAAAAATTCAATTGCTTAGTAGATACCCGAGCATCAATATCTTTAATACATAATAGCCTTTTTCCAAATATAAAACGCATTAAAATAAGAAAACCAATTGAAATTTTTACCTTATTTGGAAAAAATCAAATTACCAATGAAATAATAACCGACGTACCAATAGAATTTAATCATGATTCTACAATGGTTTGGAAAATTTGGAAATTTAATAATAAAAAATTCGATGCTGTACTAGGTCAAAATATTTTTAGAGCGGTAGGTGCAAAAATTGATCTAGAAAATAATACAATTGAAATTATGGGAAAAATTACTAGTTTTATTAACTCTTGTCCTTATAGTGACCTAAACTATCTATATTCTTTAGATATCAGTAATAATAATATTTTTAATTATATTAAAACTGACCATCTTAACGAAGAAGAATATAAAAAATTAAAAAAAATTGTTGTTGAAAATAAAGACTTGTTTTATCAAGAAGGTCAAAAATTGACTAATGTTATTGATATTAAACATAAAATCATTACGAAAGATAGTCAACCAATATATTCCAAAATTTATAGATTCACTAAAATTCATGAACAGGAAGTAGAAAAACAAGTTTCAGAAATGTTGAATCAAGGAATAATAAAACATAGCAATTCACCCTACAATTCTCCTATTTCGGTTGTCCCGAAAAAATTGGATAATTCTGGAGAAAAGAAGTGGAGAATTGTTGTTGATTATAGGAAACTTAATGAAATAACTATAGATGATAAATTTCCTATTCCAAATATAGAATCACTCTTTGATAAATTAGGTAAAGCTCAATACTTCACCACTCTAGACCACGCTAAAGGATTTCATCAAATCCTAGTTGATGAAATTGATCAAGCGAAAACAGCAAACGGACATCCAATATCGACCCCACAAGGTCATTATGAATATGTCAGGATGCCTTTTGGACTGAAAAATGCTCCTGCTACTTTCCAACGAATGATAAATTACGTATTACGAGATTTTATTAATATTATTTGTGTTGTTTATATTGATGACATACTAATCTTTAGTACATCACTCCAAGAACATATAATAGCTATTTCGAAAATATTTCAAAGGTTACGTAAATTTAATTTAAAAATCCAACTAGAAAAATGTTCATTTTTCGCAAAAGAATCTGAATATCTAGGTCACTTGTTAACCAATAATGGGATTAAACCTAATCCAAATAAAATTCAAGTTATAAAAACTCTTAAACTTCCAAAATCTTGCAAAGCAATAAAAAGCTTTTTAGGTATAACAGGTTATTACCGAAAATTTATTAAGGATTATGCTAAAGTAGCACAACCTCTTACGAATTCTCTTAAAAAAAATAATAAAATCGACATAAATAATCCAAGGTATATTGAATCCTTTGAAAAACTTAAAGAAATAATTACAAAAGATCCAATATTAAAATATCCTAACTTTATTCAGAAATTTACATTAACTACTGGTGCGAGTCAATATGCAATAGGGGCTGTGTTATCGCAAAACGGACATCCAATATCCTTCGCAAGTAGAACACTTAATGAACATGAAATTAAATACAGTACTATTGAAAAAGAACTTTTAGCCATTGTTTGGTCTACCAAATATTTCAGACCTTATTTATATGGAGTTAAATTTTCAATAAAAACAGACCATCGTCCTTTAGTTTGGCTAAATTCCTTAAAGGAACCTAATTTTAAATTACAAAGATGGAAAATAAAATTAAACGAATTCGATTTCGAAATAGAATATGTTAAAGGGAAGGACAATAAAGTAGCTGATTTCTTGAGTAGGATTGATACGAAAAATAATGAAATATTTATATTAGAAACTGAAAATAATTGTGAAATTAATAGTGAGATGGCGACAATTCATAGCGGTGCCGAAAATTTTGGTAACCATTTTCCAATTGTTGATAATGTCGTAAATAAATATTTTACACAAATTCATCTTGTTAAACACAAATTACAAGAATTAATAGTAATATATAAAAAACATAGATTAATATATATATCTGAAGAAAATCTTAGAGATGAAAATTATTTAAATAATACATTACGACGTTTGATAAAGAAGGGTATAACGGGAATTTATACTGAATTAGAAGATAGTCAATATGCTATCTTACAAAATAAACTCATTAATTTATTTAGTAACGATAACAAAATTAAGTTTGTTAAATGTACTAAAAATGCAAAGAATGTTGAAAATGAATTAGACTTAATAAAAGTAATTAAAGAATTTCATGAAAATACTAATCATAGGGGTATTTTAGAGAATTTTTCTGAAATAAAAACTTATATTATTTTCCAAAATTAAAAGATTATATTTATATATATATTAATAATTGTGACATATGTAATCTAGCTAAGTGTGATAGGAACCCTACTCAATATAAATATCAAACATCAGAAACTCCATCAGACCCAAATGAAATAGTTCACGCTGATGTGTTTTATCTAAAAAAAGAAAAATTCTTAACTACTATAGATAGATTTACTTAACATTTGTCAATATGAAAATTAAATGATAGAAATAGCGTAACAATAGTTCAAGCTTTAAAACTTAGAAATTCATTATTTGGTAAACCAAAAAAATTTATATTTGATAATGAATTTGATGGATTAAATTTAAAAGATTTCTGTAGAACAGAAAATATTGAAGTTCATTTTACCTCTCCGCGAAGTCATACAGGTAACTCTGATATAGAAAAAGCTCATGGAACAATTACAGAACATATTAGAATATTTAATATCACTCAATCGAATTTAGATACTGAAAGTAAAATTTTGAAAGCAGTCGAAATGTATAATAATACCATTCGCTCAACTGTTGGAGTGAAACCAATAGACTTTCTCAATGGTAAGGTTACAAATTTCGAAAAAATACGAAATTTAATTCAAGAAAAAAAAGATAAAGTTATAAAAGACTTAAATAAAAATAGAAAAGAGTTTAATTTACCTAATACTAAAGATATCCTTATAAAAAACCCAGCAGCTTTAAGATATAAAGAATTACCTAGATATAAGAAAATAAAATACTTAATTACAAAAAATAATTTAACTGATATTAGAAAGAAAAATATTTATCCTTCCCGTATTAAAAGAAATTTTAAAAACTTTTCAGATTCGTATAATAATACCAATCATGTTACTCGCCCTAATCAGCCCGGCTCAAGCCCTGATTAATGTTGAAAAACTAGATACCGAAGCTGGTTATACTATAATTCAACAAGGAAAAGTTAAAATAATCAAAAATTATTCTAAAATTATTCATATTATTGATTTAAATGATATAGAAACTATTCTCAATATGATAGAATCACAAATACAAACCACATTTATTTTACCTGATGATGAAAATATGTGTATTAAACATATAAGAAAACTTAACAAAATAAAACATACATTCAAAACTCTAATACCATTTAGACATAAGAGAGTTTTAGTTAATGTTGGCGGAACCTTTTTGAAGTGGATTTTTGGCACAATGGATGAGGAAGATAGAATAGAAATAGAAAATAATTTAAAAATATCGAATGAAAACATTCATAATGTTATTACAAGTTCTAATAAACAGGTAAAAATAAATGACATTACTCAAAAAAATATAAACAATCTACAAGAAAACATTTCCAAGAAATTAAAAGTTCTTTAGTAATTATTGCTAAATCCACATTAATATTTATTGTGAAAATACCAGATTTAAGTTCTACAAATGCTATTATATATAAAATTATACCAATTCCTAATATAAATAATGAACCAGTTGATATAGAAAGCTCTGATATCCTTTATTTTGAAAACAAAACATACTATTTTGGTTTTGGTCAGGAAAGATATAAAAATAAATTAAAACCAGTAAATAAATGTCTTTCAAATTTATTTTTTAATTGTTGTAATAATTGATCAAAGATCATGAAAATTGACTCAGAAATTATAGAAATTGAGATAGGTTTAATTTTAATAACAAACGGCATAAATATTGGCTTAAAAAGTAATTGTAATAATATAAAATATACTTTAAATAAAAATTATATAGTTTCTTTTAACAATTGTACTACAAAATTTAATAAAATAAAATTTACAAATAAACAAAAAGAATTTAAACAAAATATTGTAATACCAGGTTATTCTAAAATGAAAAAAATAAATACTACTTTAAATTTAAAAGATTTACATATTATGCAAATACAAAATAATAAAGAAATTAAAGAAATTGTTTATAAGAAAAAACAAAGTAGTATATAATACATATATTCTAATACAATTTTTATAACAAGCCTAGTAATAATATTTTTAATAATAATAATATTGAAATTTTGTAAAAAAAAGAGAAATCAAACAATTAATGAAATTGAAACAATAAATTTTTCACAGGAGTATAAAAATCTTAAGGATTAGGGAGTCATATATCTAATGAACGAAGTCCTTAATGGCATCATTGCCTCGACTTCCGTCCCTGGATAAATTGTCTCGACCTCCGTCCCTGGATAAATTCTTACATTCTTAAACTCTTAAATTCTTAAAAATCTTAAACTTAAAATCATATTTCACTTATCAACTAAATTTTATTACGGTTAAATAAAATTTAGCTGATTTGACAAAATCTTAAAAATTATTTTTGTTCTTATCTTATAAACTCTTGAAATATTATAAAATATTTTTTGTGTTTATAAAAAAGTATCATATTACAATTTTTGATAAAATTGTTTTTCTTTATAAAATGCATTTTTAAATAATTGTTTGATTTCATTAAAAATAAAATCAAACAGAAAAATTAGTTTAAGTTCGGTTTTGAAACAGTAAAGTGGTTTATGGTTTATAATAAATAAATATATATATTTTAATTAATCTCAAAAAGAATAATTTGTTTTATTTGAAGCTAAGTTATATTTATATCTTAGTTTTATAAAATATAAAACTTGCATCCTTCCATTCTGATATCTGAATTATAACTAAATTAGATAAAAGACTGTCTAATATTGAACTTTCTATGAGTAAAAACAAATTTTTATTTAATAACCAATTTTATTATGTTTGAGCATATATGTACATATACATATTAAAACAATTTTTTAAAGCACATCTCTTAAAATTTGATTGGTTCAGTGAATGAATAATACAAACTGTATTCTTGTAATTCTTTCAATTTTGGAATGTCGTCTCCTAAATCTACTACTGTAGTTGTAAATTGTAAATATTTGTAAAGAATGTGTCTTTTTTGTTTTCCTTTTACGTAAATGGTATATGATTAAAAAATTTTTAATATTAGCGGAAGGTTGTTATAATCAATGTTTCCACTTATCCATTCCAGACCATTAATATTTCTATTGTTGTAGATATTTTAGTTTATAGTTTTTTGATTTAATTCCTGTTGCGGATAAGGTGGTTTAAATAAATAAAACTCTGATAATAAAGAGCCCTGTTTAAGTCTGGCCATCTCCTTTACAAAATTTTGTTTTCCGTTATCGACTACAAACTGAAAATCAACAAATATTATTCTTTTCTGCATAATGTAATTCATTCAGATTCATTCAGAAAAATAATATTCATTCAGATCAAGGAAAATAATTTTTTAATAGTAATTTTCAAAAGTTAATGACAAAACATATACAAAACTAAAGGCTTCAATTTGTGAACGATTTAATCGTACAGTGAAAAATAATATGTAGAAACAATAATATTGAATCAAGTATCGAAGAAAACTGAAAACATATCAAGTATCGAAGAAAACTGAAAAACAATTACTGGAAAGAATATTTAATATTCCAAAGTTATATGAAAAGGCTAAATTAAAAGTAAATGATTTTGTACATACTGGCAAATCCAAGGGAACTTTTCAAAAAGGTTATGAGCCAAATTGGTCTACGGAAATTTTTAAAATAGCTAAAGTAAATTCAACCAATCCCATAACATATTCTTTGATTGATTATAAGGGACAACCTATAATGGGTGGTTTTTATGAGTCTGAACTACAACAAACAAAAAACGCTGATTCTTACCTTGTAGAGAAAATAATTAAAGAAAAAGGAGAAAAAGTATTCGTCAAATGGCTGGGCTTTGATGCTTCACATAATTCATGGATCGATAAAAAAGACATATTAAAATAAAATTCGCAAGCAAATATGTATTTTATAAAGTAAATAATTTTTATTAACATTTTGTTTTAAATTAAATATATATGGAAAATTAATAAATAAATTAAAAACTAACATTCAACATTTAATTTTATTATTTTTTTATCTTATATCCGTATGGTACTGAGTCAAAAATGTTATTATTTTTTTATCTTATATCCGTATGGTACTGAGTCAAAATCATCCAGAAACGTGTGTTTTGTTTTATTTCAGGTATACTGTGACAACAGCGTGTTCTTTTGTTCGTCGGAAATTATGTGATAAAATTTTAACAGGTATTTGATTTTCATAATCAAGTATCATATTTTTTATCACATCAAAATTTATAAGCTGTGAGTTATTATGATTTAACGATATACCTTTAACTTTACAAATAGTTTTATAGGTATTATCGTTTGTGCAAAAAACTTTAAAACCATAATTTTTGGGTCCTCCACTTGCAAATTCGGTAATATAACTACCTGTACCAAATTCACCTTCTAGCTCGTCTTTCACAAAATCACCCACTGGTGGCCTACTTATATATATTATTCTGCCTACTTATATATATTACCGAATCAGTATCGTAGTAAAGTACTCTTTGTTCTAATTTTTCCAAATAACTGTACAGCTTAAGTCTCACCTGAGCTGTTGTATAAGCATACGTTTGCTGTTGTTAATATTTGGGCCGATTCTTCTTTGTACTCCCAGTTAGCTATTATACTATTTTCATTTATTATACCTATAAATTCATTTATTATACCATTATTTTCATTTATTATACCATTATTCAAATTAATGGCAAGATCAGCTATCAAGTCATATAGTTTTGCTGACTGATTTAGAATTGAAATCAGTTTTACGTAAATTTTTCCTCTGACCAAATTTACCCCAAAATGAGTTCAATATTAATTTTGCCAATTATCGTAGACCACCGTTTTTTTTCGATTTTTGATTGTTTTAGTTGTATACCTTCATTTTGTAAAAAATTTTCAATATATATCTATTTTTCAGCATCAGTTGTACAATGAAAAGGAAAACCTGAAGCAGATTGTTTCATTTCTATAAACTTATTCATCATTGTAGTGAAAAGAACTCTTAATTTTTTTATTAACATCATATTTTTCGATATTGTACTCCCATACTTGATATATCTCCAGAATTTTGTAACGTTTTCCTATTTCTTTAATCAATTCATCGATTACCCATGTACCTATTAATACCTTCTGTTCATCATTATGTGTGCATTCAGTTAAAGAGAGCTTTTCTGAACATGTACGACATAAACTGAATATTAATTTATTATTTTGTTTAATAGGTAGTACAGGGTGATATAGTCTTTCGGTGGTAATATTTAACATTTTATTATGCCTTCAGTATTCTCTAGATTCAAATTTTTACATTGATAATGACCACTATGTAGTTTTGGATGTCCAACAGGAAATTTTCCGTATTTGCAAACCCACGGATATAAAGAGCAAACATCAATATATTTAATTTTTTCACCATCTTCACATTTGTAGTAGGTCCTTGTATTGCCAGTTCTACCACCGTAAAACGCATCTCTGGGATTTAAGGGTACTGCGTTTAATATTGGATGTGTGTGTAAACATACCATTTCCTCTTTTGTTTGCAATTGCCTCCTAAAATTACATTCCCACATCTCTATGACTTCATAGCCTAAAGATTGTAAACGCTGACTTCTCAAAACTGTTGACTCGTACCTTGTATTCAATGTTTCATTACCGTTTTTGTATAATATTTTATCGCGATTACGTTCCATACAGCTAGGGTGACCATGATAATAGCAGCCATAAAGTTCAAAAATTTGTTTTGTTTCAGAACAAAATCCATCAACTTTTACTCCATTTATCAATATTTCTTTACCATTTAAAGCATGTTGTATATTTATTTTTTTGCTTTTTCTTCCCATAGCAGTCACTGTATAGCAATTTTTGATTGATTGTTATTTTCACGGTAACTATTTTGCGATAAAATACCAATTGTTTGTGGTCTTAAAATTTTTTTTCTAAATATTAAATTGCAAGTTGAAGCGATTGTACATGCTTCTGTAAATGGGCAAACATTACAGTCATTCATAATAGAAACATCTTTTTTTTTTTTTATTTTTAAGTATTATTACATTATATTTTAACAATTTTTTATTCAATATAAACTTAAAAAAAAAACTACTGGCTTTTTATCCAATATTTTAATTTAATGACCCACAAAGGAGTTCTCTAAGTTAAATAATTTCGAGATTTCTAATGAATGCATTTGTTCGTTATTTTAAACTTCTATTTACATTTTATATATTGACGACAGACAATATATTCATATGATTTCATTTAAATTGAAAATTTATTTTAAAAACAATTAATTATTATCAAAATTTTATTTTTTAATTAAAACATCATACTCTAAAATTTAAAACACTTATGCTATTTATAAAACTACGCTTACACTAAAATTAGACTACTTATCAATAGAAACATCATTTTGACAACACGAAACTAGTTCTTGTTGCATATTAAAAACCAAGTTTTTATTTTCATCATACCATTTTATAAAGTTTGATCTTTCAACAGATTTCATAATATTATGATCATAATATTTATATCAGGTATGGGCCCTGTGTAATCTGCATTTTCCGTTGTATTAAATAGATGTGGAAAATAACCTTTTTTAAATGATGTTTTTAAATCAAATGCTTTAGGTAACTTTGCTAAAGCCATAGGGAAATAATTTAATGAATCAATGAATTTTATGTTACAAAGATTCATCATTACTATTTTTGTCCCCTGCATAATTAGTTCCGGTGTTAAATAAGTTTGTAATAATATATAATTTAAAACATACTGATGGTCAAATGCTTTTCCATTATGCGCTAATACAGTTACTTTTTTGAATTTCTTACTTAGCGCTAATAAATCCTGCACAAATTTTTTAATAACATAATTTCTTTTAAGGATTACTTCACGAAATCCACATTTCTGACAATAATACAATTTTTCAATATTTATACACGTACCGTTTTCCATATACACATAAATTTGGTTCATGTTGTTTAATTTCTTTTATCATATCAACATCAAGAACTTTTTCCGAGATAATTTTTTCCTGCACAGTTTCAAGATCATAGAAAATAAAAAGAATATATTTCGTTATCGGTATGCGATTATCAATCTGTATAAAACATTGATGTTCTTTTGGGACATGTAATTTACAGATTTTACAAAAAAACTCACCACAAATGTGTGTTCTTTGATTTGGTAGCATTTTAAACATACCAGACAACGTTTTAAGGTATTACAGATACTCTTATTATTTGATCCTGACGATTGATGATTGCTATAACATATATTATTTAAAAAAAAACGATTACACAGACAACATGTAATTTTTGTACAGTAAACAGGGTGGTGATTGACCACAACGGCTATAGATTTTGCATGTATCACAAAAATAACTACAACAAAATGCTGCAGTGAGCGAAGTTATCACATTAAAATGATTTTCGTGATACAGGAGATTTAATCTTTTTTTATCCCCAATTCCCTGGAATACAACATCTCTTCCTTTACAACCATATTTATATACAGAAATTTTATAATCTTTCAAATGATCTTGAAATTTCTGTAGTTCTTCTATTCCAGCCCCTTCTGACGGAATTTGTACTCTTGATTCTTGTAAAAGCTGCATTGTACGTATGGTCTGCATTTTACCAGTATCTTTTCTTATTTTAGCTTTATCCTTATCATTTTCAACTGTAGCTATAGCTACAACTAAAGCTCTTGGTAAACATAAATAATCTGAATTGTTAATTTTGATAATACCTCTACGTTTGATACATTCTTCGTTAAATGTAAAATATTTCCTGTTTTTTCCCTGCCCAGTCGGCATTTTTACACTTGTCACAGATAAGCAGAATGTATCTGTTGACATTCCTTCAGATTTACTCTGAAATATTTTACATATTAAATCCCAGACATCTTCCATTGCAACTGTATCTGCGGCCCTAAAACTCATCCATCCTTGTCCTCGTTCTGCAAAACATTTCCGCAAAAGCCCATTTTGATAATACCCACTTGATCTGTAGATAACAAAGCGTTGGTTGCATATGCAACGATTTCTTCTATTGCTGTTTTTATTCACGTAATTGGATTCTCGTTTGTGGGTACATCTTTGATGTTAAACTATACTTTTCGTGCGTTCAAATTAAAACGTCTAATTTGAATGTTAGATTCACTTTTAATTAAAAACCATGACATTTTTGAAATAGTAACACTGTATAGTAAGTCTTATAATAAACTAACGTATAATATGAATAGAATCTGATTTTATAAAATTTATCTTATTTTCAGATTTTTTATTATATTATTAAATAAATATAAAACGTTTAATTGTTACTTCTTAATATAAAATGTAGTTTATAAAGATAATTTGCTTGAATAAATTTAAAATCATTGACCATTCATAACATTACGTATATTAATTATTTAAAAGTTTTGAATTCAGAAATTCTCTACATATTGTTGGGGTGAAAATCCCATAATCAAAACAATTATGATAATACTTGTTCAAAACAATTATGATATAAAGTTCTTTTTATTAAAAAGTAATAAAAAAAATGTAATCATTATAAAATTCATCAAGCTGAAATATAAATTACATTTTTTAAACTGATTTATCTACACGTAATAAGTGTATTAATTTTTAAAAGTTATGAAATGCAATAATCCATTACATAGTGTTGAACTAAGAATTACAGAACCAAAACAATTATGCAAATGTACCTTTAAAGAATATTTGCAACATTATAATATAGTTCTTTTTTATTTTCAGTTCTACCAAATAAATATAAAAGGTAATTGCATTTTATTTCAAATATTCATATTAAATATTGCATGTCTAGTATTAAATACAAATTATAAAAAACCTTATTCCTTACCTATATTTCATAATAAATATTGCGTAGATTAATAGTAAAAGTTATAAGACAGTAACATGCATAATAAATAATTTTAGGTTTAATCATTTATTTACAGAATAAATTAAAATTTTATATTTCTAGTATGTATATTCTAGACTGATTTTTTTGCTATAAATACAGAACATTTCTGAAAATAGTTATCAGTTCAGAAGAATAAATAGTCATATTCATTTAAACATGGTAATTTTCTAATTTTATTATTTTTTTTTTAAATAATATAAAACTTCTTTTATTTACAGTCATTTTTACAAAAATTCACCGAAGCAGCTGCCGGATCCGATAGAGCAATATATACGAGATTGGATGATCTCATCGTAGATAAATTATACCAAATAGAGAAATTTTCGTTTGCAACTTCGAAGTATGGTAAAGCCGTGACTGTATTACTAACGAACACAACTAACATGGGCGACCAGGGATAACCGCTGCTGGTATATCTGCTTAGCAGAATTGCTCAAACCATCAGCAATGATGAGGAGCTGGAAGAATTAAATAACGAAATGAATTTTTTAATTTTCAAGGGTCCTAATCCTAACAAAAGGAATATGGCCCTTATTGAATTTAAAAGCGAAATGTTGTTCGGCCTGGCCGGAACTGGGGTTTCATCTTCTGATGGTGAATTGTTGATCGGCTGCTTGGAGCTGGGAACTGGATGAAATGGATGTAATAGTCTAGTCTAGATGATCCGCGTGGTTTCTGCCTTTTATTCGGGTATAAGTGGACTGTATGATTTTGTTGATGAGTATTTATTAATATGGCCCAGATATTAATAAATATTATTCTGATGATATTAGCTGGTTAGAATATATTAATTCTAACTCCAACTTTTAAAATTAATATTTATATTAATTTTTATAATAAAAATTAAAACCACGCTTGTTTTCAACAAGAAAAATCCTTTTTTTTAATTTTATACGTTATAATAAATTTTAAGTGCTCTTGTAATGAGATGCTAAACTAGATTAAAAAAAAATTAAAAAATTTTTCCAAGAAAGTTACAACTAAAAGAAATTACCGTTTTAATTTTTTAAGAAAAGAGCAAATAAATGAGTAATTGCATATACAATGATATTACAACAATATATATATAAAGAGTATAAATATGAATTTTTGAAATGTACTACATTCAAGGTTACATTTTTTTTTTATACAGTTGGCTGTCACTATCTCGAACATTTTGGGGCGTCCAACGATGATACTATTCATAAACATTCAGTTTATTGTTCGAGATCGATCATACGCAGAACACATTATGATATAGATATCAACTTTCCTATGGCATTTCCTTCCAATTTGTAGAGTAATACTCTGAGGTTGTAAGCGCCTCGGCTCGCTGTTGGATTCATTACCAATCTCAGGCCAGAAATAAAGTGTATTGAAAGGAAGAAGGGATATAGGATAAGGGATAAAAAGAGAAGGATCTAGGTTTATCATAGCGTAAGCTTGTTTTTTTTTTGTACATCATAATTTTTTTATTTAGTTGTTGAGCGATGAAACATTAATGCGAAAAAATTTAAAGAACATAAAAAATAGTGACCCAAAAATGCTACATTAAAAAAAATCTGTTAGAGATCAAATTATTGATAACAGCATTTATATTTAAAACTGAAGTACAATATGAAAGGCAAGTAATGCAAAGATACAAAGATATAATATAAAATGGTTAAGTTTGTTTTCGGTGAAAACCGCAAAGGAAATCAAAAAAGAGAAACAGAAAGAGATTATTGTGGAGGGATTAGTGGAGATTCCATTGGAAGAACACACAGCTTGGCCACGTGACGTATGACATCACCATGTTGTGTTTTGATGGTAGCTATTCTTACCTTATGGTCTTTACCAGGGTGAATTCTGGTAACTCTTCCTAATCTCCACTCCGTAGGGGGTAAATTCTCTTGTTTGAGCACCACCATATCACCAACTTTGATGTTTTCTTTGCAAGCTCTCCCCTTTGGTCGTTGATGCAATTGTGAAATATATTCCTCTTTCCAGCGTCGACAAATGATCTGTTGAAGTTGGTGCATTAATTACCATCTTTTTAAGGAGGTTACCGGTACTTCAAGCAAATCAGTTTCCTGGGGAGAGAGTAAGTAATCTCATATAAGAAAATGACCCGGAGTAAGGCACGTTGGGTCAGTGGGATTATTACTGATTGGGGTGAGGGGTCGTGAATTCAAGCAAGCCTCGATTTTTGTAAGGATCGTAGCCAATTCTTCGACAGTGAATATGTATGATTTCGTTACGCGACGAAGATGATGTTTTACAGATTTTATTCCGGCTTCCCACAAACCTCCATAATGTGGGGTTCCAGGTGGTATAAAATGCCAGTGAAGACCGCGGGAAGAATATATTTTTGCGGTGTAACTACTGCCATCTTTCATTGCCTTTTTATACCCAGCTTGTAGGAGTCGGTTAGCGCCAACAAAGTTAGTTCTATTGTCGGAGTACAGATTGGAACAGAGACCGCGTCGAGAAATGAACCTATCGTGGCTAAGAATGACGTCGAAGTGAGATCTAAATGTACGGCTTTCGTTGAAAAGCATATGAATAAACATACATAACCTTTGGTGGTTTGGGAAGGAGCAAACCGGCCTTTCCTATTTTTGAGGCTAGTAGGTCCGGTGAAGTCAAGACCTACGTTATGTCTAAATGCAAACGGACTTTCTAAACTCACTCGTTCGCGAGGCAGTGCGCCCATGATCTGGCTTCTAGTTGTTTTTCTTTAATTTAAGCTGTTCCCCCCGTGTAACGTGGCTCATTAGCTCATTAAGCTGTTCCCCCCGTGTAACGTCACCTTGTGCACGTGATCAACTAGCAATCGGACTAGATGAGAGTTGGACGGTAAAATGATAGGTTATTTCTCGCTATATGAAAAAGCAGAATAAGCTAAACGACCATTTGCTCGCATGACGTCGTGGGTGTCCAGAAATGGATTTAAGGAAATAAGAGAACTTTTTTGAGCCACTGAACTGGAAGCGATAAGCTGTGCATACTCTTTAATAAAATGACATCTTTGTGTTAGACGTGTCAAACACAATTTACTATCGTTCAGTTCCTTTTGGGGCAAATTTACGGTGTTAAGTCGTGGCTTCGGGAAAGTGAGTTATTAATAAAACGATACATGTAACCTATAGCGCAGGGCTTTGGAATACGAGGAGAATCTTTTTAATAATTCCTGTTCACCTATCACTGTCTCATTAGCAGTTTGTGTAGCGAAACTTTTTACTGCCATCTCTTCGAGGTGATCAACAATAAGAGGAGTTTCAAGGTGTGGCCAACTCTCTGCAGGATCGTTAATCCAAGGGGGGCAATGCCACCTGAGCGGATTAGATATGAGATCGGTAGCAGATACTCCACGTGAGGCAAGATCTGCTGGATTATGTTCGGACCGAATGTGTCGCCACTGAGCATCCCCTACTGCATTGAGTATCTTCGTCACTCGTTTTGCAATAAATGTTTTCCACCTTGCAGGTGATTTCTTAAGCCAGGCCAGGACGATCATAGAATATGTCCATAAGAAAAATTGGTAATTCTCTAGGTTGAGACCCTCCATGATGGATTTGAGCAACTTCGCGAGTAAAACCGCACCGTTGAGTTCAAGACGAGGGATTGAGACTGTCTTTACTGGGGCTACTTTAGTCTTAGATGAAACTAAGTTTGTAGAAACCTGTCCGGTTGAATCGACAACACGTAGGTATACTACAGCTGCTATGGCTGATTGAGACGCATCGCAGAAGCCATGGAGTTGCGCTTCACACGTGGGGTTATTATTTAGCCAGCGCGGTATCTTAATATGCGCGATATGCGCGATATTAGGCAAATCAGAGTAAAAATGTTGCCACTCAGACAGCCGGATGGGTTTAACGGTTTCGTCCCAACTGGTTTTATCTTTCCAGATATTCTGTAATATAATTTTTGCTGTGATAACTACCGGAGACAGCTATCCAGCCGGATCGAATAATTTAGCTATATTTGAGAAGATTTTACGCTTTGTAAAGGGGGGATCGTTAGAGAATTTTTGAAATTTAAAAATAAAAATATCTTCTTGATTCTTCCAATAGATAAAATTTAATGATAGTAATGGTTCCGTGATTCGGTCTGCGGCAGGTATCTGTTGTAAAAGGTTGTTATCATTGGCTGACCATTTTTTCAGGGTGAAACCTCCGGCAGTTAAAAGATCTATAAGCTGTCGTTGTACCTCTATCACCGAAGGAATGTCATACCCACCGGACAAAACGTCGTCGACATAAAAATCGTTTTTTAAAACTTCAGAAGCTATTGGAAAATTGTGTGCTTCATTCTCAGCTAATTGCATGAGAGTGCGAATGGCTAAATAGGGGGCGCAGTTAACGCCAAATGTCACGGTTTATAAACGGTAATCGCGAACTGGATCGTGGGCCGATTTTCGAAATAAGATACGTTGATAATCTGCATGCTTTGGATGAATCCGTATCTGCCGATACATCTTCATTATGTCCGCCGTGTATACAAAAGGAAATTTCCGCCACCGGAGAATGAGAATCATGAAGTCTTTTTGTAAAGTGGGGCCAGTGTATAATACATCGTTGAGGCTAAAACCATTTGCAGATGACGAGGAAGCATTAAAAACCACTCGTAATTTTGTGGATAAACTCTCGGTTTTTACGACTCCATGATGAGGTAAATAAAAACTGTCAAATTTGTACGGAGAATCAAGTTTCGCTTTTTCCTGCGGTACTATAGGAGACATATGGCCTAATGTAAGGTATTCTTCCACGACCTCGTTATATGTTGCTTGTAAGTCTCCTTTTTTCTGGATAGATTTCTCCAGACTTAAAAATTGTTTTTGCGCAATACCTCTGGAAGGACCTAAAAATATATGTGCTGGGTAATTGGGCTTAAAAGGAAGCTGAACCGTATAAGTTCCATCAGAATTTCTATAAGTGGTTTCAATATAAAGTTTTTCACAATAGATATCTTCCCGAGATAGCGGTTTGGAATCTAGCACTTCTTCCGATTCCCAAAACTTTTCTATTTGCTGGTCTAATGAGGTCTCATTGAAAAAACTGCCAATTGTATCTGCGTTTTTCTGGATCGCGGTTATCCCGAATAGCAACCAGCCAAAAACTAAGTTTTGCGCGACAACATAATTATATTTTTTGACCCCTTCTAATAATATTTGCGAGTACAAATCTGCGCCAATAACCAGCTCGATTTTGCCTGGTTTATTAAAGGTATGGTCCGCCAGTTGCAACGAGCGCAATTCTATGTTGGACGAATCATCAATCTGGTGCTTTGGGAGAGTCCCGGTTAGTTTTGGTAATACGAAACTGTCTGCTTGTATTTGTATCGTAGGATCGACTAATGACGAAATTGTAAACGAGCATCTTTTTTGAGCGAGTCCCCCTTTCGCAGAATTCACACCTACAACTCTTACAGCCGTAGATTTTGAGGGGATCCTTAACCGTTGTAGCGCCGATTCAGCCAAGAAGGTGGATTCTGACCCAGGGTCTATCAGTGCTCTAAGTATATAAGTGCAGTCATTGTTAACTATTTTCACGTGGGCAGTGGCTAATAAAACTGACATTTTGGATACATTTGTATTACTAGAGTATTCAACCGTATGATATGAATGAGACGCCGTAATAGCTGGGGGCTGTTCCCCGGATTGTGTAGGGCGAGTTGTAAAACTTGGAGAATTTTGAGAAAAACTCGACTGATTTTGATCAGTGTCTTTTGGGTTTACCGAATTTATGTGCAGCAACGTATTATGACGTCGGCCACATTCATAACAAATGAATTTGCTACTACAATTTTTAAATAAATGAGATGATGCAAAGCAATTTAAGCAGAGATTATTTTGCCTAACCGTTTTTTGACGTTCTCTTACCGTTTTTTCTAGAAATTTTGAACATAGCCGAATCGAATGTTTGCCTTTACAAATAGGACACGCGAACTTCAACTTGAAATTTGATTTTGAGGTGGTTGCAAAAACCTGAACTGTGCTAGTTTTGTGAGTTTTTTGAGCGATACTCTGCTTTGTCTTGTCTTTACCTATAGCTTCTAACGTAAGTACACGAGCTTTGAGGAATTGTTCTAAAACTGACCATGTTGGTAATTCCCGGTGATTGGTTAAACTTTGTTCGAACAGACCTCTGGTATCCGAGGGTAAACTCTGAGAGATAATATGCACGATTAGGGGGTCCCAATGTGAGACCGCAATACATCGTTTACGGATTCATAAAGCTTTTTAATTCCGTTTACTGACTCACAAGTAATTGGATTTATATTAAGTATATTCTTAATGTGCATATTTACCAACAATCTTTTATTTTCATATTGGAGTTCTAACGCGTTCCAAGCTAAGGTAAAATTGTTGGCTTCGACAGGGAATTTATGTACTATTCGTTCGGCTTCATGGTTCGTCTTTCGCCGGAGGTGGTGCAGCTTTTGAACATCAGAAAGGGCTGTAGAATTTTTGAAAATAGCAGTGAACATATCACGAAAGGATGGCCATGACTCATATGTTCCATAAAAATCATCAATATCGATGGCTGGTACCCTAATTTGTTCCGTATTTACGGCTTGCTGAACCGAGTTAACGGGGGGCGACAATTCTCGCTTTGGTACCTTGATTAATAACTGATCTTCAACACCACCTAAAAATTTCGTATACGATTCTTGCGCGATTCTGTACTTTTTCTTCGCATCGTCTTTGCAACCTTCAATTTTTGGTTCGGTTTGCAAATTGATAGCTAGAGCAGCCAATTGGAAAGCTTCATACGATACTCTTAATTCGTCCCAATCTTTGGTTATTATAGCCTTCCTCGCTAATAGTGCATGTGAAAGGGTGCTAAAATCATTTGTGGGAGTGAGACTGACCGTGTCTTGAAAGGTTGCAAATGCGACAACCAATGTTTTATATTCCTCCATGTTTTAATAATAAAAAGTCAGACTCGTTAATTATGACAAAATCGGAAACCAAATAGATATTGTTGGAAACAAAAAACAAAAAAACCGAACAATATATATTATTAACGAAGGCTAACAATATTCAAAATTCAATTATGATCCAAAAACTTAAACGTTTTTTTTTGCACCTTAAATGTTGTTTTCTTTAAAAAAAAAACACTAAAAAAACTATCATAAATTTTTTTAAAAAAAGTGGATACCCGGTATAGTAGCTAAAAACTAAACTTTTCAGCATAAATACCTTGAATGTTGTTTTTCAAACAAAAACCATCAAAAATACTATCAAGGTTTGAAAAATTGGACACCCGGTATAGCAGCTTAAAACTAAACTTTTTCAGCTTGAATGTTGTTTGCTAAAAAAAAAACATTAAAAAAACTATCAATTCTTGAAAAAATAGGACACACGGTATAGTGGCTAAAAACTAATCTTTTTCAACATAAATACCTTGAATGTTGTTTTCTAAAAAAAACATTAAATAAAATATCAATTTTTAAAAAATTAGGCACCCGGTATAGTAGCTAAAAAATAAACTTTTTCAGCATAAATACCTTGAATGTTGTTTTCTAAAATAAACATTAAAGAAAACTATCAATTTTTAAAAACATTGGACACCCGGTATAGTAGCTAAAAACCAAACTTTTTCAGCATAAATACCTTGAATGTTGTTTTCTAAAAAAAAACATTAAAAAAAACTATCAATTTTTGAAAAAATTGTACACCCGGTATAGTAGCTAAATACTAAACTTTTTCAGCATAAATACCTTGAAAACATTAAAAAAACTATCAATTTTTGAAAAAATTAGGCACACGGTGCCTAATTATAGTAGCTAAAAACTAAACTTTTTCAGCATAAATACCTTGAATGTTTGTTTTCTAAAAAAAAACATTAAAAAAACTATCAATTTTTGAAAAAATTGTACACCCGGTATAGTAGCTTAATACTAAACTTTTTCAGCATAAATACCTTGAAAACATTAAAAAAACTATCAATTTTTGAAAAAATTGGACACTCGGTATAGTAGCTAAAAACTATATTTTTTCAGCATAAATACCTTGAATGTTGTTTTCTAAAAAAAAACATTAAAAAAACTATCAATTTTTGAAAAAATTGTACACCCGGTATAGTAGCTTAATACTAAACTTTTTCAGCATAAATACCTTGAAAACATTAAAAAAACTATCAATTTTTGAAAAAATTGGACACTCGGTATAGTAGCTAAAAACTAAACTTTTTCAGCATAACTACTGTTGTAATATTTCTTTTATTACAATCATACAAGTTCTATTATATTCTTTATTTTTTCTTCTTGTTTATTATCTCACCTTTCATTTAAAATGTTAATTAGTCTTCTATTATATTCTTTATTTTTGAATACAACTCTTTTTTTTATATTTTACTAATTTTAACTTTTATTTCAATTTACTTATTAACTTTCATCATAATTTAATTAATACAATTTTTCTTTATATTAAAATTTGTTTATTATTTTAAATTTTAATCTTGAACTTTTCCCGATCGATTTTTAATTAACAATTTTAATTTTAATATTTTAAAAATCAACTTTATCCGATCAACTGTCTGACTTTTTTTAATTTTATCCGATCAACTGTCTGACTTTTTTTAATTTTTGGCTTTCCAAAATCTTTCCAATAAGATTTGGGAAAACCAATCAGCTTCTCCAACAAAATATTTAAAATCAATTTTAATTTAATTGGCTGATTAATTTTACGCGTTGTCAGCACAGAGAAATTATTATTAATTAAATTAAATTATTTCTCTGTGCACGAGCAACGCGTAATTTGAAACTTTTGTTTTTCGAATAATTAATTTTAATAATTTAATTAATTTGAAATGGATTGGAATTTTATAATTTCCGTTGTGAATTGAAGCACAGGGTGCCTCAATTCACAACACCTTCCCTCTTAGAAAAAATATAAGGGTCGAAGAAATTTTTCTTCGACTCTGATATTTTAAAATTCTATTTTTATATATATTTAATATATATTGTTTTTGATTTTTTAATAAAAACTATGTATATTTGTATATATTTACTAACAATTTCTTTTATTAATATATATTTTGTATTTTAAATTTTTTTTTATTTACTTTTTATATATATATATATTTTCTAAACATTTTTTTTGTAAATATTGTTAAATATTTTTTACTAAAAATTCTTATATCTTTGTATACTAGATTTTTTTTCATTTTTCCTCTCTTTAATTTTAATTGATACTTTCTTTTATAAATTTCTTTTATAAATAATATATTTCTTTTAATTTTATTTATATATATTTTTTTTTAAAAATATTTTTATATTCTTGTAATTATATTTTTCTTTACATTTTTTATATTTTTTTTTTTATTTATTTCCTCTTGTTTTTTTTTTGTTTTTACTACAATTAAAATCTTATTGACTTATTTATTTAACAAATTCTAAAAAAATCATTTTGTGTTTACTAAAAATTAATTTTTAATAAAGTTTTATATTTTATATTAAAAAGTAATCCTTTTGTTTTATTAAAAACTTTTATATAAAAAAAATCCTTTTGTTTTATATTAAAAACTAAAAAAAATCCTTTGGGTTTTATTTTATTAATAAAAATTAAATTTTAATAAAGTTTTAAATAAAATTATTTTTATATATATATATAAATTTATTTCATTTTTAGTAAAATTTATGTTTTTTTTTTTTAATATAGACAAATAAAATGCATATATATATTAAAATTTCAGATTTTAAGAAAATGAATATGTATTTAAGGATTAAGGAAATATTTTTGTATATTATCCCTATTATTTGTTTTTGAGCGTTCACGCTCCCCTTTCAATTTTATCCAAAAAAATTTTTTTATTAATTTTTTTTTTATTTATTAATTTTAAAATTTAATATTTTAATATATTTTTTTTATTAATATACTTTATTTTTACGCTTCCACCTATGTTTCTTATATCTATGATTTAATTTTATTATTTTGTTATTTAATTTTCTTAATGGTAAAATAATAACATTAAGAATAGGGGTCAATTTTGGTTTAATATTTTTATTTTTAATACCCGTAGTATCATTTATTTTAAATACAATGATAAAAGTATTATTATTTTTAATTAAATAATTATTTTGATTTATTATTTTTTTCCGTGCCGTTCTTATGGATTTTTCTATATTTTGTATTTCCTTATTTTTGTCTCCTGATGTATAAATTGTTTCCTTATTTATTTCTTTTTCAATATTAACATCACTACTATTTAAATTCAATTTTACTTTTTCCATTTGAATTGTTAAACAAAGTTCTTTTTCTTTATTAATATTAATATTTTCATTAATATTTTCGTTACTATTATTATCTCCAACAAATTCGTATTCTATCAATATACCAGTACAAACTTTTGTACTTAAATCATTTTCCTCTACTACAACTTCTACAGCTTCTACAACTTCTTCTACTATATTTTTATTAAAACATTTTACTTCTATATATTCTTCCAAATAAAATTCTTCCACAATTACTCCTACATTGTCTTCTATAATAATATTCACCTTTTCTTCCTTATTTGATTTAACAATTCCTGTGTTAATATCTTCTTCAAATACAATTATTTCTTCAGTTTTAAAATCATCTGTACAATTTTTAGTTGCTTTCCAGATTTGATTCGTTTTTTCCATAAAATTTTTTGCCTTAGAAAATATATAATTTTTATAGTTTACTATATGCACGTTATCAAAATTTCCTTTATTCATCTGTAATTTATTCGTATTTATATCATTTGATTTTTCTGTATAAATTGTTTGCAATTTACCTTCATCACGTTTAGGGGTCATTGCAATGTTTCCTAAAATACCATTATTTGGTAACTCAATTTTCTTATTCTCGTGTTCTGAGTTTTTTATTAAATTTCCTTCACAAGAGCCTATATTAGAGCTAACAAAATTTATTTTATTATTTTTATTAATTTTATTATTTTCTTCTTTATCTTTTGTTAAATTATTACATAATTCAGGATCTATCCAATAATATTTTTCTAAATTAATTATTGGCTCTTGTAAAGTTATTTTGCCCTCCGAAAGGAATGAGCTGGGCTCTTTTAGTTCACTCCGTCCTCGTTTCCCGAAACCATTGTCATTTTGGATTCATAGGATTTACGAGCTTCACAATTTAAAATTGTATGTCCTTTCCTTGCACACCATTCACAAGGGGTCTTTTCTAAACTTTCTTCGTTATTTAATGCGAGTATCCTTCGATTTGCAAAATTATTATTTCCCGAACGTAGTTTAGAACAATGAGTGGATTCATGTCCATTCATTCCACAATTAGTGCATTGCACTGGTGTTAACTGGCTTTGCCATGTACAATCTCTACTAAGGTGACTTGGTTCACCACACTTAAAACATTTAATCGTCGTATTTGCAGTTGTTCCTTTAAATGGAACCTTGTTATAACCATTATTATTATTACCATTATTATTGTTCCTATTGTTATTATTATTATTGTAATTATTATTATAATTATTATTATAATTACTTGTATTATTTTTATTGTTGTTTGGAAAATTATTACCACTAACCATATTGTAATTTCTGTGAGGGGTCTTATTGTTTTTATTAAAATTATTGTTGCTACTACTGTTTGAGAATTGTTTATTATTATTATTATAATTATTATTATTTGTAAATTGCGCATTATTGTTGTTGTTGTTGTTGTATTTAAAATTCCCTGTGGTTCCCCGGAAATAATTATTATTACTATTATTTCTAAAATTGTTTCCATGATTTAACCGGTTATTATTTGGTTGTTGCCCATGTCCGCCATTTTCATTTAATTTTTTCATCATAGTGGTTAATAAATTCATCATTTGGTCCCCTTGATTATTACTACTATTTTTATCCGAACTCCCTATATTTCCTAAGTTCCTTGTTTCATTCAAATACTGTCGAGCCGCTCCTATGGACACTTTTAAGTTTTCGGGGTTTTTAAAGATTAAATATTGTTTCAATTCTGATGAACGCAGTCGTCCTAAAAATATTCTTTTTGCGGTTATCTCCATTTCATTGATTAAAGCTCGTCCCTCGTTTTGATACCTTTCGTTTAATCTGTTTCTATATGCCGCCAATTTTTCTGCTATTCTTTCCCCAAATAATTCCACTGATTCGTTTTCGTATTGATACATTCCCATCATTTCCGATGCTAATGTAGCCATATCCTTGCTCTCTATAAAACGATTACGTAAAATATCTTTATATTGGTTAAAGTTTTCAACGTTGGCATATCTGAAAAGTGCGTTGGCTGCACCTGTCAGTTTACTTGTAATCAAGATTCTCAATAATATACCCTTTTGTTCGTCTCTGGTCAATTCATATGCTTGATGAGCTAATTCGAGAAAATTGTTCAACTCATTCTCAATATCCAGCCCTACACCCGAAAATGTTGGAACTTGTACTAAAAATGTTTTTATTATTTTTTCCACTGGTAACAATGTTGGTTCCAAATGATACGAGTTGTCGTTTGTAAAGTTTTCCGCAACGTATTCATCTCGATGGGCAATTGGTGGTGGTGCTGGAATAGGGGTCGAGTTTAATCCTGATGGTCCCGGTTTATTTATTGTTCTATTTGTAGTATTTGCCTTTTGGAAATTAAAATAATGGGGGTCATTTATTGGATTCATTTTGTCACTTGTTTTTATATTCAAACTTTTTCTTTCCGTTTTGGCAATTATAACTTTATTTCTCCTAGATTTCCTTTGTTTCGTTATTGGGCCAATTCTGTTGTATTTTGCTCCTGACCTCAATGTTCTAAAACTTTTTCTATTTTCTGATATTCGTTCTCCTTGTACTTGATGTAAAAAATCAACAAAGTTATTTCTATCCAATACTTCTAAATTTGGTTCCGCTTCTATATTTTCTACGTTTGTTTTAGTTTGTTCATCCGAATTTTCAAATTCCGGACTTGAATTTAAAAATGAAAATGTTGATATTCTCTTTGAAAATTTTAAAATTGATTGCGCCAACGTTGGGGGTTTTGAATTTTGCGACATTAGTTTATAAAAAAAAATGTTCAACAACAACAATATATATGTACCTTTTTTTATTTTGTGATTTAGGGGTCATATTTTTAATAAATTTTAATAAAAAAAATTATTTTAGGGGTCATTATATATAAAAATTTCTGACAAAATATATTTTAGGGGGCGAAAAAATTTATTTTTATTTTTTTTCTAAAAATTTTATGTAATTTCATTTATTTATTTTATTTTATTTAACAAAAATCTTTCTAAAATTTTTATTTAAAATAAAATACTCCTTTATTTTTATTTTATTTTTATTTTTCTCATTCCCTAAAAGTATGCAATTATAAAAATTTTTTTTGTTTCTCAAAATTTTTATCAAAAGTAAATATAAGTTTCCCAACTCCTAAAATTATGCAAAAAAAATTTTTTATTCATTTCCAAAAAAAATTTTGTTTTAAAAATGTTCATAGTATGATCCTTAAATGATTTTACAAAAAAAAAACGCGCTTTGCTCTAATGAAATTTACGTATGTCATTTAAAATATTTTAATTAATATCAATATTTTATTAAAAATTT
This sequence comes from Empis stercorea, assembly GCA_949752835.1. Classification (NCBI taxonomy): domain Eukaryota; kingdom Metazoa; phylum Arthropoda; class Insecta; order Diptera; family Empididae; genus Empis; species Empis stercorea. The sequence goes on along the minus strand of OX457087.1, from coordinate 29,779,685 downwards.
ACAAAATTATTTTATATAAAAATGATCAAACGTAATTTGAAAATATATATATATATCATTTTATATATATGTATATATAATTTTCGTCATTACGAACAAAAAATTGAAATTTTAATATAAAATGAAAATATCGGGTAACGAAAAAAAATGTTGGTTATTAAAACCAAAGGATTTTTATTAAAATTTTTTAGCACTTATGTAAAAAAATTTTTTTTATTAATTTCTTTATTTTTACACAGCCCTGTGTCAACTTAGTGCACAATTTTATTTTGCACTTTCTGTATACAGTTTTGTGTTAAATTAAATAAACTTAACCTTTTTCCCCGTAATTAGTTTTGTTACCCTATTTTTATGTCGATTTTACTTTGATAATAATACACTTCTATGTATATTATATTTCACATAAACAAAACTTTATTATAAACTTTTAAATTCAAATTGATCAAAAACGCACAATTTGCAATTTGTACTTGGAGAATAAAAATTTTATTTATACAAATAAAAATTATAATGTATGATAATAATTAATTTTTAATATTTTCCATTGTATATGTATGTGTACATGTGACTTTTATTTAAAAAATTTTACTCATTATTTTTTTATACACCTATGTATGTGTACCCCAATTTTATTTATTTTATACCTATTTTATTTTAAAATTTTATTGAAGAGAGAAAAATTGAAATTAGGTTAACTATTAGGATAGGTTAAGGTTTTTGGTAGATGGTAGTATATAAGAAAATATCATTTTTTTTTTTATATGCATTTTTACACATATATTATTTTAGGGGGTTCTTTCATATGTATATGCATTTTATTTTATTTTGTATTAACTTTGTATATAAAGATTTTAATTCACTAGGAATTAAAAAAAAAGGATTTTATATATATATATATTTTTTATTATAATTTCATTAAGGATTTTATATATTTTTTATTTTATATATTTTTTATATAATTAAAAATTTTAATTTTACTTTTTGGCCATTAATTTAAATTTTTCATAAAATTTTCTTTCTAAATTAACAAATTCTTTTATTTTCTAATAAAAAAATCAATTTTTTATCCTTTTAATTTATTTATAAAAAAAATTCACACAATTTTTTTTTTTTGTCATTTAATTAGATTCAAAAATTTAAATTTTTTAATATTTTGCTAAAAAATAAATTTTATTATTCTCCATTATTAAGACTATTAGATTTGGAGTAATAATAATTATAAAAAATAATGAAGATCCGTATCTTACTAATTTATTACACATTTTTGTAATTTTTTATTAAAGATATTCGTATGTATTTACAAATATAATTTTGTATACTATATGATAAATAATTGAACTTTAAATATTTTAATATGTATAATCAAAGCCGTATTTTAATATTTATTTTAATATGTATAATCAACGGCTTTGGTATAATGACAAAAACTTACAACTTTTATTTAATTTTTTTTTTAACAAAAATTTATTTGCCTCTTCTGCTCTTTACAGCTTCTTGTAATTATCTGCTTCAACTGCTTCAATTTTTTACTGCTTCAACTTTTATATATTTTTTTTACTGCTTCAATCACCTTTATTTTTGTTAAAAAAAAAATTTTATTTTGTATTATAAAAAATTTGTTAAACTTTATATTATATATATTTTTTATTTATTTTAAATCTACTTCTATTAAAATTCTACCACTGTTTTAAAATTTGTTTTTTTTTATAAGATGCTATTTTTTTTTTTAAATTATAATAATTTTATAGATTTTATTTAGTGTTAAAATTATTATTTTTTTTTTATTTTTAGTTAATGTCCACTTTTTTATTTTACGATAGTTTTTTTTTCTCTTTTTATTTAGTTTTAATCTCCCGTTTTACCTTTACACAAATTCTTTTGGATGAGAAACGTACTTCTCATCCTGTCCGCAGCGCCAATGTTGTAATATTTCTTTTATTACAATCATACAAGTTCTATTATATTCTTTATTTTTTCTTCTTGTTTATTATCTCACCTTTCATTTAAAATGTTAATTAGTCTTCTATTATATTCTTTATTTTTGAATAAAACTCTTTTTTTTTATATTTTACTAATTTTCATCATAATTTAATTAATACAATTTTTCTTTATATTAAAATTTGTTTATCATTTTAAATTTTAATCTTGAACTTTTCCCGATCGATTCCACTTAATTAACAATTTTAATTTTAATATTATAAAAATCAACTTTATCCGATCAACTGTCTGACTTTTTTTAATTTAAAATTTTTAATCATAACTTTATCCGATCAACTGGCCTTGATTTTAATTTTTCTTTCTCTTTTATTTTGTTGGAGAGCTTTTTTGGCTTTCCAAAATCTTTCCAATAAGATTTTGGAAAACCAATCAGCTTTTCCAACAAAATATTTAAAATCAATTTTAATTTAATTGGCTGATTGATTTTACGCGTTGTCAGCACAGAGAAATTATTATTAATTAAATTAAATTATTTCTCTGTGCACGAGCAACGCGTAATTTGAAACTTTTGATTTTCGAATAATTAATTTTAATAATTTAATTAATTTGAAATGGATTGGAATTTTATAATTTCCGTTGTGAATTGATGCACAGGGTGCCTCAATTCACAACAATACCTTGAATGTTGTTTTCTAAAAAAAAACAAAAAAAAACTATCAATTTTTGAAAAAATTGCACACCCGGTATAGTAGCTAAATACTAAACGTTTTCAGCATAAATACCTTGAAAACATTAAAAAAAATATCAATTTTGAAAAAAAATTGGACACCCTGTATAGTAGCTAAAAACTAAACTTTTTCAGCATAAATACCTTGAATGTTGTTTTCTAAAAAAAACATTAAAAATAGTAGCTAAAAATATAGTAGCTAAAAACTAAACTTTTTCAGCATAAATACCATGAATATTGTTTTCTAAAAAAAACATTAAAAAAAACTATGAATGTTGTTTTCTAAAACACCCAAACCAAAAAAATATAATTCATATACTGTTAAAACATCTGTGGCGTGATATAATAAAGAATGTTCAATTGCAAACATATATATACGAAGAATAAAATACGAGGGCAGTATAGAAAATCTTTAATTTTTAAAGTTTCGATTCTATTTTTTTTTTTTTGAACAAAATATCACTCTTTATGATTCTTTCTTTCCTTATTCTTCAGGAATTCATACGAAAACAAACCTACAGTATATTTTAAACTAAAATTCAATTAGAGATAATTGCACTATAAAAAATTATATCTTTGCATGACCAACCTTAAAGTTATATCACAAATGTACCAATAATCTGATCAATATGTTTCCCTTAGAAATAATTCCAATTAATATAACACTAATATTCGTTCAACTTCTTATGCGTTTTTGTTTTTCGTAACACAAAAAAAATATTCGTTTGATTATAAAATGTACACTTGTGGTCTTATTTTACGGTACATTGACTAACGTTATTTTATCAATGTGTGTACGAAAGAGAAAAAAAACATTTGCTATGAAAACGCTATATTTGTTTTATTTTTTAGGAAATATTACTTTATTAATTTTTTTTTTTATTATATATATTATGTATATTTTTTTTTCAGGAATATTTTTTTTTGTTTTTCAGCAAATAAAATTTTTTTTTTCTTTAGGAATATTTAGGACAAATGGAAATTTTGCACTTTTTTCTATTTTGAAATTGAATAAATGAAATACCTTTGTTTTTTCGAAGGACTCGAAGGATCGAAGGACCAAATGTTCGGCCTGGCCGGAACTGGGGGTTCGTCTTCTGATGGTGAATTGTTGATCTGCTGCTTGGAGCTGGGAACTGGATGAAATGGATGTAATAGTCTAGTCTAGATGATCCGCGTGGTTTCTGCCTTTTATTCGGGTATAAGTGGACTGTATGATTTTGTTGATGAGTATTTATTAATATGGCCCAGATATTAATAAATATTATGCTGATGATATTAGCTGGTTAGAATATATTAATTCTAACACCAACTTTTAAAATTAATATTTATATTAATTTTTATAATAAAAATTAAAACTACGCTTGTTTTCAACAAGAAAAAACCCTTTTTTTTATTTTATACGTTATAATAAATTTTTAGTGCTCTTGTAATGAGATGCTAAACAAGATTAAAAAAAATTACAAAAATTTTCCAAGAAAGTTACAACTAAAAGAAATTACCGTTTTAATTTTTTAAGAAAAGAGCAAATAAATGAGTAATTGCATATACAATGATATTACAACAACCCAGCAAAAAATATTCCATTGATTCCGTCAATCAGAAATCAATCAACAGTAATTTTTATCATTTATTGGCATGTGCTTTTGAAATGTAAAAAATTGATTACTATAGTTAAGTGGCAATCAATTATTAAACAGTTAATAATTGATTCTAGTAATCATTTTCTGATTGGCTTATTTATTTTTAATCATATGTTGATGTTAAGTAATTAAGTGTCAATGTGAAATAATGTGTCAAATTGAAGTAATATATTCCAGTGTGTACAAAAAGTAAATAATTATAATTATTTTGATTTTTATAAAAAAAGTTTATTATATTTAAATGTAAGTAAATTTTAAAATGGTTTTAATAATAATAATGGACAAGATTTACTTAACTTAAGAGAATTAGAGAATCTGAAAGCGATAATGAAATTGATTCAGGTGATGAAGACATAACTTTGCAGCTTCATCAGGGTAGAGAAAATGAAATTTAACAAGCACAGAATCCACGCGCTCAATAGAAAATATAATACATATGACTCAATAGAAAATGATTTGGATTCCAATACAGATGAGGCTAGTGAAAGTGAGGAAAAAGATGACAATTATTTGTCTGAAAATTATTGCTTTAACTTAATTTTATTTCATTGTAGAAGCTGTTCAAACGTAAAATTTCGGCGAAATTGAATTTCAGATCGCCATCAATGTAGCTTTCAGAGCTGCAAAATTAAGTATTAATAAATTTGACTGGTCCCAAAGGCAAAAAGAAAAGCATTAGTTATTTATAAATTTTAAGTTTTGTTATAGTCAATGAATAAGACTATTATTTTAACTTTTTTTTTATTTTTGTTAAAGATGAACTTTTTTAATTTAATTTTTTTGTTAAAAATGCGTAATCTTAAATTTTTTTATTAATACAAAAAAATGTATAATTTTTTACATTTAAAATAAATTTATAAAGATTGAATTCATAATTTTATATTTTTATTTAAAATTAGTTATATTTGAGATTATGATTTTAATATTGTACGATTTTAATTTTGTATTTATGATATTTGCTAGATAATTTATTAAAATGTAAAAGCAAGAAACGGAAATATAAAATTGTACAATTTGAGCATCATAATCTCATATATAACTAATGTAGATGTAGTGGTTTATTTATAGAATCAGTTCCTAATTAATTGTAGGAATCAACTAAGGAATCACAGTTTTATCAATTATTCTTTAATTTTCAGAATGGCTTTTATATCAAATATGTATCAATTTTTAATTGATTAGTAGAACCAATTTATTATAGGTCAGGATCTAGTCCAATCAGAAGCTTTAAAAAGCGGACATCATCTATATAAAACAAATGGTTAATAATTGATTATTAATCAATATAATAATCGATTCTTTGATTCTAGAATCAATTTATTATCAATTTGGTTTCAATTCTTGCTGGGAATATATATATAAAGAGTATAAATATGAATTTGTAAAATGTACTAAATTCAAGGTTACATCTTTTTTTTATACAGTTGGCTGTCACTATCTCGAATTCGCAAAAGCATTTCTTTTAATATGTATTTGTATTTATTATATTTTATAAAATGTTAAATAAAAAAAAAATATATATTAATATTAACATATTAAATGTTTTGTTTTATTTTATGAATTTATTTGGGTAGCAATCTTTTTACTTAGACCTATTTATATCTATATTTATTATTGCTTGATAACAAAAAAAAATAATAAAAAAAAATATCCGAAGGTAGGAATCGAACTATCGAATCGAAAAAATAAGTGTCATTGTGAGCGCACTCCTACCTATTGAGCCACCGACGAGTTTGTATTTTTCCTTGTTAAAAAGCATGTCAGTGAAAAAATTTCTTCTTATTATTAAGTAGATAAGCTATAGGAGTTCGAGCGCAATTTTACTTGTATTTTTAAAGGGGGGTCTAAAATTACTTTTTAAGGGTTGCCGTTGTCCATAAATCTATGTATATCTAAACATAGAAGCACGGAAGCACAAACACAGAAACCGTTTTATCTATATTAGTGCATAAAAGCTCTAAATGATCTTTGATATCATCTTATACACATACACACACATACATAAGCCGCAACCGGCTCTAAATGCCCTTTGATAGTATTTAATACACAAACATAAGCCGCAGACGCATGCCGCATCAATTTTTCGAAGCTCTCTGATAGCATCTTACACACATACACACACACACATACACACATGAGGACAATATTCATAAAAGCTCTCTCCTCGCATATGCAGTCAACGTAAATAAGTAATGCAATCATAAAATCTTCAATAAATTTATTACAATAATGTTTACATCTTCCACTTATTTATACTTATACTCCCTTTCGATCCTGGTGGAAAAAATATGTGTCACTTAGCTATTACTTCAATTATCTTTTATATTTTTTCTGTACCCCAGATGGCTAAATTAAATCACCATAGTATTCAGGTTTTGGATGTTTCACCTTTGCTCAGAGAAAAACATGTTATAAACGTGCATTATAAGCTTTAAAATCTTAATACACATAAACTCTCTGACGCAAAAGCGTTTGTGGTGCAGAGCAAATTTCGAAATTTTTTTTTCGAGATTTTGAATTTTTTCTTACGTTTTAGATGTCATAGAATCAGAATCAGCAAAAAAAAATTTCGTGTCCGCCGTACGCCGTACGCAAAGCATAAATTGTCTTTTTGAATCGCTTAGAAATAGTACTAAAACACATTCAATTGAATCAAAAATTTACAGAAAGGTAAACTAAAGATGGAATTTTATGCTTATGGTATCCTTTTCCGAATAATATACCTGCAAACCCCCTTCATGGAGCGATAAAAATGCACAATTTTGTGCATGTCAAAAAACACAGCTTAATATAGTCGGATCTTTACCCTGTTTCACAGTTTCATGAATAGACACCATACAAAGAACATAAGAACAATTCAGAGCCCTGGGTCTCCGCCCCCTTATTTAATGGTAATATTATATTTGAAGTTTTGAAAATTGATATGCACATAAAACCAGTACGATTTCACGTAAAACATTATAACTTTTAAAATAGGTATAACAAGTTAGTACCTTTCCATTCCATATAAAAAAAGTTAACCCCCGCCTTTTTTATGTGGGTGAGGGGCTTTTATGAAACAAGTTACAACCCCTCAGCGGGGAAGTTTATTAAAGAAGTGAGAAATAGTTTCTTCATTATACTATTATACACCTTCTACATAAAAATCAGCCTCATACCCCCCTTCATTTTATTAGTGAAAGAATTTTTATGGGACTATTAAAATTGTATTTTTAGTATTTAAAATGATCATAGCATATGAAACATTTAATATACGGCCTATTATCTTATAAGTTAGATATAATAGGTTAGTATCCTTCTAAATCATTAAAAATTTTCACCCCTTTCCCTTTTTATACGGGCGAGGGGTATATTTATAAAACAATATGCAACACCTCCTCGGGGAACTGGATTGAAAAAATAAGAAATAAGTTTTTTTTAAATACTATTTTAGACCTTATGCGAACAATTTGTTTCCGTACCTGCAACACACTCTATTCTTCATCGCTTAGAAATGCAACATTTCAAAATTTATTATATAGTTTATGAAAATTTAATTTTTGGAACTTAAAATGACTATAAATAAGTCACAGTTTAGATATAAACTTGAAATCTATAAATTGGGTGCAATAGGTTCGTGGTAATCCAAATCACTCCAAATTTTAACCTGCTGCTCTTTTTTGGTGGAGGAGGGGGTATATTTAGAAAACAAGCTCCATGCCTTCCGCGGGGCGCTAATTTCAAAAAATGGAAAAATACTGTTTTAACAATGAAATTTTACACCTTGTATAAAAAAATCAGTCCCACCCCCTCAACCCTCGTTATGTTAGTTGTATTTTAATTTCGATATTTTCAAAAAAAAATTTTTGAAATTCAAAATGGCTATAAAATGGTCCAGAGTTTATGTACGACTTTCTTACTTCTATGCCAGATACCATAATTTCAAACCTTGCGAAATCAATTAAAATTATAAACCACCATTTTATTAAAGTAGAGGAGGGGGTGTATTAATGAAATAAGAAATATACCCTATGCGGGAGACTATATCAAAAAAATTAAAAATTGGTTTCTTCATAATACTATTCTACACCTTGTACATAAAAACGAGACCTGTACCTTCAACCCTCTTCATTTTACAGGGGTAAAAATTTCGACATTTTAAAAATTAATATTATATTGGATATACAATTTCGAGTATTTATTTATTGAAACTTAGTAACAATTTCAAATTGTACAACATTGGTAGTTTTGAAAAAATTATTACTTTTAATTTTATATATATTATATGGTTCGTGAAATTAAAATTTTTCGCAAAGGTCTTAGATTAGATATTAGCTTCGAAATATAGTTTTCCAACCAAAATTCCAACCTTTTCTTCTCTAGTAATTCCAAAATTTAAAAATTAGTATAACAGTGTTAATTTGTTTTTATTCATTGGTAACTTAAACTCAGTCCAAATTCTCAACTGACATATACAAATTGATATACAAATGAAAAAGCTGCCAAGTTGGAAGAGTGCTTCATATACCCTTTTGATCCACCTAGGATTTAGTGAAAACGAAGATTTAAATAAAAATTATTATTTTTACAAAACTCCCAAAGTTGTACAATTTAAAATTACAATCAAGTTTTTATAAATAAGTACTCGAATTTGTAATACCATATTTATACTAAATACTCGAAATGTAATGTCCAATCCAATATGTTTTTATTCTATAAATTTCGAACTTTTTGCCCCTGTAAAATGAAGAGCGTTGAAGGTACGTGTCTCAATTTTGTATAGAAGGTGTAGGTGTGTATTTTTGAGAAAACAATTTGTCATTTTTTCAATCCAGTCCCCTGCCGAGGTATAGCAGCCTGTTTAATAGATATACCCCCTCACCCATATGAAAAGGGAAAATATTTAATTTTCATAAACTATATAATAAATTTTGAAATGTAACATTTCTAAGTGATGTAGCTTAGAGGGGTTGCAGGTAGGGAAATAAATTTTTGGCACAAGTTGTAAGATAGTATTTTTAAGAAAATAATTTCTCATTTTTTCAATCCAGTCCCCCGCTGAGGTGCTGCAGCCTCTTTCATAAAATTACCCCCTCACCCATAATAAAAGGGAAAGGGGTAAAATTTTTGGCGGGCACGGATTTTTTTTTTGCTGATTCTGAATCACTGACATCTAAAACGTCCAGAAAAATCAAAATCTCGAATTTTTTTTTCGAAATTTAGACCGCACCACAAAGCTTCATACATATATTTACAATATATGAAGCAATATATATATATATATATATATATATATATTGTCTTATATCATAAATTCAACCATTCGATATAGATAAGAATTTGATCATTTTTACCATTCGTATAAATTTTATATAAATAACATCATAAGTTTTATATAAGAACATAAAATATATTTACTTTTATAAAATATTATAACTTTTAGTTAATTCTTTGTTTTTATTAAAGCCTAGGTTGATCTAAAAGGGGATATGAAGCACTCTTCCAACTTGGCAGCTTTTTTTATTTATATGTGTAGCAATAATAAAAGTCGCACCAATTTTATAAATAAGACAATAAGTTGTGAAAATATTTTGCATAATCAACAGGAAAATATACATATAAAATTATTAATAACAGGTTCTGATTTAATGTGACCTCATTGCCCATTCAATAAGTTATATTAACAACAAAACGCATATTCCAAGAGAAAATTATGTACTTTATAGAATGATTAAAGGTTTTTACTTTAACTACTACTGAATTAATTTTAAGTAAAGAATTAATTTTACTGAATTAATTTTAAGTATTCCAAGAGAAAATGTGTAGCGTAAGTTTTGGAGGTTATCAACTTTATCACTTTGAATAGGAATATATAAGTTTTTGTTGTAAAGAATATAATCGTTTTGTGGTAATGTTTTACGTCGTTGCTTTGTGATTGATATTCTCAGCACCATGACGCATTTAATGAAAAAGTATTACCGATGCTTTAAAATTCATAACCTATTAATATTTAATTTTTACTGGATGTAGAACTATTGCAGGTTTTAATTTTTATTCAATGGAATTATAAAATGATAAAAGGAAAAAAAAGTAAAATTTTGCTAATAGATTTATTCAATAATTTATATTAAAATATTTACCTAAAACTTAATTTTTGAATTTTTGATATATTTTAAAGCAAGTTTAATAATAAAAATTCGAAACGATGATTACTAATTGCGCTATTATGTTATATTTCATGTTTTCTTTAGTGTCATCAATCTGCAGAAGATAAATAAACATTTATTATTGAAAAAATATAACACTTTATTTAAAAGTAAAACGTAACGAAAAAAACATTCTTAACATTAATCTGCCGAAAAGGGTCAATGGTACATTAGTTATTTGAAATTCCTCTTTCAACCGTTTATTATTATAAAAATTTTTAATATAAACTGATATAATAATTTTATCAGCAAATATATAAGTATAATATATTAATGTGTTATTTCTTCTTCAACATTTTTTCTTCTTCTGCTTTTTTCTATATAAAAAAAATCAAAAACATCAAAAACAAAAATTGCTTTAAAAAGATTTCCAGTTTGGGTAGTCATTATAAAAGTTTCATATTTAAATTATGTTTCCAATATTTAGGTTTATTTATATATTGTGGTAATACAAACATTCTTTCCTTTTACATTTAATATTTCTTCTTTTTCCAAATATTATATGTAAAAGGCTAATTTAAATTTATTTAATTTGATTTCAATTTTCTTTAATTAATTTAATTTTAATTTATGCATTGTTTTTTGAAATTTTAAAATATTTTTAGTGGTTATTTTGTAAATAAAATCTGCATTGCAATTTTAAATTAATAAAACTCGGCTATATGAAATCAAGAATTGATAATATTTTCTAAATATAACTATTTCATCCATTAAAACGGATTTAATTAAATCATAATAACGAAAATAGTAAAAATTATCAATAGTTTTGTTAACTGCCTTTTGCCTTTTAAATGCCTTTTTTAAAAATTGTGCTTGATACAAGCTTAACTAATCATAAAGAAGAATCTCTTTATATGAATATTTTCAAGTTCTTGCTAATTGTATCATAATTGTTTCAAAATATTTTTGATAAACTAATTTGTATTTTTACTCTTTGTCCACATTTTGTAAATGTAGTGATATAATAAATATAAATATATAAATGTGAAACGTTGATTACTATTTCCAAAATTATGTTAATGTTAGTATTTCTTGTTTTCTTTAACGTCATCGACCTGCAGAAAGTAAATAAATATTTATTATTGAAAAAATATAGCTTGCACTTTATTTCAAGGTGAATATGTGGAAAATTAGTTAAACGTAATGAAACTCGTCATTTTTCAGTATGTATTTTATTATTCATTCTTTTAGATATCGTCTATATTTTTTTATTTTTTTAAATTATATATTTATTTATGGATTTGATATAAGCTTAACTATTGTTTTAAAATATTTTCGATAAACTGATTTGAATTTTTATTCTTTGTCCACATTTTGTAAATGTAGTGATATAATAAATATATAATAAATATAAATATATAAATGTGAAACGTTGATTACTATTTACAAAATTATGTTAATGTTAGTATTTCTTCCCCCCCCCCCCGTGGAGTCTCACCTTGTTGAGCGATGACGGGGGGAATGAAAACATTCTCGGTAGCTCCAACCATGCCATTAAGCTCAAGTTTTTCAATGAAGGTATCCGAAAACCAAGTAGACTCCTCGACCCGGAATGAATAATGGAACAGGATAAAGATACAACTCGTGGTAGGATATTGCCACAAATGTCGGAGGAGGTCGTGGCTGCAAACTCCGGCAGTGGCACGGGAGTAACATCTCGTGTCGCCAGTAGCCTCACAAAAACTTCGTTTGCGATGGATGGTGCAGGTCGCAACGACAGTAATACTACTGCTACCATAACTAGTTCGGTGAGCGAGTCAGGTCGAGCTAGTAGTCATGCTACTGACCAACTTTCTTAAGACACTACCGATCGGGTCCTAGATTCAGATCAGGAAAGTGCAAAATCCTCATACATCTCTCTTGATGAAGAAGAGCTTATCTTGTCTCCGAAGGCTGGTAGGGATACTGGGCGGCGTATGATCCCTAGGTCCAGACCTTCCCGAGAGGGCAGGAGAGCTCTTGGCAAGTATAAGGCTGCTTTGAAGTATGAAAACTTGCTTGGCCAAAAAACGGACTTGAGCTCCCAGGAGCAACAAGATCTGTTGTAGGCAAGAGGTATCATACTTGAAAGCAGATCTCATTTTGATAAAAGGAAAGGTTTTGGCGCAGCGAACCCCACCTTCCGTAATAAAGTGGAAGAAAGAGAATAAAGATACAACTCTAAAAGATGGGTCTTTTGAAAAGAAAAAGCGTATGAGATCTGCGGAAGAACAGTCACCTGCGACTCAAAAGAAACCGCGCAATACCCAACCTCCTCCTTCCTCCACTATCTCTATACCACCACCACCACAATCCACCTCAATGGCGGATGTGGTGAAAAAACATCTATTGGTAGCCTTATTCGACCTCAGTGACCCATTCGGACGAATGTCCCTAGAAAGATGGAAAATCGTGGAGATGAGGCTACTTGACGCCATGATAACGCTCACAGAAACCAGCGAGGACCAACCGATGCCTACCTTTGATGGGGCCGGTTGGTTCAACGATGTGAAGATGATCAAGTGCAATGATCAGTTCACGCACGACTGGTGCATAAAAACAGTTCCCACCCCTCAGAACACCTGGGAGGGAGCTTCGCTAGAAATAGTCGACAAAGCGGACATACCGTGCATACCACGCGCAAAGGTAGTGATACCACGGGTGGTGCAGCCGGATCAAGCTTTGCGACTATTACAACGCCAAAACAAGTCGATTCCAACAAGCGACTGGAGGGTCTTGAAGGTAGACAAGCCGGCATCTCCAGATAATGGGCAGACGTATATGCTTCAAATCAACCAAGAGGCGGAGGACATACTCTACCCGCGATTTGGTCAGATGGCGTGGGGTTGCGGCAGCGTCTACCTTCGACTGAAGAAGCGTAAACCAAACGACAACAACCACAATACGCTGGACAAGGACGAAGTGGAAAACGACCTAGGTCTTATTACCCTCGCCACCACCAACATGTCTCTGGAGCCGGGGGCGGTTATTACGGAAGCTACAACTTCCGACTCGCTGCACCTCGACCCAAAGCCAATGGACGCAGCATCACAAGATGTTGCGGGTGGTCCAGATCAACCGACACCACAGTAGCTCAGCCTCGGCTGAGCTGCTCCTCACCCTGGATGAGGGAAAATTCGATGTGGCGCTAATCCAGGAACCGTGGATCTCTGGTAGCGGAGACATAACGGGTTTTGTGTCACGAAACTACAACCTACTACACACGAGTAAGGAAGATAAGAAACGTTCTGCCATTTTGGCAAAGAAAAACCTTAATATCTTCTTAAACTCTCATTACAGCTCTGAAGATCTCACGGTAGTCTTGTGCGAAGGGACTGGTGTTACAAAACCGCTCCTTATCGCGTCTATATACATGGCTCACGACAGAGAAGCACCGCCAATAGAACTCCTGACGCTAGTGAAACATGCTTCAGATGGAAAGCTCAACATAGTGATCGGTGGAGATGCGAACGCTCATCACAAACTCTGGGGTAGTAAGGATATAAATACGAGAGGTGAGTCCCTTTTTAATTATATACTTAGCTCCAACCTCACCATTGGAAATCGGGGTGATGTACCAACCTATATCGGCCCGACCAGTGAAAATGTTCTTGATATAACGTTATTTACGGAATCGGATACCTGCGGTCTGGTAAACTGGCAGGTTCTTGAGAAACCGTCCCTATCAGACTACAAGTATCTCAGCTACGAAATAACGCATTACTCTCTTAACGCACCAAAAACTGTTAGAAATCCAGCTAAAACGGATTGGGATCTAAACGCTAAAAAAGTCGAACTAATGCTGGAAGGGAAGTGTCCGGTGGCTATCTGGAATGTAAATACTCTAGAGACCACCGTACAGTTCCTAACCAAAAGTCTGACGACGTCTTATGAAAAGACCTGTCCCCTCACAAAACCTCCAAAAATAACGCCACCACCTTGGTGGAACACTCAACTGAAAAACATTCGTGACACGGTGTACAAATCCTTTGTACACGCCAAGCGTACCGGTGATCCAGGAGCGTGGGAGGTGCACAAAGGAAATCTCAAAACGTTCAAAAAAGAGTTACGTAATGCCAAAAGGGTCAGCTGGAGGAGATTCTGCGACGGGATAGAGCAGACCTCTGAAGCAGCAAGACTCAAGAAAATACTAACTAAAACATCAACCTAACCCTCGCTCCTTAGGAAAACTAATGGTAACTGGTCAATGGACAGCAAGGAATCGTTGGAGGAGCTGATGCTCACTCACTTTCCGGGTTGTCTAGATCCAGATGACCAACACCCAACTCATAATAATCCTAAAATCCACAGAAAACCCATTCCAAACCTAATAACGTGGAATCGCCTCAGCTGGGCTATCAAATCCTTTGATCCATATAAGTCACAGGGGCCAGACGGGATAATACCAGCTAGGCTGCAAAAAGCGGACAGACTGGTAATCCCGTGGCTCATGGTGATTTTTAAGGGCTGTCTCAGGCTGAATTACGTTCCCCAAATGTGGAAGGAATCTAAAGTCGTTTTTATACCAAAAGCAGGCAAGAGCAGTCATGCAAACGCAAAAGACTACCGGCCAATAAGTCTTACTTCCTTTACTCTCAAAACTATGGAAATAATTCTGGATGTGTATATTAGGGAAAATATAAATCCAAATTTTCTATCCAAATCACAACACGCGACTTTTGTTTTTAGAAGTTCTCCTTTCTTTTTAAAAAGATATTTATTTTAATAAAAAACGATCTTGAATTAAAAAATAAACTTATTTATTAAATTTATTTAATGAACTTATTTATTAAACTTATTTAATGAACTTATTAAACTAATTATAATTTCGGACAAGCAAGTTATCTATTCGAAAGATGTTTTTTGACTGACTACTTAAGTTTAAAATAATTAATTATTACAATTCTTATCACGTTGCAATAAAACGTGATTAAAAAATATAATTAAAATTTATTTATTTAATGTGGGAAAATTATTTAAAATTTGGTAATCTTAGTAAACAAAAATTTGTGAGAGAAAGAATTAAAATATTGTTATTAATATTTATTTTACTGAAATAATATATTGTAATATGATCTGCATTTACTTTATTATAATTTAATTTTTATATCTTTAATTAAATTGTTATTAGGAAAATGTTGGATTTGTTTGTTGCTAACATAAGTCATATCATTGGGATAATTAATTTTATTTATTTCAAGGTGACTTATGGTTGGTAACATAACTCCTCCCCCATTTGTTTTAGGATTCTCCTGAATCTTATTATTAATATTTATTTTAAAATTTCTATTTTTTTAAATACATAAAAATTAACACAAAAAATGCCATTACAAGTATTATTAATGATGACGATAAACCATAACTTACATATTTATTATATTTTAACAATTTAATTTCTTCGATATTTTTTTCTTGATTTAATACAATTTCTTTAAAAGTTAAATTAGTGTAATTTATTTTTGACAAATTAGTTATCGGAATAGTAAATTTATTTATGTATTTTACAATATTATTATTAAATTTTTTATTATTAATATTTATAGTACAATAAAATAATTTCTATCAAGTAACAATTTTCTATCATCACAAGAACTATTAAATTTATTATTTTTTATATTATTGGTTAATATTATATCGTCATCAATTTCTATATATTCTTCTTCATTGTTAATTATGAATCTAAAATTTTTCTTAAATATACAATTTTTACTTAATTTTAATTCTCTAAATGATTTGTCTTTTTCATAAGTATAAGTTTTATTATTATATTCAATTACATATTCACTTTCTTGATCTATTTGCTTATTAAATGAATTAACAATTGGAATTATAAGTCTTTTGTAAATTTTTTGAAATTCTTTGGGGATTTTTATCGCGAAAATAATAGATTCATTGTAAAATTTTGCTATACCTAGTCTGATTTCCGTCAGTTTTCTAGAGTCTATATTGTATATTCTAATTTCATCGTCTGTTAAAATGTTAGGATGTAAGATTCCTGTCCTAGCTGATGCAAAATTGTCTTGTATGTTGTCAACTTGTCTTTTAATAAAATCTATTTTGATTAGTAATTCTACTAATAAATTATTTGTATAATAATTTTTTTCGATTGTATTTAATCTACTGATAATTTTTAATCTATCTGTTTCTTTGCAGTGTTTATAAGTGTAAATGATATATTGAAATTATCATTAATTTTTATTTGTTGATTAACGGAATCAACAATTTTATTATTATTTGAGTCAATTGAATTAATATGTTCTTCAATGTTTTGTCGGTCATTATCGTCCATTGTCCCGAATACCCACTTCATAACAGTTCCACCTAAATTTATAAGTCATCGTTTATGCCTTTGAATTGCAATTGTGTTTAGTTGATTTTTAATAGTCTGAATTTCGTGTAAAGCTAAATTTTTTAGATCGTTTGTGTTTTCAAGATTTATAGGTTGTAAAGTGTTTTCTATTTTTTCAACAAATCAAGTATTTCTTTTGGATGTATAATGTGTAAAATTATGTCAAATTTGGTAGGTATTTCTATTTCGTTGAATTTTTGTGTATCCTACTTCTGAATTAATTTTTTCAAGTATTAATGACTGTTGACTTGGTACAATCATCAGGATCAGTATCATCAATATTAGCTGAAAATTTAAAAGGTCTTTTAATATTTTCCTCATGAACGTTTTCTAATTTATGTTTTCTAAATTTGGGTTCTTCTTTATGTCTAACGGATTTATAGTTTTTAATGAAACCAATTTTTCTTTTTCGACATAATTTTCTCTAGTTTTATTTCTTTTATTAATCATTTTTATTTTTATTTTCTCTAATCTTTTGCTGATTAAACTATGATCTACTTTAAGTTCTTGTACTTCTAATCGAGTTGCACCTATACTATTATGATAAGTATTATTATAGAATTTTACTGCTTTAAGCATTTGGGTTTTTATTGGTAATTTTTCTTCTATATTAAGAGTTCCTATTTTCTCATTTATGGTGTTATTAAATCTTTCTACATCTGAATTACCAGTGTGACTGTTAGGTTTGGTTAAATGAAAATCAATATTTTCTTCGGTACAAAATGCTCTAATATTTTTATTATTAAACTCATTATCAAATACAAATTTTTTTATTTTAGGTTTTGAAGCTAAATATTGTCTAAGTTTTTCTATTATTGTTTGACTATTACGGTCTTCTAAATAATAACTTACAACATGTTATCTACAAAATTAATGAAAGAGTGTTTTGTATTAACATAAGTATCTACATGAACTATTTCATTAATTGTTGTCGGAGTTTCAGTTAAATAGAACTTCTTTTTTATTGGGTTTCTGTCATATTTACCAGCGGCACAAATATCACAATTATTAATAATTTTATGAACAGTAACTTTCAGTTTTGGGTTATATACTTTATTTTTTATACCTTCATAAGTTGCGATTATACCTGAATGTCCTAAATCCTTTTTATGAAATAGTGAGATTTGTTTATTAAGTTGTTCTTCATCTTCAATGTCTACTATGTAATAACTACATTTTACAAACTTTATATCAGTATTTGAAAATAATCTAATTATACTTTGTTGTAACTTATTGTATTCGTTATCATTTAATTCTGAATATATGCCTACTTTTCCTTTAGTATTAATATATCTTCTTAAAATATCATTTATATTATCATTATCAAATAATTTTTTTCAATAAAAATTCGTCTATTTTTGAAAATATTTTCAAATTCTTTTTCTTTATTTTCTTTAAGGATAATTGTGTTTTAAATCGATTTACAATGGTTTCTAATATTGGTATATGGTTATTAAGATTTTCTTCTTGCGAATGAATTGTTGCATTTTCTGAGATATTATCTATAGCATTTAATTGGTTATCAAAGCTCAAATTTTCAGCGTTTGATGTATTTGAATGATTAAATAATTCTTTTAAATTAAAACTCAAATTTTCAGTTTTAGATTCATCAAGGATTAGCATATTAATGTCATTAGTAGTAGAGTTTATTCTACTCAAAAAATCGGCAATTTTATTGTCTTTGCCTTTGATATAATCTATTTTAACATTATATTCGCCTAATGATATTAACCATCTTTGTAATCTTGGATTGATATCTTTTCCAGCATATTTAGCCTGAAGCCATTTAATTGGTTGGTGATTAGTTTGAAGATCAAATTCTTTACCGAAAAGATAAGGTCTGAAATATATTGTACCCCATACAATGGCAAATAATTCTTTTTCTATTGTAGAATAGTTCTTTTCATGTTCGTTGATAGTTCTTGATGCAAAGCAGATTGGATGGTTATCCTGGGTTAAAACTGCACCAAGTGCAAAATTACTAGCGTCAGTTACTAATTTAAATCTTTTGTTAAAATCTGGATATTTTAAAATTCGATGATTGGTAATAATATCTTTTAGTTTTTCAAATGCACTAATATAATTAGGGTCATTTTTGTTAATAATTGTACCTTTCTTTAAATATCTGGTTACTGGATAAGCTATCTTAACATAGTCTTTTATTAATTTTCTGTAATAGCCTGTCATTCCTAAAAAACTTTTTATTTATTTTTGGGTGGTAGTTAATTGTAAGGATTGTATAACTTTTATTTTATTTGGATTAGGTTTAACACCTTGGTGTGTTAAAATATGCCCTAAAAATTCAGTTTCTTTCTTTAGAAAGTTACATTTATTAATTTGGATTTTTAGGCCAGCTCCTCTTAATTTATTAAATATTTTACGTAAGTTTATAATATGTTCATCTAATGATGTACTGAAAATAAGGATGTCGTCCAAATATACGACACAAATTTTGTTAATATATTCTCTTAAAACTGAGTTCATTAATCTCTGAAATGTAGAGGGTGCATTTTTCAATCCAAATGGCATTCTTATGTATTCGTAATGTCCATAAGGAGTAGAAAAGGCACTTTTTTTCTATCTTCAGGTTTAACTATAATTTGGTGAAATCCTTTTGCAAGGTCTAAAGTTGTGAAATATTGAAATTTTCCTAACTTGTCTAAAATACTTTCAATATTTGGGATAGGAAATTTATCACTAACAGTAACATCATTTAATTTCCTATAATCTATTACGATACGATATTTTTGAATACCTGAATTATCTATTTTCTTTGGTACTACCCACAAAGGACTATTATATGGAGAATTACTATGTTGTATAATGTTTTGTTCTAACATTTCTTGAATTTGTTTTTCTACTTCTTTTTCATGAGCTTGAGGATACCGATAAATTTTAGAAAAAATTGGGTTATTCGTAGTTGTTATGATCTCATGTTGGATTTCATGAGTTGATGTTAGTACATCGCCTTCTTGAAAAAATAATTCTTGATATTCTTTAAGTATTTCCATAGTACTAATTTTTTCTTCTGAATTCAAATGATCTAATTGCAAAGTTTCAAAATTACAAATTTCGTTTATAACATAATAATGATCGGAATTATTGAAATTAATCTTATTTCCGTTTATTTCAACAAATTTGTATTCTAAATCAATTTTTGCTCTTAAGGGAGTTAAGAAGTTTTGACCCATTATGGCGTCATATTATTGACTTGGCAAATCCATTACTTTCCAAGTCATAAGACCAGGTTTATTGAATTCGATTGGAATAGGAGAAACTAATTTTTTTGTTACAGTAGAGGTTCCATTAATCGTGGAAAAATTAATTGGTTTATCAAGATTTTGTTCTGCATAGTTAGTAAGAGTGTTGGATTTAATTATACTGGATTCCGCTCCGGTATCAATTAAAAAATCAAGTTTTACATTATCGAATGTAAGCGTTACTATGGGCAATCTTGTTTTTGAGGCTCTTTGGGAAAATTTACTTCAACATTACCGATTTCCATAATTGGTTTTTGGCGGATTATGCTTATTTTGGTGATTATGATAATTTGATTTTTCTCTATCATTAATATTACTTTTATGGTTGTTCTTAGAAAAATTTTGTCTTACATCTTTAAAAATTTTTCTATATTTGTAATAAATTACGTCACTTTCATCTAAAAGGTCTAATTCGTTAAAAATATTAAATACGTCATTTAATGTCATATTATGTCTTATATTTATTCTATAACTACCGGTTAATGAATCTTTTATTATATCAACTAAATTTTTATCGTTGTTATCGGGATTATAGTTCGTTGGCTTATTGTCGTCGTATTCGTATAATTAATTTAATTGGCAATTAATAGATTTAACAATATTAAAAAGTTCTCTTAAATTACTCACTTTTAAATTACGGCTTTCATCCATTATTCTTTTGTAGCTTTTCCGTGGTTTGAACTGCACCTTCAATTCTGTTTTAACTGCATCCCATGTTAAATTGTCGCCTAATCGTTGTATGGTTCTTTTAGCCTCACCTTGAAGTTTTTCTCGAAACAATATTTGAAGTCCGAATTGTAAAAGGGCTGCATTATTTCCACATAAACTGCATACATTTTCCACAGAAATTATAAATTCGTGTAAGGAATAATCATCTTTACCGTAATATGTTCTAATATGTTGAAATTTATTTAGAACTTGGTCTGCTGTAAGTTGCAAAATTCTGTCAGGTTGAGCTAATTGTTGTCTTAAAGATGCAATTTCTCGTTGATGCTGTTCTTGCATTTGGTTTATTATTTGTTGTATTTCCTCCATACTAACATTTGCCATTTCTGCTGGTTGAATTAAGTTTCTACTTGAGTCAAATATTTGTTGTCGTCGATTATTGTTCATAAATTAGTTAATATTATTATATAATACTTTGGTATTATATTTATTTAAGTTCGATTATTATTATTTTTTTTTCTACACAACACTTTATGTATTATATAGTTTATATATATATGATTCGATTATCACTGGATTCTTATACTTTTGAAAAGAATCCTACCGACTGCGCCACTTTTGTTTTTAGAAGATTCTCCTTTCTTTTTAAAAAGATATTTATTTGAATAAAAAACGATCTTGAATTAAAAAATAAACTTATTTATTAAATTTATTTAATGAACTTATTTATTAAACTTATTTAATGAACTTATTAAACTAATTATAATTTCGGACAAGCAAGTTATGTATTCGAAAGATGTTTTTTGACTGACTACTTAAGTTTAAAATAATTAATTATTACAATTCTTATCACGTTGCAATAAAACGTGATTAAAAAATATAATTAAAATTTATTTATTTAATGTGGGGAAATTATTTAAAATTTGGTAATCTTAGTAAGCAAAAATTTGTGTGAGAAAGAATTAAAATATTGTTATTAATATTTATTTTAATGAAATAATATATTGTAATATGATCTGCATTTCCTTTATTATAATTTAATTTTTATATCTTTAATTAAATTGTTATTAGGAAAATGTTGGATTTGTTTGTTGCTAACATAAGTCATATCATTGGGATCATTAATTTTATTTATTTCAAGGTGACTTATGGTTGGTAACATAACTCGCATACTTAAAAGGTAGATCGGTGGAAACAGCGCTCCATGAAGTAGTGCTGGAAATCGAGAAATCTATACACTTCAAGGAATTCACCTTAGGTGCCTTCCTAGACATAGACGGGGCCTTTAATAATGTTACGACAGATACCATTCTAAAAGCCCTTCACACTGCTGGATCACTAACCTTCTCAAAAATAGATCGATCACGTCAGAATGGGGAAGCGCCAACACAACTAAACGCGTGGTACGGGGCACACCGCAAGGTGGAGTTCTGTCTCCCCTAATCTGGAATCTCGTATTAAATGAAATACTAAAAACTCTCAATAACTGCGGCGTGAAAGTCGTAGCATATGCTGACGATGTGGTAAACTTGCCACGGGCAAATATCTAAACACGATCAGTGAAATCAATCAATAAATGGGCTAAAGCCAGTGGACTAAAAGTTCATCCGCAAAAGACGGAACTTATACTCTTCACCAGGAAATACAAGATCCCACACTTTACACTCCCTAAATTGGACGATACACAGCTTACTCTTGCAAAACAGGCTAGATTCATTTTTAATTTTGAAAATGAATAAAATAATTTCTATCAAGTAACAATTTTCTATCATCACAAGAACTATTAAATTTTTTATTTTTTATATTATTGGTTAATATTATATCGTCATCAATTTCTATATATTCTTCTTCATTGTTAATTATGAATCTAAAATTTTTCTTAAATATACAATTTTTACTTAATTTTAATTCTCTAAATGATTTGTCTTTTTCATAAGTATAAGTTTTATTATTATATTCAATTACATATTCACTTTCTTGATCTATTTGCTTATTAAATGAATTAACAATTGGAATTATAAGTCTTTTGTAAATTTTTTGAAATTCTTTGGGGATTTTTATCACGAAAATAATAGATTAATTGTAAAATTTTGCTATACCTAGTCTGATTTCCGTCAGTTTTCTAGAGTCTATATTGTATATTCTAATTTCATCGTCTGTTAAAATGTTAGGATGTAAGATTCCTGTCCTAGCTGATGCAAAATTGTCTTGTATGTTGTCAACTTGTCTTTTAATAAAATCTATTTTGATTAGTAATTCTACTAATAAATTATTTGTATAATAATTTTTTTCGATTGTATTTAATCTACTGATAATTTTTAATCTATCTGTTTCTTTGCAGTTTTTATAAGTGTAAATGATATATTGAAATTATCATTAATTTTTATTTGTTGATTAACGGTATCAACAATTTTATTATTATTTGAGTCAATTGAATTAATATGTTTTTCAATGTTTTGTCGGTCATTATCGTCCATTGTCCCGAATACCCACTTCATAACAGTTCCACCTAAATTTATAAGTAATCGTTTATGCCTTTGAATTGCAATTGTGTTTAGTTGATTTTTAATAGTCTGAATTTCGTGTAAAGCTAAATTTTTTAGATCGTTTGTGTTTTCAAGATTTATAGGTTGTAAAGTGTTTTCTATTTTTTCAACAAATCAAGTATTTCTTTTGGATGTATAATGTGTAAAATTATGTCAAATTTGGTAGGTATTTCTATTTCGTCCATTTGAATTTTTGTGTATCCTACTTCTGAATTAATTTTTTCAAGTATTAATGACTGTTGACTTGGTACAATCATCAGGATCAGTATCATCAATATTAGCTGAAAATTTAAAAGGTCTTTTAATATTTTCCTCATGAACGTTTTCTAATTTATGTTTTCTAAATTTGGGTTCTTCTTTATGTCTAACGGATTTATAGTTTTTAATGAAACCAATTTTTCTTTTTCGACATAATTTTCTCTAGTTTTATTTCTTTTATTAATCATTTTTATTTTTATTTTCTCTAATCTTTTGCGGATTAAACTATGATCTACTTTAAGTTCTTGTACTTCTAATCGAGTTGCACCTATACTATTATGATAAGTATTATTATAGAATTTTACTGCTTTAAGCATTTGGGTTTTTATTGGTAATTTTTCTTCTATATTAAGAGTTCTTATTTTCTCATTTATGGTGTTATTAAATCTTTCTACATCTGAATTACCAGTGTGACTGTTAGGTTTGGTTAAATGAAAATCAATATTTTCTTCGGTACAAAATGCTCTAATATTTTTATTATTAAACTCATTATCAAATACAAATTTTTTTATTTTAGGTTTTGAAGCTAAATATTGTCTAAGTTTTTCTATTATTGTTTGACTATTACGGTCTTCTAAATAATAACTTACAACATGTTTTGAAAATTTATCTACAAAATTAATAAAAGAGTGTTTTGTATTAACATAAGTATCTACATGAACTATTTCATTAATTGTTGTCGGAGTTTCAGTTAAATAGAAGTTCTTTTTTATTGGGTTTCTGTCATATTTACCAGCGGCACAAATATCACAATTATTAATAATTTTATGAACAGTAACTTTCAGTTTTGGGTTATATACTTTATTTTTTATACCTTCATAAGTTGCGATTATACCTGAATGTCCTAAATCCTTTTTATGAAATAGTGAGATTTGTTTATTAAGTTGTTCTTCATCTTCAATGTCTACTATGTAATAACTACATTTTACAAACTTTATATCAGTATTTGAAAATAATCTAATTATACTTTGTTGTAACTTATTGTATTCGTTATCATTTAATTCTGAATATATGCCTACTTTTCCTTTAGTATTAATATATCTATCATTTATATTATCATTATCAAATCATTTTTTTCAATAAAAATTCGTCTATTTTTGAAAATATTTTCAAATTCTTTTTCTTTATTTTCTTTAAGGATAATTTGTGTTTTAAATCGATTTACAATGGTTTCTAATATTGGTATATGGTCATTAAGATTTTCTTCTTGCGAATGAATTCTGAGATATTATCTATAGCATTTAATTGGTTATCAAAGCTCAAATTTTCAGCGTTTGATGTATTTGAATGATTAAATAATTCTTTTAAATTAAAACTCAAATTTTCAGTTTTAGATTCATCAAGGATTAGCATATTAATGTCATTAGTAGTAGAGTTTATTCTACTCAAAAAATCGGCAATTTTATTGTCTTTGCCTTTGATATAATCTATTTTAACATTATATTCGCCTAATGATATTAACCATCTTTGTAATCTTGGATTGATATCTTTTCCAGCATATTTAGCCTGAAGCCATTTAATTGGTTGGTGATTAGTTTGAAGATCAAATTCTTTACCGAAAAGATAAGGTCTGAAATATATTGTACCCCATACAATGGCAAATAATTCTTTTTCTATTGTAGAATAGTTCTTTTCATGTTCGTTGAGAGTTCTTGATGCAAAGCAGATTGGATGGTTATCCTGGGTTAAAACTGCACCAAGTGCAAAATTACTAGCGTCAGTTACTAATTTAAATCTTTTGTTAAAATCTGGATATTTTAAAATTCGATGATTGGTAATAATATCTTTTAGTTTTTCAAATGCACTAATATAATTAGGGTCATTTTTGTTAATAATTGTACCTTTCTTTAAATATCTGGTTACTGGATAAGCTATCTTAACATAGTCTTTTATTAATTTTCTGTAATAGCCTGTCATTCCTAAAAAACTTTTTATTTATTTTTGGGTGGTAGTTAATTGTAAGGATTGTATAACTTTTATTTTATTTGGATTAGGTTTAACACCTTGGTGTGTTAAAATATGCCCTAAAAATTCAGTTTCTTTCTTTAGAAAGTTACATTTATTAATTTGGATTTTTAGGCCAGCTCCTCTTAATTTATTAAATATTTTACGTAAGTTTATAATATGTTCATCTAATGATGTACTGAAAATAAGGATGTCGTCCAAATATACGACACAAATTTTGTTAATATATTCTCTTAAAACTGAGTTCATTAATCTCTGAAATGTAGAGGGTGCATTTTTCAATCCAAATGGCATTCTTATGTATTCGTAATGTCCATAAGGAGTAGAAAAGGCACTTTTTTTCTATCTTCAGGTTTAACTATAATTTGGTGAAATCCTTTTGCAAGGTCTAAAGTTGTGAAATATTGAAATTTTCCTAACTTGTCTAAAATACTTTCAATATTTGGGATAGGAAATTTATCACTAACAGTAACATCATTTAATTTCCTATAATCTATTACGATACGATATTTTTGAATACCTGAATCATCTATTTTCTTTGGTACTACCCACAAAGGACTATTATATGGAGAATTACTATGTTGTATAATGTTTTGTTCTAACATTTCTTGAATTTGTTTTTCTACTTCTTTTTCATGAGCTTGAGGATACCGATAAATTTTAGAAAAAATTGGGTTATTCGTAGTTGTTATGATCTCATGTTGGATTTCATGAGTTGATGTTAGTACATCGCCTTCTTGAAAAAATTATTCTTGATATTCTTTAAGTATTTCCATAGTACTAATTTTTTCTTCTGAATTCAAATGATCTAATTGCAAAGTTTCAAAATTACAAATTTCGTTTATAACATAATAATGATCGGAATTATTGAAATTAATCTTATTTCCGTTTATTTCAACAAATTTGTATTCTAAATCAATTTTTGCTCTTAAGGGAGTTAAGAAGTTTTGACCCATTATGGCGTCATATTATTGACTTGGCAAATCCATTACTTTCCAAGTCATAAGACCAGGTTTATTGAATTCGATTGGAATAGGAGAAACTAATTTTTTTGTTACAGTAGAGGTTCCATTAATCGTGGAAAAATTAATTGGTTTATCAAGATTTTGTTCTGCATAGTTAGTAAGAGTGTTGGATTTAATTATACTGGATTCCGCTCCGGTATCAATTAAAAAATCAAGTTTTACATTATCGAATGTAAGCGTTACTATGGGCAATCTTGTTTTTGAGGCTCTTTGGGAAAATTTACTTCAACATTACCGATTTCCATAATTGGTTTTTGGCGGATTATGCTTATTTTGGTGATTATGATAATTTGATTTTTCTCTATCATTAATATTACTTTTATGGTTGTTCTTAGAAAAATTTTGTCTTACATCTTTAAAAATTTTTCTATATTTGTAATAAATTACGTCACTTTCATCTAAAAGGTCTAATTCGTTAAAAATATTAAATACGTCATTTAATGTCATATTATGTCTTATATTTATTCTATAACTACCGGTTAATGAATCTTTTATTATATCAACTAAATTTTTATCGTTGTTATCGGGATTATAGTTCGTTGGCTTATTGTCGTCGTATTCGTATAATTAATTTAATTGGCAATTAATAGATTTAACAATATTAAAAAGTTCTCTTAAATTACTCACTTTTAAATTACGGCTTTCATCCATTATTCTTTTGTAGCTTTTCCGTGGTTTGAACTGCACCTTCAATTCTGTTTTAACTGCATCCCATGTTAAATTGTCGCCTAATCGTTGTATGGTTCTTTTAGCCTCACCTTGAAGTTTTTCTCGAAACACTATTTGAAGTCCGAATTGTAAAAGGGCTGCATTATTTCCACATAAACTGCATACATTTTCCACAGAAATTATAAATTCGTGTAAGGAATAATCATCTTTACCGTAATATGTTCTAATATGTTGAAATTTATTTAGAACTTGGTCTGCTGTAAGTTGCAAAATTCTGTCAGGTTGAGCTAATTGTTGTCTTAAAGATGCAATTTCTCGTTGATGCTGTTCTTGCATTTGGTTTATTATTTGTTGTATTTCCTCCATACTAACATTTGCCATTTCTGCTGGTTGAATTAAGTTTCTACTTGAGTCAAATATTTGTTGTCGTCGATTATTGTTCATAAATTAGTTAATATTATTATATAACACTTTGGTATTATATTTATTTAAGTTCGATTATTATTATTTTTTTTTCTACACAACACTTTATGTATTATATAGTTTATATATATATGATTCGATTATCACTGGATTCTTATACTTTTGAAAAGAATCCTACCGACTGCGCCACTTTTGTTTTTAGAAGATTCTCCTTTCTTTTTAAAAAGATATTTATTTGAATAAAAAACGATCTTGAATTAAAAAATAAACTTATTTATTAAATTTATTTAATGAACTTATTTATTAAACTTATTTAATGAACTTATTAAACTAATTATAATTTCGGACAAGCAAGTTATGTATTCGAAAGATGTTTTTTGACTGACTACTTAAGTTTAAAATAATTAATTATTACAATTCTTATCACGTTGCAATAAAACGTGATTAAAAAATATAATTAAAATTTATTTATTTAATGTGGGAAAATTATTTAAAATTTGGTAATCTTAGTAAGCAAAAATTTGTGTGAGAAAGAATTAAAATATTGTTATTAATATTTATTTTAATGAAATAATATATTGTAATATGATCTGCATTTCCTTTATTATAATTTAATTTTTATATCTTTAATTAAATTGTTATTAGGAAAATGTTGGATTTGTTTGTTGCTAACATAAGTCATATCATTGGGATCATTAATTTTATTTATTTCAAGGTGACTTATGGTTGGTAACATAACTCGCGTACTTAAAAGGTAGATCGGTGGAAACAGCGCTCCATGAAGTAGTGCTGGAAATCGAGAAATCTATACACTTCAAGGAATTCACCTTAGGTGCCTTCCTAGACATAGACGGGGCCTTTAATAATGTTACGACAGATACCATTCTAAAAGCCCTTCACACTGCTCGTATTAACAAGGTGATCAGTAACTGGATCACTAACCTTCTCAAAAATAGATCGATCACGTCAGAATGGGGAAGCGCCAACACAACTAAACGCGTGGTACGGGGCACACCGCAAGGTGGAGTTCTGTCTCCCCTAATCTGGAATCTCGTATTAAATGAAATACTAAAAACTCTCAATAACTGCGGCGTGAAAGTCGTAGCATATGCTGACGATGTGGTAAACTTGCCACGGGCAAATATCTAAACACGATCAGTGAAATCAATCAATAAATGGGCTAAAGCCAGTGGACTAAAAGTTCATCCGCAAAAGACGGAACTTATACTCTTCACCAGGAAATACAAGATCCCACACTTTACACTCCCTAAATTGGACGATACACAGCTTACTCTTGCAAAACAGGCTAGATTCATTTTTAATTTTGAAAATGAATAAAATAATTTCTATCAAGTAACAATTTTATATCATCACAAGAACTATTAAATTTTTTATTTTTTATATTATTGGTTAATATTATATCGTCATCAATTTCTATATATTCTTCTTCATTGTTAATTATGAATCTACAATTTTTCTTAAATATACAATTTTTACTTAATTTTAATTCTCTAAATGATTTGTCTTTTTCATAAGTATAAGTTTTATTATTATATTCAATTACATATTCACTTTCTTGATCTATTTGCTTATTAAATGAATTAACAATTGGAATTATAAGTCTTTTGTAAATTTTTTGAAATTCTTTGGGGATTTTTATCACGAAAATAATAGATTCATTGTAAAATTTTGCTATACCTAGTCTGATTTCCGTCAGTTTTCTAGAGTCTATATTGTATATTCTAATTTCATCGTCTGTTAAAATGTTAGGATGTAAGATTCCTGTCCTAGCTGATGCAAAATTGTCTTGTATGTTGTCAACTTGTCTTTTAATAAAATCTATTTTGATTAGTAATTCTACTAATAAATTATTTGTATAATAATTTTTTTCGATTGTATTTAATCTACTGATAATTTTTAATCTATCTGTTTCTTTGCAGTTTTTATAAGTGTAAATGATATATTGAAATTATCATTAATTTTTATTTGTTGATTAACGGTATCAACAATTTTATTATTATTTGAGTCAATTGAATTAATATGTTTTTCAATGTTTTGTCGGTCATTATCGTCCATTGTCCCGAATACCCACTTCATAACAGTTCCACCGAAATTTATAAGTAATCGTTTATGCCTTTGAATTGCAATTGTGTTTAGTTGATTTTTAATAGTCTGAATTTCGTGTAAAGCTAAATTTTTTAGATCGTTTGTGTTTTCAAGATTTATAGGTTGTAAAGTGTTTTCTATTTTTTCAACAAATCAAGTATTTCTTTTGGATGTATAATGTGTAAAATTATGTCAAATTTGGTAGGTATTTCTATTTCGTCCATTTGAATTTTTGTGTATCCTACTTCTGAATTAATTTTTTCAAGTATTAATGACTGTTGACTTGGTACAATCATCAGGATCAGTATCATCAATATTAGCTGAAAATTTAAAAGGTCTTTTAATATTTTCCTCATGAACGTTTTCTAATTTATGTTTTCTAAATTTGGGTTCTTCTTTATGTCTAACGGATTTATAGTTTTTAATGAAACCAATTTTTCTTTTTCGACATAATTTTCTCTAGTTTTATTTCTTTTATTAATCATTTTTATTTTTATTTTCTCTAATCTTTTGCGGATTAAACTATGATCTACTTTAAGTTCTTGTACTTCTAATCGAGTTGCACCTATACTATTATGATAAGTATTATTATAGAATTTTACTGCTTTAAGCATTTGGGTTTTTATTGGTAATTTTTCTTCTATATTAAGAGTTCTTATTTTCTCATTTATGGTGTTATTAAATCTTTCTACATCTGAATTACCAGTGTGACTGTTAGGTTTGGTTAAATGAAAATCAATATTTTCTTCGGTACAAAATGCTCTAATATTTTTATTATTAAACTCATTATCAAATACAAATTTTTTTATTTTAGGTTTTGAAGCTAAATATTGTCTAAGTTTTTCTATTATTGTTTGACTATTACGGTCTTCTAAATAATAACTTACAACATGTTTTGAAAATTTATCTACAAAATTAATAAAAGAGTGTTTTGTTTTAACATAAGTATCTACATGAACTATTTCATTAATTGTTGTCGGAGTTTCAGTTAAATAGAACTTCTTTTTTATTGGGTTTCTGTCATATTTACCAGCGGCACAAATATCACAATTATTAATAATTTTATGAACAGTAACTTTCAGTTTTGGGTTATATACTTTATTTTTTATACCTTCATAAGTTGCGATTATACCTGAATGTCCTAAATCCTTTTTATGAAATAGTGAGATTTGTTTATTAAGTTGTTCTTCATCTTCAATGTCTACTATGTAATAACTACATTTTACAAACTTTATATCAGTATTTGAAAATAATCTAATTATACTTTGTTGTAACTTATTGTATTCGTTATCATTTAATTCTGAATATATGCCTACTTTTCCTTTAGTATTAATATATCTTCTTAAAATATCATTTATATTATCATTATCAAATAATTTTTTTCAATAAAAATTCGTCTATTTTTGAAAATATTTTCAAATTCTTTTTCTTTATTTTCTTTAAGGATAATTGTGTTTTAAATCGATTTACAATGGTTTCTAATATTGGTATATGGTCATTAAGATTTTCTTCTTGCGAATGAATTGTTGCATTTTCTGAGATATTATCTATAGCATTTAATTGGTTATCAAAGCTCAAATTTTCAGCGTTTGATGTATTTGAATGATTAAATAATTCTTTTAAATTAAAACTCAAATTTTCAGTTTTAGATTCATCAAGGATTAGCATATTAATGTCATTAGTAGTAGAGTTTATTCTACTAAAAAAATCGGCAATTTTATTGTCTTTGCCTTTGATATAATCTATTTTAACATTATATTCGCCTAATGATATTAACCATCTTTGTAATCTTGGATTGATATCTTTTCCAGCATATTTAGCCTGAAGCCATTTAATTGGTTGGTGATTAGTTTGAAGATCAAATTCTTTACCGAAAAGATAAGGTCTGAAATATTTTGTACCCCATACAATGGCAAATAATTCTTTTTCTATTGTAGAATAGTTCTTTTCAGGTTCGTTGAGAGTTCTTGATGCAAAGCAGATTGGATGGTTATCCTGGGTTAAAACTGCACCAAGTGCAAAATTACTAGCGTCAGTTACTAATTTAAATCTTTTGTTAAAATCTGGATATTTTAAAATTCGATGATTGGTAATAATATCTTTTAGTTTTTCAAATGCACTAATATAATTAGGGTCATTTTTGTTAATAATTGTACCTTTCTTTAAATATCTGGTTACTGGATAAGCTATCTTAGCATAGTCTTTTATTAATTTTCTGTAATAGCCTGTCATTCCTAAAAAACTTTTTATTTATTTTTGGGTGGTAGTTAATTGTAAGGATTGTATAACTTTTATTTTATTTGGATTAGGTTTAACACCTTGGTGTGTTAAAATATGCCCTAAAAATTCAGTTTCTTTCTTTAGAAAGTTACATTTATTAATTTGGATTTTTAGGCCAGCTCCTCTTAATTTATTAAATATTTTACGTAAGTTTATAATATGTTCATCTAATGATGTACTGAAAATAAGGATGTCGTCCAAATATACGACACAAATTTTGTTAATATATTCTCTTAAATGAGTTCATTAATCTCTGAAATGTAGAGGGTGCATTTTTCAATCCAAATGGCATTCTTATGTATTCGTAATGTCCATAAGGAGTAGAAAAGGCACTTTTTTTCTATCTTCAGGTTTAACTATAATTTGGTGAAATCCTTTTGCAAGGTCTAAAGTTGTGAAATATTGAGATTTTCCTAACTTGTCTAAAATACTTTCAATATTTGGGATAGGAAATTTATCACTAACAGTAACATCATTTAATTTCCTATAATCTATTACGATACGATATTTTTGAATACCTGAATTATCTATTTTCTTTGGTACTACCCACAAAGGACTATTATATGGAGAATTACTATGTTGTATAATGTTTTGTTCTAACATTTCTTGAATTTGTTTTTCTACTTCTTTTTCATGAGCTTGAGGATACCGATAAATTTTAGAAAAAATTGGGTTATTCGTAGTTGTTATGATCTCATGTTGGATTTCATGAGTTGATGTTAGTACATCGCCTTCTTGAAAAAATAATTCTTGATATTCTTTAAGTATTTCCATAGTACTAATTTTTTCTTCTGAATTCAAATGATCTAATTGCAAAGTTTCAAAATTACAAATTTCGTTTATAACATAATAATGATCGGAATTATTGAAATTAATCTTATTTCCGTTTATTTCAACAAATTTGTATTCTAAATCAATTTTTGCTCTTAAGGGAGTTAAGAAGTTTTGACCCATTATGGCGTCATATTATTGACTTGGCAAATCCATTACTTTCCAAGTCATAAGACCAGGTTTATTGAATTCGATTGGAATAGGAGAAACTAATTTTTTTGTTACAGTAGAGGTTCCATTAATCGTGGAAAAATTAATTGGTTTATCAAGATTTTGTTCTGCATAGTTAGTAAGAGTGTTGGATTTAATTATACTGGATTCCGCTCCGGTATCAATTAAAAAATCAAGTTTTACATTATCGAATGTAAGCGTTACTATGGGCAATCTTGTTTTTGAGGCTCTTTGGGAAAATTTACTTCAACATTACCGATTTCCATAATTGGTTTTTGGCGGATTATGCTTATTTTGGTGATTATGATAATTTAATTTTTCTCTATCATTAATATTACTTTTATGGTTGTTCTTAGAAAAATTTTGTCTTACATCTTTAAAAAAATTTCTATATTTGTAATGAATTACGTCACTTTCATCTAAAAGGTCTAATTCGTTAAAAATATTAAATACGTCATTTAATGTCATATTATGTCTTATATTTATTCTATAACTACCGGTTAATGAATCTTTTATTATATCAACTAAATTTTTATCGTTGTTATCGGGATTATAGTTCGTTGGCTTATTGTCGTCGTATTCGTATAATTAATTTAATTGGCAATTAATAGATTTAACAATATTAAAAAGTTCTCTTAAATTACTCACTTTTAAATTACGGCTTTCATCCATTATTCTTTTGTAGCTTTTCCGTGGTTTGAACTGCACCTTCAATTCTGTTTTAACTGCATCCCATGTTAAATTGTCGCCTAATCGTTGTATGGTTCTTTTAGCCTCACCTTGAAGTTTTTCTCGAAACACTATTTGAAGTCCGAATTGTAAAAGGGCTGCATTATTTCCACATAAACTGCATACATTTTCCACAGAAATTATAAATTCGT
Organism: Empis stercorea; assembly: GCA_949752835.1. Lineage (NCBI taxonomy): Eukaryota > Metazoa > Arthropoda > Insecta > Diptera > Empididae > Empis > Empis stercorea. The sequence continues at coordinate 29,745,783 of OX457087.1, read as the reverse complement.
GTAAGGAATAATCATCTTTACCGTAATATGTTCTAATATGTTGAAATTTATTTAGAACTTGGTCTGCTGTAAGTTGCAAAATTCTGTCAGGTTGAGCTAATTCTTGTCTTAAAGATGCAATTTCTCGTTGATGCTGTTCTTGCATTTGGTTTATTATTTGTTGTATTTCCTCCATTCTAACATTTGCCATTTCTGCTGGTTGAATTAAGTTTCTACTTGAGTCAAATATTTGTTGTCGTCGATTATTGTTCATAAATTAGTTAATATTATTATATAACACTGTGGTATTATATTTAAGTTCGATTATTATTATTTTTTTTTCTACACAACACTTTATGTATTATATAGTTTATATATATATATGATTCGATTATCACTGGATTCTTATACTTTTGAAAAGAATCCTACCGACTGCGCCACTTTTGTTTTTAGAAGATTCTCCTTTCTTTTTAAAAAGATATTTATTTGAATAAAAAACGATCTTGAATTAAAAAATAAACTTATTTATTAAATTTATTTAATGAACTTATTTAATGAACTTATTAAACTAATTATAATTTCGGACAAGCAAGTTATGTATTCGAAAGATGTTTTTTGACTGACTACTTAAGTTTAAAATAATTAATTATTACAATTCTTATCACGTTGCAATAAAACGTGATTAAAAAATATAATTAAAATTTATTTATTTAATGTGGGAAAATTATTTAAAATTTGGTAATCTTAGTAAGCAAAAATTTGTGTGAGAAAGAATTAAAATATTGTTATTAATATTTATTTTAATGAAATAATATATTGTAATATGATCTGCATTTCCTTTATTATAATTTAATTTTTATATCTTTAATTAAATTGTTATTAGGAAAATGTTGGATTTGTTTGTTGCTAACATAAGTCATATCATTGGGATCATTAATTTTATTTATTTCAAGGTGACTTATGGTTGGTAACATAACTCGCGTACTTAAAAGGTAGATCGGTGGAAACAGCGCTCCATGAAGTAGTGCTGGAAATCGAGAAATCTATACACTTCAAGGAATTTACCTTAGGTGCCTTCCTAGACATAGAGGGGGCCTTTAATAATGTTACGACAGATACCATTCTAAAAGCCCTTCACACTGCTCGTATTAACCAGGTGATCAGTAACTGGATCACTAACCTTCTCAAAAATAGATCGATCACGTCAGAATGGGGAAGCGCCAACACAACTAAACGCGTGGTACGGGGCACACCGCAAGGTGGAGTTCTGTCACCCCTAATCTGGAATCTCGTATTAAAGGAAATACTAAAAACTCTCAATAACTGCGGCGTGAAAGTCGTAGCATATGCTGACGATGTGGTAAACTTGCCACGGGCAAATATCTAAACACGATCAGTGAAATCAATCAATAAATGGGCTAAAGCCAGTAGACTAAAAGTTCATCCGGAAAAGACGGAACTTATACTCTTCACCAGGAAATACAAGATCCCACACTGTACACTCCCTAAATTGGACGATACACAGCTTACTCTTGCAAAACAGGCTAGATTCCTAGGTCTAATTCTGGATAGCAAGCTAAGCTGGAGTCCGAACGTAGAAGAACGTGTACTCAAAGCCAATAATGCGTTCTATGCGTGTAAACGTACTTTTGGCAAAACCTGGGGTTTAAACCCACTATTAACTCGATGGATCTATACGGCAATCGTTAGACCAATAATGCTCTACGGGATTACTGTTTGGTGGCCAGTTCTGGAGAAAAGAGCTTGCAGATCCAAGCTAGAAAAAGCCCAACGCTTAGCAAGCCTAGGGATAACTCGTGCGCTTAGAACCACAGCCTCGGACTCGCTAAACTCGATACTCTATCTTTTACCTATCGACTTACATGCTAAAAACATGGCAGCCTAAAACGCCTTGCGTCTTAAGCAGTCAAATTAATTCAAATGCAGGGATTTTGGGCACACCAAGATCGGTATCTCACTCCGGGATGAAACTGATTATATGGTTCCAACCCTCTCTCTCAATCGAAATTATAGAATCACTAAACCAGGTAGGGAATTTTGGGATAATAGAATCTCGGACCCTGTCGAGGCAATAAATATTTACACAGACGGTTCAAAGATGGATTCAGGAGTTGGTGCAGCAGCGCACTCCCTGGATCTTGAATCTAATCAAAGTTACAAACTACCCCGAGAATGTAGCATTTTTCAAGCGGAAGTTCTGGCGATCCAGAAAGCCGTAGAAATCGCATATTCCCGAAACACTATCAACACGACCATATACATATACGTGGACAGTCAGGCGGCCATTAAAGCTCTGTCTGCTGCTTATATCAAATCCAAAATCGTATTTAACTGTCATCGAGCTCTACAAGAACTATGCCTTAATAGAAAGGTGGTTCTATGTTGGGTACCGGCACATTGTAACATAACTGGTAATGAAGCCGCGGATAAACTTGCAAAAGAAGGTGCAAACCTCGATCAAGTACACTCCGAACGCGTACTACCACCTATTCAATCCTTTAAAAAAATACTAGATAACAAAACAGGAAGAAACTCTTGAGCATCTTCTCTGTTACTGTCCTGCACTCGCGAAGACAAAAATTCTTAGCCTAGGCCAAGGTTTCTTCACAGATTTAAAGGAAGTTTCCAAGTGCAGTCTTAGGAAACTCCTGAAATTTGCTAAAATCTCTAATACCTTCACTCTATTCTCAAACATCACTACAGGTACCCAAGGTGAACTATCAACCGGGGAACTGTGATCATTCCAACACAAATGGCATCGTTAAGGACCCTTGGTGGTCTATGCGGGGCTAAAGCCGCCATTACAACCTAACCTAGTATTTCTTGTTTTCTTTAAAATCATCGACCTTCAGAAAGTAAATAAACATTTATTATTGAAAAATATAACTTGCACTTTATTTCAAGGTGAATAGGTGGAAAATTAGTTAAACATAATGAAACTCGTCATTTTTCAGTATGTATTTTATTATTCATTCTTTTAGATATCGTTTATATTTTTTTATTATTTTAAATTATATATTTATTTATGGATGTTCCTGCAGATTCTCATGGATGCTATATAATGTGATATACAGATCAATCAGATTTAGTTATAAACTAATTGTTGGTTTGTGCACACAAATTGTTACATAGTTCCTAAAAGCGAAATTTTAATATATATATTATATATATGTGTATTCTTATTACATATTGGTTCGTACACACACACATTATTATATATTTGTTAAAAGTGAAGTTTAAATGTACATGCTATTTTAAAAAATATATGTAATAAAAATTCTAATTCTAACATTCTACCAACTAAAATAAAATAAAAAAAATCAAGTGACAATTATACATATATATGTATACATATATGTATACATATATGTATATAACTATACTATATTATATAAAAATAAATAAAGTTAAGAGTATTTAAAATAATAAAAATATAATGAATAAACAAGCGAAGGAAATTGTTGAAAGAGTCAAAATATTAGTTGATAATGATAAAAATAAAGATAAAGTAGAAGAAAATGTAAAGGAATGCTCTAGAGGTTTGAGAAATTTACGTGTGATGCTAAAAGCATCGAGTAAGACAAGTGAAAGAAGCCAAATATGTAGTGGTATATCGTTCTTGCAGAGGTGACGAACTCAATTAAAGCATCTAAGAATACAAATGGGGTTAGGTTATAAAAACCTACATCCTAACCCAGCCAATTACAGTAGAAACCGTGTCAAATGGGAGGATGTTGCTGTTCCATTGTTGCTGTTCTGAATTTCGTGTAAAGCTAAATTTTTTAGATCGTTTGTGTTTTCAAGATTTATAGGTTGTAAAGTGTTTTCTATTTTTTCAACAAATCAAGTATTTCTTTTGGATGTATAATGTGTAAAATTATGTCAAATTTGGTAGGTATTTCTATTTCGTCTATTTGAATTTTTGTGTATCCTACTTCTGAATTAATTTTTTCAAGTATTAATGACTGTTGACTTGGTACAATCATCAGGATCAGTATCATCAATATTAGCTGAAAATTTAAAAGGTCTTTTAATATTTTCCTCATGAACGTTTTCTAATTTATGTTTTCTAAATTTGGGTTCTTCTTTATGTCTAACGGATTTATAGTTTTTAATGAAACCAATTTTTCTTTTTCGACATAATTTTCTCTAGTTTTATTTCTTTTATTAATCATTTTTATTTTTATTTTCTCTAATCTTTTGCGGATTAAACTATGATCTACTTTAAGTTCTTGTACTTCTAATCGAGTTGCACCTATACTATTATGATAAGTATTATTATAGAATTTTACTGCTTTAAGCATTTGGGTTTTTATTGGTAATTTTTCTTCTATATTAAGAGTTCTTATTTTCTCATTTATGGAGTTATTAAATCTTTCTACATCTGAATTACCAGTGTGACTGTTAGGTTTGGTTACATGAAAATCAATATTTTCTTCGGTACAAAATGCTCTAATATTTTTAGCACATTTCCAACCAAATTGGAAGAAATGTGTATATTAGTTTCACTCTGTCTGTCCGTCTGTCCGTCTGTCTGTCCGTCCGTCCGTTTACACAAACTTCTACATCTTTTAAGATAGAGTCTTAAAATTTTGAATATAGATAGATAGTAATAAAATAATAGGTCCAGTAGAACAAAATTTTCATCTATCTCCTTTCCCCTCTGAGTTATTCCCCCTCCAAGTTCGAAAATTACCCATATTGAACATCTAATAACTTTTTTAAACCAATAAAAATTTTTGAGGTCTGTAAAAGCCATAAGATAGGAAAATCTTTTATCTTTTTTGTGAAATAAACAAATTTTTTAAAATTTTATTCTTTGATGTATAAAAATACCGTTATCTTCATACAACTTTTTTTAGTTTTTTTAACACCCTGTATTTCCCAAACTGCTTATTATAGAAGGCTGAATTTTATGTACCAAAGAGATATCTAAAAAATAACTAGAGTCTCTGAAGAAATTGTATCCGTATCTCTTCTCCCCTTTCCGTTGTGGCCCTTCGAAAATCAAAAAATTACATTTTTAATTTACTTGTAAAATTATAACTGCACAATATTTTTAAAAACAAATATTGAGAAAAGTTTCGAAATTCATATTTCTTTAAAGTGCATTAATTAATAAATTATAGTCATTTGCCTCACACTTATAATTAATCAAAATTCTTAATCATGTAAAATTTTGCAAAAAACGAACATTTTGCATATTTTTAGGAGCTATATAAAGGGAATATTGGATATTATTTCATATCACATTATATGTTCAATTAAAAGCAAAATTAGGGAAAACTTAAATGATAATTTTATATATATGTATTTTGTTGGAATAATAAACTTGGAAGGAAAAAAAATTAATAAAATCGAACAGGGACACATTTTTTACCTATATTTACCATATCATTTTTTATCTTTCCTATGTATAGTACATTGAAAATACTGCTAAAACTGCACAATATGCACATATAGGAATTCCCATTGTTTTACAATAGCTCATAGTTCTACATGTGGCGATTTTGAGGAAATGTGCTTTTGACAAACCCGGGGTTTGTTTATCGTATTTTTATTATTAAACTCATTATCAAATACAAATTTTTTTATTTTAGGTTTTGAAGCTAAATATTGTCTAAGTTTTTCTATTATTGTTTGACTATTACGGTCTTCTAAATAATAACTTACAACATGTTTTGAAAATTTATCTACAAAATTAATAAAAGAGTGTTTTGTATTAACATAAGTATCTACATGAACTATTTCATTAATTGTTGTCGGAGTTTCAGTTAAATAGAACTTCTTTTTTATTGGGTTTCTGTCATATTTACCAGCGGCACAAATATCACAATTATTAATAATTTTATGAACAGTAACTTTCAGTTTTGGGTTATATACTTTATTTTTTATACCTTCAGTTGCGATTATACCTGAATGTCCTAAATCCTTTTTATGAAATAGTGAGATTTGTTTATTAAGTTGTTCTTCATCTTCAATGTCTACTATGTAATAACTACATTTTACAAACTTTATATCAGTATTTGAAAATAATCTAATTATACTTTGTTGTAACTTATTGTATTCGTTACCATTTAATTCTGAATATATGCCTACTTTTCCTTTAGTATTAATATATCTTCTTAAAATATCATTTATATTATCATTATCAAATCATTTTTTTCAATAAAAATTCGTCTATCTTTGAAAATATTTTCAAATTCTTTTTCTTTATTTTCTTTAAGGATAATTTGTGTTTTAAATCGATTTACAATGGTTTCTAATATTGGTATATGGTCATTAAGATTTTCTTCTTGCGAATGAATTGTTGCATTTTCTGAGATATTATCTATAGCATTTAATTGGTTATCAAAGCTCAAATTTTCAGCGTTTGATGTATTTGAATGATTAAATAATTCTTTTAAATTAAAACTCAAATTTTCAGTTTTAGATTCATCAAGGATTAGCATATTAATGTCATTAGTAGTAGAGTTTATTCTACTCAAAAAATCGGCAATTTTATTGTCTTTGCCTTTGATATAATCTATTTTAACATTATATTCGCCTAATGATATTAACCATCTTTGTAATCTTGGATTGATATCTTTTCCAGCATATTTAGCCTGAAGCCATTTAATTGGTTGGTGATTAGTTTGAAGATCACATTCTTTACCGAAAAGATAAGGTCTGAAATATTTTGTACCCCATACAATGGCAAATAATTCTTTTTCTATTGTAGTAGAATAGTTCTTTTCATGTTCGTTGAGAGTTCTTGATGCAAAGCAGATTGGATGGTTATCCTGGGTTAAAACTGCACCAAGTGCAAAATTACTAGCGTCAGTTACTAGTTTAAATCTTTTGTTAAAATCTTGATATTTTAAAATTCGATGATTGGTAATAATATCTTTTAGTTTTTCAAATGCACTAATATAATTAGGGTCATTTTTGTTAATAATTGTACCTTTCTTTAAATATCTGGTTACTGGATAAGCTATCTTAGCATAGTCTTTTATTAATTTTCTGTAATAGCCTGTCATTCCTAAAAAACTTTTTATTTATTTTTGTGTGGTAGTTAATTGTAAGGATTGTATAACTTTTATTTTATTTGGATTAGGTTTCACACCTTGGTGTGTTAAAATATGCCCTAAAAAATCAGTATCTTTCTTTAGAAAGTTACATTTATTAATTTGGATTTTTAGGCCAGCTCCTCTTAATTTATTAAATATTTTACGTAAGTTTATAATATGTTCATCTAATGATGTACTGAAAATAAGGATGTCGTCCAAATATACGACACAAATTTTGTTAATATATTCTCTTAAAACTGAGTTCATTCATCTCTGAAATGTAGAGGGTGCATTTTTCAATCCGAATGGCATTCTTATGTATTCGTAATGTCCATAAGGAGTAGAAAAGGCAGTTTTTTTTCTATCTTCAGGTTTAACTATAATTTGGTGAAATCCTTTTGCAAGGTCTAAAGTTGTGAAATATTGAGCTTTTCCTAACTTGTCTAAAATACTTTCAATATTTGGGATAGGAAATTTATCACTAACAGTAACATCATTTAATTTCCTATAATCTATTACGATACGATATTTTTGAATACCTGAATTATCTATTTTCTTTGGTACTACCCACAAAGGACTATTATATGGAGAATTACTATGTTGTATAATGTTTTGTTCTAACATTTCTTGAATTTGTTTTTCTACTTCTTTTTCATGAGCTTGAGGATACCGATAAATTTTAGAAAAAATTGGGTTATTCGTAGTTGTTATGATCTCATGTTGGATTTCATGAGTTGATGTTAGTACATCGCCTTCTTGAAAAAATAATTCTTGATATTCTTTAAGTATTTCCATAGTACTAATTTTTTCTTCTGAATTCAAATGATCTAATTGCAAAGTTTCAAAATTACAAATTTCGTTTATAACATAATAATGATCGGAATTATTGAAATTAATCTTATTTCCGTTTATTTCAACAAATTTGTATTCTAAATCAATTTTTGCTCTTAAGGGAGTTAAGAAGTTTTGACCCATTATGGCGTCATATTATTGACTTGGCAAATCCATTACTTTCCAAGTCATAAGACCAGGTTTATTGAATTCGATTGGAATAGGAGAAACTAATTTTTTTGTTACAGTAGAGGTTCCATTAATCGTGGAAAAATTAATTGGTTTATCAAGATTTTGTTCTGCATAGTTAGTAAGAGTGTTGGATTTAATTATACTGGATTCCGCTCCGGTATCAATTAAAAAATCAAGTTTTACATTATCGAATGTAAGCGTTACTATGGGCAATCTTGTTTTTGAGGCTCTTTGGGAAAATTTACTTCAACATTACCGATTTCCATAATTGGTTTTTGGCGGATTATGCTTATTTTGGTGATTATGATAATTTAATTTTTCTCTATCATTAATATTACTTTTATGGTTGTTCTTAGAAAAATTTTGTCTTACATCTTTAAAAAAATTTCTATATTTGTAATGAATTACGTCACTTTCATCTAAAAGGTCTAATTCGTTAAAAATATTAAATACGTCATTTAATGTCATATTATGTCTTATATTTATTCTATAACTACCGGTTAATGAATCTTTTATTATATCAACTAAATTTTTATCGTTGTTATCGGGATTATAGTTCGTTGGCTTATTGTCGTCGTATTCGTATAATTAATTTAATTGGCAATTAATAGATTTAACAATATTAAAAAGTTCTCTTAAATTACTCACTTTTAAATTACGGCTTTCATCCATTATTCTTTTGTAGCTTTTCCGTGGTTTGAACTGCACCTTCAATTCTGTTTTAACTGCATCCCATGTTAAATTGTCGCCTAATCGTTGTATGGTTCTTTTAGCCTCACCTTGAAGTTTTTCTCGAAACACTATTTGAAGTCCGAATTGTAAAAGGGCTGCATTATTTCCACATAAACTGCATACATTTTCCACAGAAATTATAAATTCGTGTAAGGAATAATCATCTTTACCGTAATATGTTCTAATATGTTGAAATTTATTTAGAACTTGGTCTGCTGTAAGTTGCAAAATTCTGTCAGGTTGAGCTAATTCTTGTCTTAAAGATGCAATTTCTCGTTGATGCTGTTCTTGCATTTGGTTTATTATTTGTTGTATTTCCTCCATTCTAACATTTGCCATTTCTGCTGGTTCAATTAAGTTTCTACTTGAGTCAAATATTTGTTGTCGTCGATTATTGTTCATAAATTAGTTAATATTATTATATAACACTGTGGTATTATATTTAAGTTCGATTATTATTATTTTTTTTTCTACACAACACTTTATGTATTATATAGTTTATATATATATATGATTCGATTATCACTGGATTCTTATACTTTTGAAAAGAATCCTACCGACTGCGCCACTTTTGTTTTTAGAAGATTCTCCTTTCTTTTTAAAAAGATATTTATTTGAATAAAAAACGATCTTGAATTAAAAAATAAACTTATTTATTAAATTTATTTAATGAACTTATTTAATGAACTTATTAAACTAATTATAATTTCGGACAAGCAAGTTATGTATTCGAAAGATGTTTTTTGACTGACTACTTAAGTTTAAAATAATTAATTATTACAATTCTTATCACGTTGCAATAAAACGTGATTAAAAAATATAATTAAAATTTATTTATTTAATGTGGGAAAATTATTTAAAATTTGGTAATCTTAGTAAGCAAAAATTTGTGTGAGAAAGAATTAAAATATTGTTATTAATATTTATTTTAATGAAATAATATATTGTAATATGATCTGCATTTCCTTTATTATAATTTAATTTTTATATCTTTAATTAAATTGTTATTAGGAAAATGTTGGATTTGTTTGTTGCTAACATAAGTCATATCATTGGGATCATTAATTTTATTTATTTCAAGGTGACTTATGGTTGGTAACATAACTCGCGTACTTAAAAGGTAGATCGGTGGAAACAGCGCTCCATGAAGTAGTGCTGGAAATCGAGAAATCTATACACTTCAAGGAATTTACCTTAGGTGCCTTCCTAGACATAGAGGGGGCCTTTAATAATGTTACGACAGATACCATTCTAAAAGCCCTTCACACTGCTCGTATTAACCAGGTGATCAGTAACTGGATCACTAACCTTCTCAAAAATAGATCGATCACGTCAGAATGGGGAAGCGCCAACACAACTAAACGCGTGGTACGGGGCACACCGCAAGGTGGAGTTCTGTCACCCCTAATCTGGAATCTCGTATTAAAGGAAATACTAAAAACTCTCAATAACTGCGGCGTGAAAGTCGTAGCATATGCTGACGATGTGGTAAACTTGCCACGGGCAAATATCTAAACACGATCAGTGAAATCAATCAATAAATGGGCTAAAGCCAGTAGACTAAAAGTTCATCCGGAAAAGACGGAACTTATACTCTTCACCAGGAAATACAAGATCCCACACTTTACACTCCCTAAATTGGACGATACACAGCTTACTCTTGCAAAACAGGCTAGATTCCTAGGTCTAATTCTGGATAGCAAGCTAAGCTGGAGTCCGAACGTAGAAGAACGTGTACTCAAAGCCAATAACGCGTTCTATGCGTGTAAACGTACTTTTGGCAAAACCTGGGGTTTAAACCCACTATTAACTCGATGGATCTATACGGCAATCGTTAGACCAATAATGCTCTACGGGATTACTGTTTGGTGGCCAGTTCTGGAGAAAAGAGCTTGCAGATCCAAGCTAGAAAAAGCCCAACGCTTAGCAAGCCTAGGGATAACTCGTGCGCTTAGAACCACAGCCTCGGACTCGCTAAACTCGATACTCTATCTTTTACCTATCGACTTACATGCTAAAAACATGGCAGCCTAAAACGCCTTGCGTCTTAAGCAGTCAAATTAATTCAAATGCAGGGATTTTGGGCACACCAAGATCGGTATCTCACTCCGGGATGAAACTGATTATATGGTTCCAACCCTCTCTCTCAATCGAAATTATAGAATCACTAAACCAGGTAGGGAATTTTGGGATAATAGAATCTCGGACCCTGTCGAGGCAATAAATATTTACACAGACGGTTCAAAGATGGATTCAGGAGTTGGTGCAGCAGCGCACTCCCTGGATCTTGAATCTAATCAAAGTTACAAACTACCCCGAGAATGTAGCATTTTTCAAGCGGAAGTTCTGGCGATCCAGAAAGCCGTAGAAATCGCATATTCCCGAAACACTATCAACACGACCATATACATATACGTGGACAGTCAGGCGGCCATTAAAGCTCTGTCTGCTGCTTATATCAAATCCAAAATCGTATTTAACTGTCATCGAGCTCTACAAGAACTATGCCTTAATAGAAAGGTGGTTCTATGTTGGGTACCGGCACATTGTAACATAACTGGTAATGAAGCCGCGGATAAACTTGCAAAAGAAGGTGCAAACCTCGATCAAGTACACTCCGAACGCGTACTACCACCTATTCAATCCTTTAAAAAAATACTAGATAACAAAACAGGAAGAAACTCTTGAGCATCTTCTCTGTTACTGTCCTGCACTCGCGAAGACAAAAATTCTTAGCCTAGGCCAAGGTTTCTTCACAGATTTAAAGGAAGTTTCCAAGTGCAGTCTTAGGAAACTCCTGAAATTTGCTAAAATCTCTAATACCTTCACTCTATTCTCAAACATCACTACAGGTACCCAAGGTGAACTATCAACCGGGGAACTGTGATCATTCCAACACAAATGGCATCGTTAAGGACCCTTGGTGGTCTATGCGGGGCTAAAGCCGCCATTACAACCTAACCTAGTATTTCTTGTTTTCTTTAAAATCATCGACCTTCAGAAAGTAAATAAACATTTATTATTGAAAAATATAACTTGCACTTTATTTCAAGGTGAATAGGTGGAAAATTAGTTAAACGTAATGAAACTCGTCATTTTTCAGTATGTATTTTATTATTCATTCTTTTAGATATCGTTTATATTTTTTTATTATTTTAAATTATATATTTATTTATGGATGTTCCTGCAGATTCTCATGGATGCTATATAATGTGATATACAGATCAATCAGATTTAGTTATAAACTAATTGTTGGTTTGTGCACACAAATTGTTACATAGTTCCTAAAAGCGAAATTTTAATATATATATTATATATATGTGTATTCTTATTACATATTGGTTCGTACACACACACATTATTATATATTTGTTAAAAGTGAAGTTTAAATGTACATGCTATTTTAAAAAATATATGTAATAAAAATTCTAATTCTAACATTCTACCAACTAAAATAAAATAAAAAAAATCAAGTGACAATTATACATATATATGTATACATATATGTATATAACTATACTATATTATATAAAAATAAATAAAGTTAAGAGTATTTAAAATAATAAAAATATAATGAATAAACAAGCGAAGGAAATTGTTGAAAGAGTCAAAATATTAGTTGATAATGATAAAAATAAAGATAAAGTAGAAGAAAATGTAAAGGAATGCTCTAGAGGTTTGAGAAATTTACGTGTGATGCTAAAAGCATCGAGTAAGACAAGTGAAAGAAGCCAAATATGTAGTGGTATATCGTTCTTGCAGAGGTGACGAACTCAATTAAAGCATCTAAGAATACAAATGGGGTTAGGTTATAAAAACCTACATCCTAACCCAGCCAATTACAGTAGAAACCGTGTCAAATGGGAGGATGTTGCTGTTCCATTGTTGCTGTTCTGAATTTCGTGTAAAGCTAAATTTTTTAGATCGTTTGTGTTTTCAAGATTTATAGGTTGTAAAGTGTTTTCTATTTTTTCAACAAATCAAGTATTTCTTTTGGATGTATAATGTGTAAAATTATGTCAAATTTGGTAGGTATTTCTATTTCGTCTATTTGAATTTTTGTGTATCCTACTTCTGAATTAATTTTTTCAAGTATTAATGACTGTTGACTTGGTACAATCATCAGGATCAGTATCATCAATATTAGCTGAAAATTTAAAAGGTCTTTTAATATTTTCCTCATGAACGTTTTCTAATTTATGTTTTCTAAATTTGGGTTCTTCTTTATGTCTAACGGATTTATAGTTTTTAATGAAACCAATTTTTCTTTTTTCTACATAATTTTCTCTAGTTTTATTTCTTTTATTAATCATTTTTATTTTTATTTTCTCTAATCTTTTGCGGATTAAACTATGATCTACTTTAAGTTCTTGTACTTCTAATCGAGTTGCACCTATACTATTATGATAAGTATTATTATAGAATTTTACTGCTTTAAGCATTTGGGTTTTTATTGGTAATTTTTCTTCTATATTAAGAGTTCTTATTTTCTCATTTATGGAGTTATTAAATCTTTCTACATCTGAATTACCAGTGTGACTGTTAGGTTTGGTTACATGAAAATCAATATTTTCTTCGGTACAAAATGCTCTAATATTTTTAGCACATTTCCAACCAAATTGGAAGAAATGTGTATATTAGTTTCACTCTGTCTGTCCGTCTGTCCGTCTGTCTGTCCGTCCGTCCGTTTACACAAACTTCTACATCTTTTAAGATAGAGTCTTAAAATTTTGAATATAGATAGATAGTAATAAAATAATAGGTCCAGTAGAACAAAATTTTCATCTATCTCCTTTCCCCTCTGAGTTATTCCCCCTCCAAGTTCGAAAATTACCCATATTGAACATCTAATAACTTTTTTAAACCAATAAAAATTTTTGAGGTCTGTAAAAGCCATAAGATAGGAAAATCTTTTATCTTTTTTGTGAAATAAACAAATTTTTTAAAATTTTATTCTTTGATGTATAAAAATACCGTTATCTTCATACAACTTTTTTTAGTTTTTTTAACACCCTGTATTTCCCAAACTGCTTATTATAGAAGGCTGAAATTTATGTACCAAAGAGATATCTAAAAAATAACTAGAGTCTCTGAAGAAATTGTATCCGTATCTCTTCTCCCCTTTCCGTTGTGGCCCTTCGAAAATCAAAAAATTACATTTTTAATTTACTTGTAAAATTATAACTGCACAATATTTTTAAAAACAAATATTGAGAAAAGTTTCGAAATTCATATTTCTTTAAAGTGCATTAATTAATAAATTATAGTCATTTGCCTCACACTTATAATTAATCAAAATTCTTAATCATGTAAAATTTTGCAAAAAACGAACATTTTGCATATTTTTAGGAGCTATATAAAGGGAATATTGGATATTATTTCATATCACATTATATGTTCAATTAAAAGCAAAATTAGGGAAAACTTAAATGATAATTTTATATATATGTATTTTGTTGGAATAATAAACTTGGAAGGAAAAAAAATTAATAAAATCGAACAGGGACACATTTTTTACCTATATTTACCATATCATTTTTTATCTTTCCTATGTATAGTACATTGAAAATACTGCTAAAACTGCACAATATGCACATATAGGAATTCCCATTGTTTTACAATAGCTCATAGTTCTACCTGTGGCGATTTTGAGGAAATGTGCTTTTGACAAACCCGGGGTTTGTTTATCGTATTTTTATTATTAAACTCATTATCAAATACAAATTTTTTTATTTTAGGTTTTGAAGCTAAATATTGTCTAAGTTTTTCTATTATTGTTTGACTATTACGGTCTTCTAAATAATAACTTACAACATGTTTTGAAAATTTATCTACAAAATTAATAAAAGAGTGTTTTGTATTAACATAAGTATCTACATGAACTATTTCATTAATTGTTGTCGGAGTTTCAGTTAAATAGAACTTCTTTTTTATTGGGTTTCTGTCATATTTACCAGCGGCACAAATATCACAATTATTAATAATTTTATGAACAGTAACTTTCAGTTTTGGGTTATATACTTTATTTTTTATACCTTCAGTTGCGATTATACCTGAATGTCCTAAATCCTTTTTATGAAATAGTGAGATTTGTTTATTAAGTTGTTCTTCATCTTCAATGTCTACTATGTAATAACTACATTTTACAAACTTTATATCAGTATTTGAAAATAATCTAATTATACTTTGTTGTAACTTATTGTATTCGTTACCATTTAATTCTGAATATATGCCTACTTTTCCTTTAGTATTAATATATCTTCTTAAAATATCATTTATATTATCATTATCAAATCATTTTTTTCAATAAAAATTCGTCTATCTTTGAAAATATTTTCAAATTCTTTTTCTTTATTTTCTTTAAGGATAATTTGTGTTTTAAATCGATTTACAATGGTTTCTAATATTGGTATATGGTCATTAAGATTTTCTTCTTGCGAATGAATTGTTGCATTTTCTGAGATATTATCTATAGCATTTAATTGGTTATCAAAGCTCAAATTTTCAGCGTTTGATGTATTTGAATGATTAAATAATTCTTTTAAATTAAAACTCAAATTTTCAGTTTTAGATTCATCAAGGATTAGCATATTAATGTCATTAGTAGTAGAGTTTATTCTACTCAAAAAATCGGCAATTTTATTGTCTTTGCCTTTGATATAATCTATTTTAACATTATATTCGCCTAATGATATTAACCATCTTTGTAATCTTGGATTGATATCTTTTCCAGCATATTTAGCCTGAAGCCATTTAATTGGTTGGTGATTAGTTTGAAGATCACATTCTTTACCGAAAAGATAAGGTCTGAAATATTTTGTACCCCATACAATGGCAAATAATTCTTTTTCTATTGTAGTAGAATAGTTCTTTTCATGTTCGTTGAGAGTTCTTGATGCAAAGCAGATTGGATGGTTATCCTGGGTTAAAACTGCACCAAGTGCAAAATTACTAGCGTCAGTTACTAGTTTAAATCTTTTGTTAAAATCTTGATATTTTAAAATTCGATGATTGGTAATAATATCTTTTAGTTTTTCAAATGCACTAATATAATTAGGGTCATTTTTGTTAATAATTGTACCTTTCTTTAAATATCTGGTTACTGGATAAGCTATCTTAGCATAGTCTTTTATTAATTTTCTGTAATAGCCTGTCATTCCTAAAAAACTTTTTATTTATTTTTGTGTGGTAGTTAATTGTAAGGATTGTATAACTTTTATTTTATTTGGATTAGGTTTCACACCTTGGTGTGTTAAAATATGCCCTAAAAAATCAGTATCTTTCTTTAGAAAGTTACATTTATTAATTTGGATTTTTAGGCCAGCTCCTCTTAATTTATTAAATATTTTACGTAAGTTTATAATATGTTCATCTAATGATGTACTGAAAATAAGGATGTCGTCCAAATATACGACACAAATTTTGTTAATATATTCTCTTAAAACTGAGTTCATTCATCTCTGAAATGTAGAGGGTGCATTTTTCAATCCGAATGGCATTCTTATGTATTCGTAATGTCCATAAGGAGTAGAAAAGGCAGTTTTTTTTCTATCTTCAGGTTTAACTATAATTTGGTGAAATCCTTTTGCAAGGTCTAAAGTTGTGAAATATTGAGCTTTTCCTAACTTGTCTAAAATACTTTCAATATTTGGGATAGGAAATTTATCACTAACAGTAACATCATTTAATTTCCTATAATCTATTACGATACGATATTTTTGAATACCTGAATTATCTATTTTCTTTGGTACTACCCACAAAGGACTATTATATGGAGAATTACTATGTTGTATAATGTTTTGTTCTAACATTTCTTGAATTTGTTTTTCTACTTCTTTTTCATGAGCTTGAGGGTACCGATAAATTTTAGAAAAAATTGGGTTATTCGTAGTTGTTATGATCTCATGTTGGATTTCATGAGTTGATGTTAGTACATCGCCTTCTTGAAAAAATAATTCTTGATATTCTTTAAGTATTTCCATAGTACTAATTTTTTCTTCTGAATTCAAATGATCTAATTGCAAAGTTTCAAAATTACAAATTTCGTTTATAACATAATAATGATCGGAATTATTGAAATTAATCTTATTTCCGTTTATTTCCACAAATTTGTATTCTAAATCAATTTTTGCTCTTAAGGGAGTTAAGAAGTTTTGACCCATTATGGCGTCATATTATTGACTTGGCAAATCCATTACTTTCCAAGTCATAAGACCAGGTTTATTGAATTCGATTGGAATAGGAGAAACTAATTTTTTTGTTACAATGGAGGTTCCATTAATCGTGGAAAAATTAATTGGTTTATCAAGATTTTGTTCTGCATAGTTAGTAAGAGTGTTGGATTTAATTATACTGGATTCCGCTCCGGTATCAATTAAAAAATCAAGTTTTACATTATCGAATGTAAGCGTTACTATAGGCAATCTTGTTTTTGAGGCTCTTTGGGAAAATTTACTTCAACATTACCGATTTCCATAATTGGTTTTTGGCGGATTATGCTTATTTTGGTGATTATGATAATTTGATTTTTCTCTATCATTAATATTACTTTTATGGTTGTTCTTAGAAAAATTTTGTCTTACATCTTTAAAAAATTTTCTATATTTGTAATGAATTACGTCACTTTCATCTAATTCGTTAAAAATATTAAATACGTCATTTAATGTCATATTATGTCTTATATTTATTCTATAACTACCGGTTAATGAATCTTTTATTATATCAACTAAATTTTTATCGTTGTTATCGGGATTATAGTTCGTTGGCTTATTGTCGTCGTATTCGTATAATTAATTTAATTGGCAATTAATAGATTTAACAATATTAAAAAGTTCTCTTAAATTACTCACTTTTAAATTACGGCTTTCATCCATTATTCTTTTGTAGCTTTTCCGTGGTTTGAACTGCACCTTCAATTCTGTTTTAACTGCATCCCATGTTAAATTGTCGCCTAATCGTTGTATGGTTCTTTTAGCCTCACCTTGAAGTTTTTCTCGAAACACTATTTGAAGTCCGAATTGTAAAAGGGCTGCATTATTTCCACATAAACTGCATACATTTTCCACAGAAATTATAAATTCGTGTAAGGAATAATCATCTTTACCGTAATATGTTCTAATATGTTGAAATTTATTTAGAACTTGGTCTGCTGTAAGTTGCAAAATTCTGTCAGGTTGAGCTAATTCTTGTCTTAAAGATGCAATTTCTCGTTGATGCTGTTCTTGCATTTGGTTTATTATTTGTTGTATTTCCTCCATTCTAACATTTGCCATTTCTGCTGGTTGAATTAAGTTTCTACTTGAGTCAAATATTTGTTGTCGTCGATTATTGTTCATAAATTAGTTAATATTATTATATAACACTGTGGTATTATATTTAAGTTCGATTATTATTATTTTTTTTTCTACACAACACTTTATGTATTATATAGTTTATATATATATATGATTCGATTATCACTGGATTCTTATACTTTTGAAAAGAATCCTACCGACTGCGCCACTTTTGTTTTTAGAAGATTCTCCTTTCTTTTTAAAAAGATATTTATTTAAATAAAAAACGATCTTGAATTAAAAAATAAACTTATTTATTAAATTTATTTAATGAACTTATTTAATGAACTTATTAAACTAATTATAATTTCAGACAAGCAAGTTATGTATTCGAAAGATGTTTTTTGACTGACTACTTAAGTTTAAAATAATTAATTATTACAATTCTTATCACGTTGCAATAAAACGTGATTAAAAAATATAATTAAAATTTATTTATTTAATGTGGGAAAATTATTTAAAATTTGGTAATCTTAGTAAGCAAAAATTTGTGTGAGAAAGAATTAAAATATTGTTATTAATATTTATTTTAATGAAATAATATATTGTAATATGATCTGCATTTCCTTTATTATAATTTAATTTTTATATCTTTAATTAAATTGTTATTAGGAAAATGTTGGATTTGTTTGTTGCTAACATAAGTCATATCATTGGGATCATTAATTTTATTTATTTCAAGGTGACTTATGGTTGGTAACATAACTCGCGTACTTAAAAGGTAGATCGGTGGAAACAGCGCTCCATGAAGTAGTGCTGGAAATCGAGAAATCTATACACTTCAAGGAATTCACCTTAGGTGCCTTCCTAGACATAGAGGGGGCCTTTAATAATGTTACGACAGATACCATTCTAAAAGCCCTTCACACTGCTCGTATTAACAAGGTGATCAGTAACTGGATCAATAACCTTCTCAAAAATAGATCGATCACGTCAGAATGGGGAAGCGCCAACACAACTAAACGCGTGGTACGGGGCACACCGCAAGGTGGAGTTCTGTCACCCCTAATCTGGAATCTCGTATTAAATGAAATACTAAAAACTCTCAATAACTGTGGCGTGAAAGTCGTAGCATATGCTGACGATGTGGTAAACTTGCCACGGGCAAATATCTAAACACGATCAGTGAAATCAATCAATAAATGGGCTAAAGCCAGTGGACTAAAAGTTCATCCGCAAAAGACGGAACTTATACTCTTCACCAGGAAATACAAGATCCCACACTTTACACTCCCTAAATTGGACGATACACAGCTTACTCTTGCAAAACAGGCTAGATTCCTAGGTCTAATTCTGGATAGCAAGCTAAGCTGGAGTCCGAACGTAGAAGAACGTGTACTCAAAGCCAATAACGCGTTCTATGCGTGTAAACGTACTTTTGGCAAAACCTGGGGTTTAAACCCACTATTAACTCGATGGATCTATACGGCAATCGTTAGACCAATAATGCTCTACGGGATTACTGTTTGGTGGCCAGTTCTGGAGAAAAGAGCTTGCAGATCCAAGCTAGAAAAAGCCCAACGCTTAGCAAGCCTAGGGATAACTCGTGCGCTTAGAACCACAGCCTCGGACTCGCTAAACTCGATACTCTATCTTTTACCTATCGACTTACATGCTAAAAACATGGCAGCCTAAAACGCCTTGCGTCTTAAGCAGTCAAATCAATTCAAATGCGGGATGAAACTGATTATATGGTTCCAACCCTCTCTCTCAATCGAAATTATAGAATCACTAAACCAGGTAGGGAATTTTGCGATAATAGAATCTCGGACCCTGTCGAGGCAATAAATATTTACACAGACGGTTCAAAGATGGATTCAGGAGTTGGTGCAGCAGTGCACTCCCTGGATCTTGAATCTAATCAAAGTTACAAACTACCCCGAGAATGTAGCATTTTTCAAGCGGAAGTTCTGGCGATCCAGAAAGCCGCAGAAATCGCATATTCCCGAAACACTATCAACACGACCATATACATATACGTGGACAGTCAGGCGGCCATTAAAGCTCTGTCTGCTGCTTATATCAAATCCAAAATCGTATTTAACTGTCATCGAGCTCTACAAGAACTATGCCTTAATAGAAAGGTGGTTCTATGTTGGGTACCGGCACATTGTAACATAACTGGTAATGAAGCCGCGGATAAACTTGCAAAAGAAGGTGCAAACCTCGATCAAGTACACTCCGAACGCGTACTACCACCTATTCAATCCTTTAAAAAAATACTAGATAACAAAACAGGAAGAAACTCTTGAGCATCTTCTCTGTTAGTGTCCTGCACTCGCGAAGACAAAAATTCTTAGCCTAGGCCAAGCTTTCTTCACAGATTTAAAGGAAGTTTCCAAGTGCAGTCTTAGGAAACTCCTGAAATTTGCTAAAATCTCTAATACCTTCACTCTATCCTCAAACATCACTACAGGTACCCAAGGTGAACTATCAACCGGGGACCTGTGATCATTCCAACACAAATGGCATCGTTAAGGACCCTTGGTGGTCTATGCGGGGCTTAAGCCGCCATTACAACCTAACCTAGTATTTCTTGTTTTCTTTAAAATCATCGACCTTCAGAAAGTAAATAAATATTTATTATTGAAAAATATAACTTGCACTTTATTTCAAGGTGAATAGGTGGAAAATTAGTTAAACGTAATGAAACTCGTCATTTTTCAGTATGTATTTTATTATTCATTCTTTTAGATATCGTTTATATTTTTTTATTATTTTAAATTATATATTTATTTATGGATGTTCCTGCAGATTCTCATGGATGCTATATAATGTGATATACAGATCAATCAGATTTAGTTATAAACTAATTGTTGGTTTGTGCACACAAATTGTTACATAGTTCTTAAAAGCGAAATTTTAATATATATATTATATATATGTGTATTCTTATTACATATTGGTTCGTACACACACACATTATTATATATTTGTTAAAAGTATTTTAAAAAATATATGTAATAAAAATTCTAATTCTAACATTCTACCAACTAAAATAAAATAAAAAAAATCAAGTGACAATTATAAAACATATATATAAAGCTACTATACTATATTATATAAAAATAAATAAAGTTAAGAGTATTTAAAATAATAAAAATATAATGAATAAACAAGCGAAGGAAATTGTGGAAAGAAAATGTAAAGGAATGCTCTAGAGGTTTGAGAAATTTACGTGTGATGCTAAAAGCATCGAGTAAGACAAGTGAAAGAAGCCAAATATGTAGTGGTATATCGTTCTTGCAGAGGTGTCGAACTCAATTAAAGCATCAAAGAATACATATGGGGTTAGGTTATAAAAACCTACATCCTAACCGAGCCAATTACAGTAGCAACCGTGTCAAATGGGAGGATGTTGAATCAGCTTTTAAAAACCGTATTCGCACAGGTGTGATTGTCAATCTTTTTCATAAAGAGCCTGAAGATTTTTTGGATGATTGCACAGACCTTTTCTGCCGCCGCATTAATAATATTCTCAAAAAAGAAGAGTGCATTAAAGTCAACACTGTTTTTTGTAGGGAGTTTAAAGTTATGAACAACGAAGAGGTATTTGAATTAAAATACATGAATACAAAAAATATTCCTATATATAAAAACACAAATATTAATGAGTGGTTTTTGGATCACGTGAAGAAGCCTATACTAAGAGATTTGGAAGAATTTCAGGAAAAAGATAGTGGTTGGGCTTTATCTGCTATTGTTAATTTGGGTGTTAATATAAATAAATTTACACCACAGTTGGGATCATCATTCATTGAACTGCCAGAAGACATTAAAAAAAAGAGGCATGTATTAGTGTAAAAAATAATGATGATGCTTGTTTCGCGTTTTTTCGCGTTTTATCATCACAACTATCAAAAATGAATGGCCAAAAATTTTTCTGCGATCGCTGTCTACATTACTTTTCTACACACAACGGCTTGGAAAAACATATTGAAGATTGTAAAACTCTCAATAAATGCAAAATCAGGTTGCCAACAGCTGAACAGGCGATGCTAGAATTTAAGAATCATAAAAATAAGGTTGAAGCACCATTCATTATTTATGCTGATTTGGAGTGTTTTTTACAACAAATAAGTGATGGAAGCAAGTATCAAAATCATATTCCATGTAATATAGGTTATTATGTAAAATGTTCATATGACCCCACTTTATCGTTTTATAAATCCTATCGTGGTGAGAACTGTATATAATGGTTTACTCGTGAATTATTACAGTTTGCTGAAGATGTAGAAACAGTTTTTCCTTGTGATCTACCAATGGAACAGCTAACACAAAACCAAAATCTACAGTTTAATACCGGAAGACTATGTCATATACAGTTTGTAAAGAAAATCTTGTCACATAAATTTTTTTTTAGTAAATTCATTTTAGTTATTGATTAAAAGACAGTAACTTAATTTAAATCAATACTTTCTTCAACGATTTTACAAAATTTTTTTTTAGATTTAAAATAACGCAATTTTAATTTTTAATTACCGCAATCATGTAAATAATTTGTATATTCAACAATGAATTTTTAGTTATTTAGATAATATCGGACGCAATTAAAAATGCCTGGCAAAAGAGTAGGAATTAAAATTATTCAATTATACAATACAATAAAATTATTCTTAAAGGCAGGTAAAATTTTGTTGTTGTTGTGTTGGTGTAAATAGTAAGTGCGACAATAAAGCTTTATGTAGATGTAGATGGTAGCGAAAAGTAGTTTCTCCAATGCAAATCAACTTAATACTGATGATGATTAGATTAGATCCAAGTAATTATTTCCCTAAATATGAGGATTCAAATTTTTATTAGCCCTATAAATTTTTTATACCCATTATTAATAATTTCATAATATTGTCATTATTTTTATTGGCAATAAAAATGTTAATAATTTAAATTTCTACTTACTATTTGCATAGCTACAAAATTTCTAAGAATCGTTTTCACTCAAATAAAATGACGATTTCCAAAAAAGATTGCGTTTTTTAAAACAAATAACTAGTGTGTGACAAGATTTTCTTTCCAATTAAAATAATTGTAGTTTTTTGTTTTGTTTTATATTTTTTTGGTTATTTATTAAAATTCTCTGTTTTTTTATGGAATACTCAAGAGAAATAACCAAAATTTAAAATCGTTGAATAAAGTATTGATTTAAATTAAGTTACTGTCTTTTAATCAATAACTAAAATCAATTTACTTAAAAAAAATCTATGTGACAAGATTTTCTTTACAAACTGTATGTGAAAAACCATTTAATGAAAATGATAAAAAGGTGCGTGATCACTGTCACTTAACGGGCAAGTACCGAGGTCCAGCACATGAGGGTTGTAATATTAATTATCAAGATAGTTATACAGTTCCAATTATATTTTACAATTTAAGTGGATATGATTCACATTTTATTATTAAGAATTTAGCATCAGATTTAGAAGGTAGAATATCATTATTACCAATCAATAAAGAAAGATATATTTCATTTACTAAACATTTAGATGGGAATCTTATTAAATTTAGGTTTATGGACTCATACCGTTTTATGAGTAGTGGTCTTGATACTTTATCATCTTTTCTAATTTCGTTTCCAATTCTAAAATCAGAATTTCAAAATTTATCTGAAGATCAATTTAATTTGGTAACTCGAAAACGTGTATATCCTTATGACCACTTAGATGCTTTAAGCAGATTTTCAGAAAATTGTTTACCATCTATTGATAAATTTTATAATAACTTAAACGACATGCAAATAAGTGAAGAAGATTATTTAAATGCACATAAAATTTGGTATGAATTTCGTATGCAAAATTTAGGCGAATATTCAGATTTATATTTAAAGATAGACGTTTTACTTCTTGCGGACGTATTTGAACAATTTCGTGCTAGTTGTCACCAAACATATGGACTAGATCCCGCACATTATTTTACACTTCCAGGTTATACATGGGATGCAATGTTTAAACATACAAATATAAAGCTGGAGTTATTGACAGATATAGATATGCTTATGTTCGTTGAACGAGGTATTCGGGGAGGTCTTAGTCAATGCTCAAAACGCTATTCCAAAGCCCATAATGAGTGCATGTCAGATAATGATCCTTCCCAACCCACAAAATTTTTAATGTACAATGATATTAATAATCAATATGGTTGGGCAATGTCTCAATATATGCCATTCGGCTGTTTCAAGTGGGTAGAGGATTTGCAAAACTTTAATGTTTTAAACTTAAGAGATGATTCACCTATTGGGTATATTTTAGAAGTTGATATGGAATATCCAACACAACTTCATGATCTTCATAAAGATCTTCCGTTTTGCCCAGAACATTGTAGTGCTCCTATATCTAAAGAAAAAAGCTTATGGCTACTCTATATAATAAAACAAAATATATTATTCATTACCGTAATTTAAAACAAGCTATTAATAATGGCTTAAAGGTAACTAAAATTCATAGAATTCTCCAGTTTAACCAATCGCCGTGGCTTAAAGACTATATTGATTTAAACATAAAACTTCGAACGTCGGCAAAAAATGATTTTGAGAAAAATTTGTTTAAATTAATGATAAATGCGATATTTGGTAAAACAATGGAAAATGTTCGCAAATATAGCATTGTAAAATTGGTGACAAAGTGGTCTGGTAGATATGGTGCTGAGGCTCTTATTTCTAAACCAGAATTTAAAGCCTCAACTATTTTTAATGAAAACCTAGCAGCCATAGAACTAAACAAAACTGAAATTTTCTTTAATAAACCAATTTATGTGGGTATGTGCATTCTGGATTTAGCTAAAACAAAAATTTATGAGTTTCACTATAATTACATGCTTCCCCAATATGGCTCAAATTGCTGTGTTTGTTATACTGAAACAGACTCTTTAATATATGAAATAACCTCTTCCGATATCTACAAAACTATTAAACGTGACTGTAACACCTATTTTGATACCAGTGACTATCCAGTTAGTAATATATGGAACATTCCTCACGTGAATAAAAAGGTACTGGGACTCATGAAAGATGAAAATAACTGTCGCGTTATGACAGAGTTTGTTGGTTTAAGATCTAAAATGTTTGCTATTCGGGTAGAAGATAAAGATCAGACAAAAAAAGCTAAGGGTGTAAAGAGAAATATTGTGAAAAATAGATTATCTTTTGTGATTATTCAATATTTAAATGAAATGAAAATATAGAAAAATATAGAAAAAGTTTAAATGAAAATATAGAAAAAGTAATTTCCCCAAATTTGATTCAAAGTAAGCAACATCAAGTAAGCAGCATTACTCAAACAAAAATTGCAATCAGTCCTTATGATGATAAAAGATATTTAATAAAAAATACTTACGAAACTTTACCGTGGGGTCATTATAGTTTAATGGATATTAATTAATTGATATACATATCAAAAAGAGTTTTTAATTAAAAATAAGTAATACTACTTAAAATAAGTAAAAAAAAATTTATGAATTTTCAGCTCTAATGTTAATAGAAAATATCTTGTTTTAAGAATCATTATATAAATAAAAACGAAATAAATAAATATGTGTAATAAATAATTTTTGTATTATTCACTGTTTTTTTATTACTTTCCCTTTTATGAATTCACACTTCCAGTATATATGTCGGTATATTTATATATACATATATATATATATATATCTCCTCACCTGGCCATAACTCTTAAACGGCTTGACCGATTGAGCTCAAATTTGGAAGTTGAGCTCGTGTCATCAATGGCTTGGTACCATATAAATTTGGGACCTTTTTGATTAGTGGGAAGGGGGCGCGGAGGGCTGTTTAATTTTTGAATGTACCAAAAAAACCATGTGGGGTATCAAATGAAAGGTCTTGACGAGTACATCTCATTGGACGGTGGTCCGGGGGGGCGCCGTGGGTCATGTCGGGCGCAAATCGGGGCAATGTAGGGCCCCATAATAAAAAAAATCATGTGGGG
Organism: Empis stercorea; assembly: GCA_949752835.1. Classification (NCBI taxonomy): domain Eukaryota; kingdom Metazoa; phylum Arthropoda; class Insecta; order Diptera; family Empididae; genus Empis; species Empis stercorea. The sequence goes on along the minus strand of OX457087.1, from coordinate 29,719,710 downwards.
TATCAAATGAAAGGTCTTGACGAGTACATCTCATTGAGCGGTAGTCCGGGGGGCGCCGTGGGTCATGTCGGGTCCAAAACGGGGGCAATGTTGGGCTCCATAATACAAAAAATCATGTGGGGTATCAAATGAAAGGTCTTGACGAGTACATCTCATTGAGCGGTAGTCCGGTGGGCGCCGTGGGTCATGTCAGGCGCAAATCGGGTCAATGTGGGGTCCATAATACAAAGAAACATGTGGGGTATCAAATGAAAGGTCTTGACGAGTACATCTCATTGAGCGGTAGTCTGAGGGCGGCGTGGGTCATGTCGCCCAAAACGGGGGCAATGTTGGGCTCCATAATACAAAAAATCATGTGGGGTATCAAATGAAAGCCTTGACGAGTACATCTCATTGAGCGGTAGTCCGGGGGGCGCCGTGGGTCATGTCGCCCAAAACGGGGGCAAAGTTGGGCTCCATAATACAAAAAATCATGTGGGGTATCAAATGAAAGGTCTTGACGAGTACATCTCATTGAACGGTAGTCGGGGGGGGGACGAGGGTCATGCTGGGGCCCAAAACGGGGGCCATGTTGGACCCCATATTACAAAAAATCGTGAGGGGTATCAAATGTAAGGTTTTGAAGTGTACATCTCAATGCCTAAAATGTAGGGCCTAAAATGGGGGCAATGTGGGGCTCCATCATACAAAAATCATGTGGGGTATCAAATAAAAGGTCTTGAAGAGTACATATCGTTGGGTGGTCCATTGGGCACCGTGGGTCAAGTGGGCCTAAAATAAAAAAAAATCATGTTGGGTAGCATGTGGAAGGTCATGAAGAGTACATCTTAGGTCAAACGGGTCCAAGACCAGTTAACGGGCCCAAGACCAGTTAACAGAAAATGAAAATGTTAAATGTTGAAATTAACAGAAAATGTAAATTTAACAGAAAATGTAAAATTTAACAGAAAATGTGGAATTTAACAGAAAATGTAAAATTTAACAGAAAAATGAAAATTTAATAGAAAGTGTCAAATTTAACAGAAAAATATAAAATTTAACAGAAATTGTAAAATTTAATAGCAGATGTAAATTTAACAGAAATTGTAAAATTTAACAGAAGAAGTAAATTTAACAGAAAATGCAAATTTAACAGAAAATGTAAAATTTTAAAAGAAATGTAAAATATATTGCAAAATGCAAAATTTAACAGAAAATTCAAAATTTTACAAAAAATGTAAAATTTATTACTTTCCCTTCTATGAATTCACACTTCCAGTATATTTATTACTTGCCCTTTTATGAATTAACACTTCCAGTATGTCGGTATTTCGGTATCTCCTCACCTGGGCATTTTTGATTAGGGGGAAGGGGCGCGGAGGGCTGTTTAATTTTTGAATGTACCAAAGAAACCGTGTGGGGTATCAAATTAAAGGTCTTGACGAGTACATCTCATTGGACGGTGGTCCGGGGGTCGCCGTGGGTCATGTCGGGCGCAAATCGGGGCAATGTGGGGCCCCATAATACAAAAAATCATGTGGGGTATCAAATGATAGGTCTTGAGGAGTACATCTCATTAAGCGGTAGTTCGGGGGGGCGCCGTGGATCATGTCGGGCTCAAAACGGGGCAATGTTGGGCCCTATAATACAAAAAATCATGTGGGGTATCAAATGAAAGGTCTTGAAGAGTACATCTCGATGAGGGTAGTCCGTGGGGCACATTCGATTATACGGGGGCCCAAATGTGGGTCATGTGGGCTCATTATACAAAAATCATGTGGGGTATTAAATGAAAGGTCTTGAAGAGTATATTTAAATGAGCGTAGTCCGTAAAGGCACACTGGGTTACACGAGGTTCCAAAAGGGGGTCATGTGGGTCAACAAGGCCTTAAATCATAAAAATATCGTGTAGGGTATCAAATGAAAGGTCGTGCAGAGTACATCTCGTTTCGTAGTGCGTGGGTCAAGTGGGCCCAAAATCTGTTCCGAGAGGTACTCTGGCTCTTGTGGGGCCCATAATGCAAAAAGACATGAGAGGTACCAAATAAAAGGTATTGAAAAATACATCTCGTTGCGCAGTCCGTGGAGCTTCATAATTCATGTTAGGGCCCAAAACCTGTGTCATGTGGAGGCCCATAATAAAAAAATCATGTGGAGCATCAAATGAATGGTCTTGAAGAGTAGTCCGAGCAGTACCCTGGGTCATGTGGAGCCAGTTATACAAAAAAAAATGTGGAGCACCGGGGGCCATGGAAGGCCCAAAACATCGGCCACATGTGGAATTCCAAATAGTGGGCCATGAGGAGCTCAAACAAATCATTCCCAAGTTGTCAAAGTATTTAAATATTTTTAGTCGGTCAAATTAATAAATATTTGACCGACTAAAAAATGTAAAATAAAAAATATAAATAAAAAAAAGTTTTTTAAAAATACTTTCCCTTAAAGAAATATTCAACTAAAAAGTAATAAACAAGCAAATAATACCACATCAATGTACTTTCCCGTTGAGTTTAAGCCACTGTCAGCAGTAGTAAGGGAAAGTAGATCTTATCAGAATTAAGGCCATTATAAGGAGGTCTACTTACCCTTACTACTGCTGTCAGTGGCTTAAACTCAACGGGAAAGTACATTGATGTGGTATTATTTGCTTGTTTATTACTTTTTAGTTGAATATTTCTTTAAGGGAAAGTATTTTTAAAAAACTTTTTTTTATTTATATTTTTTTTCTTTTGAGATTTAACGGCATTTTGCCGTGATGATTTTGCGTTGGGTTTTTATATAAATAGCACAAGAATATAGGTCTTGTTATTCTTCTACAATATGTCTAAGAAACAGGTTGTTGAAGAGTTACATAAGGCAGCTAGAAAAAAATTTAACAGACGTCGTGTTATCATTAAAGGTTTTGATAATCTTCTTGTTGAGATGGGTGCATATGCAAAAGAAAACCAGGGTTATAAATATTTGCTCACCGTTATTGATACATTTTCAAAATATTCATGGCTACTCCAATAAAAAATAAAACTGGTGATGAAGTTACTGCAGCTATTAAATCAATTTTCATTATTTCGCAGAGATACCCCAAAAATCTACAAACTGATAATGGCAAAGAACTTTATAATAAAACTTTTGAAAATTTAATGGCGAAATATAACATTTATCATTATTCAACGTTTAGCTGATTGAAAGCATCAATTGTTGAACGTTAATCGTACAATTAAGGAAAAAATGGGGAAAGAATTTAGTTTTAATGGAAACTATAAATGGATAAATATTATTCAAAAACTTGTTAATGATTATAATCATACCACTCATAGAACCATTAAGAAAAGACCTGCTCAAGTTAGTAAAAAAGATGAAAAGGATTTATTGTCTACAGCTTATAACCACATTAAAATTGCTACACCATCTAAATTTAAAGTTGGCGAGACAGTTCGGATAAGCAAGTTTAAACATGTTTTCGAGAAAGGTTATACCCCAAATTGAACAACTGAGATATTTAAAATAAGAAAAATCCAAATTACTAATCCAACAACATATTTATTAGAAGATTATCAAAGTTATCCTATTGAAGGAGGTTTTTACGAACAGGAATTCTTAAGGGCTAAGTACAAAGATGTGTATTTAGTTGAAAGAATTTTAAAAATTAAAGATAATAAGGTTTTTGTTAAATGGCTTGGATTCTCACCAAGTCATAATTCATGGATAAATAAATCAGATTTAATTTAATTGAATTTTAGTTTTTATTTGTTAAATACATAATTAATTATTTCCTCTTACATCTAAAAATAGTAAAGCGAGAACAGAACAATATATTTTACCAAATGATTATCTTCATATCACTGCTTAACGAGTATACATATAGAATTTTCCCAGCATAATGCTAAATATATTTTTCTAAGTAAAATGATCTTGAAGGTTTCTGAAACAACATACTCGTAAATATTAAAATTTTTATTTTATGGTTATTAAAATTTTTACTAAAATATAATTTTTACCACAAACAATATTTTTTTCAATGATTACGCTTTTATAGCATAATTAATTTAGCTTATTTATGAAAAATCACTAAGGAAATCAGAAACTTGCAATGCATCAGCCCCAAATCAATAATATCATGTATTTTAAAATTAATATTTATTTTACTTTTTAAGAATATCAAGATTTTTCTCATGCATTGGCAGAAAATTTTACAAATATTATCTTAAATTCTGCCTATTTATGATACAGATATATATATATACAACCAATGGATCACTTTTATAATAATAAGCTCTAAAAAAATATTCAAAACAGGTTAAACAAAAGTTTTGGATTCACAAAATGATATTTTTATATAAAAATAACTTTAGTTTATTACAAAAAATTAAAAATTGTCACAAGAATTTTTAATTTTGATAAATATTTACAGGTTTAAGTAGTTTAGAAATCGCATTTTTGTAGCAAAATTTTTCAGCAATAATTATGCGAGAAAAATAATTTTTATATGCACAAAAATATTTTTTATATACAAAGCTATGTTTTAAGACACTCTAAAAATTCCCTTTCTATGAATTAGTTTTCAAGTTTAATAATTTGACTTGTTCATTATCAAATCAGGAGTCATTAACTTTAATCAAGAAAAAATATGATGCAACTTTTAGCACTTTTTTGTTGTTGTTTGTATTCTTACCGTCATTATGCTATAAAGCTATGTGATAATTTTTTTGTTGTTGTTTGTATTCTTACCGTCATTATGCTATAAAGCTATGTGATAATTTAATCAAAGAATAAAATTTTATGAGTTAGAATTGAAAGTTATGTATAATATCTAATATATTTTTAAGAAGTTGATCTTGAAGAATTGATTACAGATTTTTAATCTATTTTGTTGTGAAATTATGATGAATTATATTATATTAATATTTTATCAGCAAGTAAATTTGTGGTTTAAACAGAATATAAGGCGATGTATAATAATACTTTTATGTGTTGAGTTTCTTTTCCTCTTTCACTTTGAATTCTTATAAATAAAATATAGTTTTGTTTTGAAAAATTACTTAATAAGGTTGCCAATAAGGTGTACATATAAAAATATTCATTAATTTTGCTTTCATAAATTAGTTTATAAGTTTTTTTTCCTTTTTTTTACATTAGCTTAAATCAAGATAATTATTTTATATGATGCAAAAAAAAGGAAATACGAGCTGAATTATTTTTCAATAAATTTTTTCAATTTGTAAATAATAAAAAATGTAATAAGAAATATATAAAATAAGCATATATATATATATATAATATAAAATCAATCTTGTCAAAAACAATGAAAAACCTAGCTTAATTTAGAGAGATCCAATAGTGGTCCATTAAGTTAAAATTATTTTTAAAAAAATAAATTCAATTTTGTTTTATTTATTTGAGAAAAATGAAGTGTAAAATTTATGAACTAAAAAATAAAACATTTAAAAAAAAACCCTTGATATAATAAACAATTTTTTAATTTTATAAATTTTATTTGAGAAACTTTACATTTGACACCCTAAAAGCATAAAAGCTAAGATACATTTTTTTGTAAAGCTTTTTTTGTACAGTTTTTGTAAAATAAAAAGTATTACGCAGTTCTCGAAGATTTACTGTATACGGAATCAATGTTTTTGATTTTTATATATTTATACTCCGACTACAGTTACTTCCATTTAAGTAAAACTATTTATAATATAAAATATAGTATATATATGCGTCTAGAAATCACATGGCTACAATTTCAGACAAAACAATTTTCAGTTAGAAAGTGTTTACTGTATTAGAAAATTTATCGATTTATCAGATAAAAATAAAAGAGTAAATATAAATTATAAATAAAATTATTAAATCGGTATTGAGATTGAAAAAAAATTCTATTTTTTGTTTTGTATTTTAAACTTACATTTTTATGAAATCATAAATAAAAAATAAAGAAAAAAGTTTATATACTTATGTTTAAAATCAAAAAAGTTTTTCCGTGTGAATAGCAAATTATAAATTTAATTATAATTTTTATAATTATATAAATATCTGAAACCGGATGAAGAAAAAAACAGAAAACAAGTTTTAACAAGAATATATCCCAAAATTACATAAGAAGTCACAATTAAATGTCAATGATTTCGTCAGTAAATCTATAAAAATTTGCAAATAATATGCCGATTGTATCGTACCATGTTCAATAATTACTATTTAAATAAAAAAATATTCGTATGCATTCAAATTCAATAATTTTTTATTTTAAAACGAAAATCCGTTTCTATTTAATTTTTCATACAGTTCACAAAGCTTCATAAGGTCTGTTCGTTAGCTTGCTCAGGTCACATAACTCGAGTAGGTTAGGTTAGGTTGTGTTAGGTTGAGTTAGAATAAGTGACGTCACAGATCACTTTAGGTTCATTTGTGACCCAAACCCAAATTCTGTTCGCTTGCTCAGATCAAATCAGTTGGAATTTTTTACATTTTGCTGCCAAACATAAACATAATTAAATCAAAATTTAAATCAAAGTGGCTTTGATATAATTTTAAATTTTTCGTATAAATGACATATTAAATATACTAACCTATTCGACTCTATCTATTTTGGAAGGTTAGAAAAAAGCAACTCCAAGTAGATCGGATCAAGTTCAAAAAAGCTAACGAACATAGAGTATACTGGACCTAACCTAACCTAACGCAAATGAACACGATCAAATTGACACATATTGATCCAAGTAACTTGTATCAAGCTAACGAACAGACCTATATGCTGAAGCAAAAAAATTATGTTAGATATGTGTATTTTTTTTATTATAAAATTAAATATTTTTATTTAAAATTTAATTATTATATAAAAAATTAATTTATTAAAAAATTTATATATGCTAATATTATTGATTAATGATTATAATATAAAAATTGAATTTTAAAACTCAAAACAAATTTAATTTTAATAAAAATGTATGGGCAAATTAAGACTGGGAATATTAAATATACAACCTAGGTACATTATTTTAGACACAATGATAATTAAATTTGTGTTCATTTTTGTAAATTGTATAATTTTAAATAAATCATTTTTGAAAAAATTGCAAAATAAAAATTGTGGTACACAAAAAATTGCAAAATAAAAATTGTGGTACACAAATACTACAGGTACCTGCATCAAAATTCCAAATTTAAAAAAGGACAAAATATACTCGTAGACTAATAAGTTTGAAATTTTTGATGCTCTTCAACGACAAGGTTGTGAGTTCGAATCCAATAACAAACATAAATTTTTTAAATGTAAATAATTTTTTTAAAAATTAAAACTTTTAACTTTAGAGAAAAAAGTATTTTTTTTATGCTTTATAAAAATTGTGCATAAAAATTATCTATAGTATTATGAAAAAAATTATATATACCAAAAACAATTTAAGATATTATTTTACTTTAATATAAAACTATTGGTTATAGTTAAAAAATAATTTGGATATCCTTATAGAAAATATATTTTAAAATATTTATATAAAATGTATTATGATAGAATGGAATTGGAATATATTTTTCAATACAAAACTTGTTTTTCTTCTTCGACATGAAAACAAATATTGAATTATGTATACATATATTACGCTTAAATGTCCATATATATTTATGTTTGAGGGTAATTTTCTACTTTCAGTTTATTGTTTTTGTAACAAATGTATGTAATAATGATTTTTTTTGTCTTTCAGCTTATTCGCATATTTCGTAAAAATATTAATATAATATTCCATATAAAGGTTTTCATATTAAAACGGTGTATACATATTTTGAAAATTATTTTGTCGGGTTTAAAGTAACTTATGGAGTTTTTTAAGAGTACAAATATGATTATTATACTAATATTTAATAATATAAATTCACTGGTATGATTTTTGCCTACAGCTGACAATTTTCTAGTTTATAAAAAAGTAATGATAGTATCATTTTTTTTATAAGTGTATATGTATTATGTTCATATGATTAAATGATATATAAGCATATAGCTTACTCCTTACTGAACTAATTTGAATTCCCCGTGGATTATTTTTCAAGTTCTATAAGTGATATAAATTTTTAATTTATATTTTGTTTAATTTTATTATCAGTTTCTGTAACGCTGTAATTACTCATTTTCAACAAATTTCTACAACCTTTTAAATTATGCTAAATATTTTTCAAATTATTCAATAACTTGTTCCGGCTAATTGATATCAAATTAAGAACACAGAATAAAGAAGAAAGAATTATTTATATATAAAAGTTCGTTTTGGTTTTTTTTTTGAAAATTGTATTGTGACAATAACCTTGAACTTTAAAAATTACATTATCTAATTTGTTTTTTTATAAACATCTTTTTTCTTATTTGTTTACAAAGACACCTTTGTACAAACTCACTTGTGCATTAATACGAAATATTACTGGTTGATATTATAATGGTTCATATTATAATATAAAAACTGTTGGATAATTTATGCAAAAAGGTATAAGCGTATAAAATGTAATAATTAACAGTCATAATATGAAAATACCTAGGTATAGCGAAATTGTATACAAAAGTATTTTAATTCAAGAGAGATTTATAATTCTATAGTAATTAAATTTTTATCGATATATTCATTCAACCATAAATACATTATATAAAAAATTACGCGAAAAAAAATTTCTTCAAATTATTGCATATACATACACCATCATTATCTGAATCTATTAATAGCTCTGTTTTTTTCAAGCGGGTCAGGGTAAAGGTTTGAAAAAAATGATGTGGATCATCTCAAGGGGTTGCAAACAGTTTGCAATAGATGGCGCGACTGTAATGCCAACGCTTAATTGAATATTCAAAAGTGTTTTTTTGAGTTATTTCAGAATTACTAATACTTCAATAAGAAAATTACTTCAATTACATCCGATTAAATAATTTTAATTTAATTTAAAATTTAAATTAAAAAAAAAATAACTAAAAAAAATAACTAAGTTAAAATAATTAAATTTATCATCAATAGTACCAACTTTTAGAATAAAAAACTACGTTTCTGCCATCTGTTGCAATTGTTGTATAACTAATTTATCTCGGTGATCCAGATAAATGTTTGGGTTATGTTGTTGTTGTTTTACATATAAAAATTTTGATCTTGATACTGACCCGCTTGAAAAAAACACACCTAATATAAGTATGTATTATTATGAGAAAAATCAAAACAGGTTCATTTTTGAATTAATCAAAAATATTTATATTGAATATACAGCTACATTATGACTATATCAAATAAAAATCAGCAGAACAGTATTATTTCATAATCGAAACCCAGGCAAAACTTAAAAAATCATCAAAGAAATACTTTCTTATATAAATTTTACGACGATCATTAAAAACTCTAGATTTTTAGAGTATTTTCTGTAGTAGGTCAACTTTTTTATATGGAAATGTTATTTCTTGTTCCTACAGAACATGATGTAAACAAACAATACATATACAAACTCAACCAATCAATTTTATTTTGGTACCATATAAAAAATGTATATTTTATTTATTTTTATACCGAAAAATGTTGAAGAAGAAATAACACATTAATATATTATACTTATATACTTGTGGTAAAATTATTATATCAGTTTATATTGAAAAATTTTATAATAATAAACGGTTGAAAGAGGAATTTCAAATAACTAATGTACCATTGACCCTTTTCGGCAGATGAATGTTAAGAATGTTTTTTTCGTTACGTTTTACCTTGAAATAAAGTGTTATATTTTTTCAATAATAAATGTTTATTTACCTTCTGCAGATTGATGACACTAAAGAAAACATGAAATATAACATAATAGCGCTATTATAGTAATCATCGTTTCGAATTTTTATTATTAAACTTGCTTTAAAATATATCAAAAATTCAAAAATTAATTTTTAGGTAAATATCAGTATTTTAATATAAATTATTGAATAAATCTATTAGTAAAATTTTACATTTTTTTTCCTTTTATCATTTTATAATTCCATTGAATAAAAATTAAAACCTGCAATAGTCAGAAAGAAGTTCTACATCCAGTAAAAATTAAATATTGATAGGTTAAGAATTTTACGGCATCGTTAATACTTTTTCATTAAATGCGTCATGGTGCTGAGAATATCAATCACAAAGCAACGACGTGAAATATTACCAAAAAAGATTATATTCTTTACAACAAAAACTTATATATTCCTATTCAAAGTGATAAAGTTGATAACCTCTAAAACTTACGCTACACATTTACTTTACTTAAAATTAATTCAGTAGTAGTTAAAGTAAAAACCTTTAATCATTCTATAAAGTACATAATTTTCTCTTTGACTATGCGTTTTGTTGTTAATATAATTTATTGAATGGGCAATGAGGTCACATTAAATCAGAACCTGTTATTAATAATTTTATAAAACAAGACCGGCACCTACACAAATCAACAAATAAAATTCAAAAATTATTTAAAAAGCTGCCAATTTGGAAGAGTGCTTCATATACCCTTTTGATCTACCTAGGATTTAGTGAAAACGAAGAATTAAATAAAAAATATGATTTTTACAAAACTCCCAATGTTGTACAATTTAAAATTACAATCAAGTTTTTATAAATAAGTACTCGAATTTGTAATACTATATTTATACTAAATACTCGAAATGTAATATACATAATATGTTTTTATTCTATAAATTTCGAAATTTTTGCCCCTGTAAAATGAAGAGGGTTGAAGGTACGTGTCTCAATTTTGTATACAAGGTGTAGGTGTGTATTTTTAAGAAAATGATTTCTCATTTTTTAAATCCAGTCCCCGCCTAGGTGTTGCAGCCTGTTTAATAGATATACCCCCTCACCCATATGAAAAGGGAAACGGGTGAAAATTTTGAATGATTTCGAAAGACACCAACCTATTATACCTAACTTACAAGATATAGGACCCTATCAGAAATGCGGCTTATTTTATAGTCATTTTAAGTTCCAAATATTCAATTTTCATAAACTATATAATAAATTTTGAAATGTAACATTTCTAAGTGATGTAGCTTAGAGGGGGTTGCAGGTAGGGAAATAAATTTTTGGCACAAGTTGTAAGATAGTATTTTTAAGAAAATAATTTCTCATTTTTTCAATCCAGTCCCCCGCTGAGGTGCTGCAGCCTCTTTCATAAAATTACCCCCTCACCCATAATAAAAGAGAAAGGGGTAACATTTTTGAATGGTTTCGAAAGATACCAATCTATTATACCAAACCTACAAGATATAAGACCCTATCTGAAATGCGGCTTATTTTATAGTCATTTTAAATACCAAAAATTCAATTTTAGTAGTCCCATAAAAATTCTTTCAACTGCAAAATCCAGGGGGGTAAAGGTACGAAACTGATTTTTATACACAATGTGTAACATAGTATATTTAAGAACATAGTTTCTCATTTTTTCAATTAATTTCCCCCCTCAAGGTATGTAGCTTATTTCATACATAAGCCCCCTCACCCACTTAAAGAAGGTGGTGGGTAAATTTTTTATATGAAATCGAAATGCACTTACCTGCTGCATCTATGTTAGAAGTAACAATGTTTTATATAAACTCAAACCGGTTTTATAGGCATTTCAAATTTCAAAATTTTTGTTTTAATATTACTATAAAATAAGGGGGCGAGGACCTAGGGCTCCAAATTTTTACGATCTTCTTTATATGGCATCTATGCATATATCTGTGAAACAATGTAAAGATCCGACTATATTTAGGGGTATTTTTTTGAAGTGCACAAAATTGTGCATTTTCAACGCTCCGCTAGGGGGGGTTGCAGGGAAACGATTCAAAAAAGGATACCATACACATAAATTTCCATCCTTACTTTATATATGTTGCAATTTTTGTACAAATCGCACGAGTGCTTATACTATTTCTAAGCGTTTAAAAAAGTGTATTTTTACTTTGCGTACGGCGGACACGGATTTTTTTTTTGCTGATTCTGATTCCCTGACATCTAAAACGTCCAGAAAAATCAAAATCTCGAAAAAAAATTTTTCGAAATTTAGACCGCGCCACAAAGCTTCATATATTTTCAATATATGAAGCAAGATCCAAAAATGTATGAATCGATAATACAAATTTGCAAAAAATACACAGATGTTTTTTATCTACCAAATGATAAATTAAGTACGAATAATTTCTATACACAAACTATAAATCTAGAGGACAAAAACCCAGTATATATAAAAAATTATAGACTACCGCAATCACAATTAAATTAAATAAATAATCAAGTCGAAAAATTATTAAAAGAAGATATAATTGAACATTCTGTTAGCTCTTACAATTCTCCATTATTATTAGTACCGAAAAAATCAGAAAATAGAGGACACAAAGCCAGTATATATAAAAAATTATAGACTACCACAACCACAATTAAATGAAATAAATAATCAAGTCGAAAAATTATTAAAAGAAGATATAATTGAACATTCTGTTAGCTCTTACAATTCTCCATTATTATTAGTACCGAAAAAATCAGAAAATGACAACAAGAAATGGCGACTAGTGGTTGATTTTCGACAATTAAACAAGAAAATTCAAAATGATAAATTTCCTTTGACTCGAGTAGAGGAGCTGTGCGGGTTCTGCCCTACCTTTTAACAAACCCCAATTTGCGAATGTGACAGACAAACCCCTAGTTTTGCGAAACGTGCTAATAAAATGTGCTAAAGGGGCGTGGTTATGTGTTGGTGTGTGCGAATTTAGAGAGTATTTGTGTTGGTGTGTGTGAATTTTGAGAGGACTTGTGTGATGGTGTGTGTATTTTGAGAGTATTTGTGTTGGTGTGTGTGAATTTTGAGAGGATTTGTGTGTTAGTGTGTGTATTTTGAGAGTATTTGTATGTATTAGTATGAATTTGTGAGAGATAAGGTTTGTGAATGTGCTAATGTGTTGGGGGTATAGCGTTTGCAAGTATTTAGATGTGTGAGTGGGTTAAATGAGTGAGGAGAAAAGTTGTGGTTGAGAGTGTGTGAGGAGAAAAGTTGTAGTTGAGTGTGCGTGAGTAGATTAATTGTATTTTTGGTTCGTTTACTGAAGAGTTGTAGTTGAGTGTGCGTGAGTAGGTTGATTTTATTTTTGGTTTGTTTACTGTGATGGTGGTGAAAAAAGCTACTTTATGGTTGGGATATTTGGTTGGTTTACTGTGATGGAGAAGATAAGGGTTATTGTTGCGGCAGTAAATAACATAAGGAATTCCTTTGCTTAATAATTTCTTACATATGTTTGTTATCATGACTAAAAAAAGTGCTAAAAATCTCAAGATGTACATAGGCCAACAAACGTTCATAAAATAATAATTAAAAATAAGAACTCTTTATCTTTTTTTGGAGTTTGTTATCAGGAGCAAAATTTCTTATGGTTTGAAAATAAAAATTGCATAAAATGTTGAAATAAACATTGTTGTTAGGAGGATGTTCAAAATCTTAGAATGTACATAGGTAAACATGAGTGGAAAAAAATGATGAAATGATTATCTCTGTACCTTTTTTTGGAGTTTGTTAACAGGAGCAAAATTTCTTTTGTTTTGAAAATAAAAATTACATAAAATGATAAAAATTACATAAAATATTGAAATAAATATTGTTGTTAGGAGGATGTTCAAAATCTTAGAATGTACATAGTTCAACATAGGTCAACATGAGTGGAAAAAAATGATGAAATGATTATCTTTGTACCTTTTTTTGGAGTTTGTTAACAGGAGCAAAATTTCTTTTGTTTTGAAAATAAAAATTACATGAGGATGTACAAATCTTAGAATGTACATAGGTCAACATGGGTGAAAAAATATGGAAAATGATTCGTTTTTCTACCAGTAAAAATCATATAAATATAAATACCAAGGTATTTTGTTGATATTTATTATAAGTAATTTTTAGTCCGAGGAGAAGTAAACAAATTTATCAAAAAGTTATTAATTATTCATTAAAAATGTATTACTCTGTAAGTAGTATAGATTTTTCATAAAAAATTGAAATATTAATTCTTTTTGGATGAAAAAGCAAAACAGCTTTTGGAAGCATTCAACAAGCTGGATTATAAGAAAAATCTGGCTTGTAAGGATATGTTACCTGGTGTACAATACCAAATCATTAATATTAAGCAAATCACTACAAAGTTTGGTGATGTATTAGTTGCAGAGCTCCCTGATGAAATAATATACCTACCCAAAAGGTATAATGATATAATATCTGAAGAAATGCTCACAGAGATGAACACTGGCGGTTATTATATAACAAATGCTGGGGAGTTGGGCAGATCATATAAATTAGTTTTAAGTAAAATCTCTACTTAGTCATTATATGAATATGAAATTTTAATCTAGTGCTAATAAATGTTTTAAAATTATATAAAGATGTGTTTTTTTTATTTTAACCCCGAACCATGATAAGAAATTATTAACCTAATGACCTAGTAATAGATTTTGACCATGAAAAAATCATATAAATAGTAAAATTTCTGTTTATTAAAATCAATTCAATGAAAAGATGGGATCCAACATGTATGATGCTATAATTACTCTGACAATAGATTCATCAGATGATGAAACTATTGTCTTCCGTAGAATTAACCAACTAATCTACTTAAAGATATTGTTACCATTACCATCGATGATGACGATGATGATGATGTAACAATGGTTTCAACAAATACTGATGAACGTGATGATGATGATGGTGTAATATATTCAGATGATGGTGTAATATATTCAGATTATGATGTAACAATGGTTTCAACAAATACTGATGAACATGATGATGGTTATTTAATATATTCAGCGCATGAATATAATACTGACTATCATTCTGATAGTTGTGATGAGGAAGATGATTTTGCTAATGATGAAGAAGAAGAAGATGATGATGATTGTCCTACTGAAACTGTCATAAAACGGCAGTATAAAACTGTCATGATGTTAATAGATAATACGTTAAAAAATGGTGAAGCTCTGGATTTATCCTTAACTTCACCATATTATTATATATTTGCAAAAAAAAAATAGTTAATAAAAAAAATTATTTTATTTTTTAAATTCTGCTTTATAATTTGATTGTGACATAGTGAGGAATTCTATGTTAATGATAAGACGTTAACATTACGTCTAATTTATTATGACCTAGTAATGGATTTCATGGTCATTATTATTATTGTTTGATAATAAAAATTATTGTTTTGTTTAATGATAAGGATTTCATTAGCAAAATTATTGTTTTGTATGTGATGAAGTGAGGAATTCCATGTTGATGATAAGACCTCAACATTACGCTGATATGAATTTTAAAAGTTACATAGTGAGGAATTCTATGTTAATGATAAGACGTTAACATTAGTCTAATTTATTATGACCTAGTAATGGATTTCATGGTCATTCTTATTATTGTTTTTATAATAAATATTATTGTTTTGTTTAATGATAAGGATTTCATTAACAAAATTATTGTTTTGTATGTGATGAAGTGAGGAATTCCATGTTGATGATAAGATCTCAACATTACACTGATATGAATTTTAAAAGTTATATATAGTTATCACTGTTTTGTTTTTTCTATAAAACTAATTTATTTGCTTTTATTTTAATCAATTGTTGTGACGTAGTGAGGAATTCCATGTTGATGATAAGTCAACATTATGCTGATATGATTTTTAAAGTTATATATAGTTATCACTGTTCTAATTATATTGTTTTGTTTTTCTATAAAACTAATTTATTGCTTTTATTTTAATCAATTGTAATTGATATGTCATTCGATGAGGTGACCTTCTGGTGTGAAAACATAAAAGATAGAGAAAAGTATTGTATATGCCAAGCTATATGGTGAAATTTTATTTTTATGAGTGTAGATATTACACAAAATTTAATAGAAGTTTATATGACCTGAAAATGGTAATAGGTGTCGAATTTTACAATTAAGGAAAGGTGAAAATCTACCTAATATAAAAGAATTTTCATTTAGACCTTGGCTACACTGTTGAGGCAATCGGTAAAATTTAATTTTATATTCAAAATAGTATTGTGATTAATTTATATTATAGGTGGGGACCTTGGGATAAGGGGTAATGTTTTAAGTGGGGCAATGTCCATTAAAGCAAATAATCATTTTCTAGCAATATGTCCATTTAGTGATGAAGATGATTGGCATTTTTATAAGCCGGCTAGGGATGTAGAAAATGATGATGATGATTATTAAAAATTTATTTACAAACGTTCAGTTATACAATTAATGTTGGTGACAAGGAATCACAATGCTAACACATGAAGATATTCAAGATATTAAATCATTTACTGAGTTTGATTTTGGAAGTGAATCACCATATTTAATGAATAATTTTATACATAAAATAATAATTACAAATAAGTTTTTAAATGAGTATGAGGACTTGTAGGTATTGCCCAACCGAATTTAGAAAATGTATCAATTATTGTTAACATGTACCGATAACCTTTATTCTGAGTAGCATAAGCCTCCATTCAACCAAATCTGCTTGCCATAAATCATCTATACCCTTTTGAATGACACGACGACGCTTAAAGTTCTTACGAGCAGGTTTATGTAGTTCATTAACAACAACTTGTCTATTACTCATTACAACATATTATGAATCATATTATACTCTTTTAATTCTTATTTCTTATTTTTCTGCACCATCTAATTTTATTTTTATATATTCCTCAATACTTTTCTTATATATAGCAACCATTTCCTCTACTTCAACATAAGATTGATCCATATTTTCTTTAAAATCATAATATTCAGCTTTAAGTCCAGCTATTTGTTTATCTATATATGGTTTCAATTCTCCACTACTTCTAATAATTTAGTACTAATAACTTGTTGATAATTATCAAGTTTTACATCTATATATTTTTTAGTTGCAACATCATTATCCGCATCAGGTTGTGTGAGATTAATAATTTTTTTATGTTTATCATCATAATTACCGTTAACAGGTAAGCTTAACCCCTCCCCTGGAGGACCTCGCAAGCCGACTGCAGATTTATTGTTATTGCGACCAAACTGTCTAAAACCATTTTTATATTGATTTTATATGGTTGTGTTGTATTATATTTATATAATAATATCAGCTTCTCTTAGTTCTTCAAGAATTGATATAATCTCATTATTATGATTATTATGCCCAGCACTATGTGAAGCTATTAATAGCCTTAACCCAGTGGTTCCCAAACTATTTTGTTTGTGGAACCCCCAAATTTTTTGCCAATGATCGCGGAACCCTGAATATTTTTTATACAAAGACTTTTCTAAATTTAATGAGATATTAAATGAAACAAGTATTATTTTGGTACTTCCGATTTTATTGAATTAAACAAAATTTTAAAAAACAACAATTCATCATAGAAATAATTAATAAAAATACAAAATATAAACTTAAATAAATGAAAAAATTTTAATGTGAAAAATGTACCTGTTTCTTTGATTCCACGATTCTCTTAAAATTGGGCGTGATGTTTGATAATTGAACTATTTCCTATTTTTTTTTAATGAAATAAAATTTGTCACGCGGAACCCCTAAATTTTTTTCGTGGAACCCCAGGGTTCCGCGGACCACACTTTGGGAACCACTGCTTAACCAATCAACCAATTCATTGGGATCATCCCAGTAGATATAATCAATTCCTTTCGATGAAAGTTGCATGTTTATACCATCACCCACTTGTGCTTTTTTTCTAGTTTCATAGCTATGTGAAAAAAGTTTTCCAATTATATTTTGATATTTGAAGCTTTTATTTCCATTTATTTGCTGTTTTTTATCAAAATTACGTTTATGTGCATTTGTGTTTGTTAAAATTTCTTTGTATTGCGCTAAATAATTTTCAGTATAACCTGTAGGTTTTTTCTTAAATAATAGATCAAATAACCCCTTTGTACCACTATATACTTTATCATCATCAATTACGATATCATCATTAGGAGTTATTTTTAGATTCGCATGCCCCATTTTCCAACCACCAGTTGATGTATTTTTACGTGGTCCATATTTCATATCTAGAGTTGATGCATTATGTGAGTTAAATAGTTGTTGAGATTTTGAAAATAAATCCGTATGTGAGTCTTGTGCTACATCAAAATCTAATGATACTCATTGATTCAGGTTCAATAGCATTTAATTATGAGGGTGTTTTATATAACGAATTTGTATTGGTGTGTGATTTTTCGACTGGTGTGGAAGTTTTTTGTTTTTTGAATACACTCATCTCTTTTTTTAATTGTAAATGCTTTGGTTCTTGCTTAATTTGGATTTTTGGTGGTTTTACAACCTCAACAAAATCTTTCAAAGGTTTACTGATAGATTTAAAAGTATTTTCTAAGGCTGCATCCGCAATAAATCTTCCGCTCTTTAAAATTTTATATTTTTCACGTATGGCTTTCCTAGTTCTTATAATATCCTTAATTAATTTTCGATCCATATTATTTTTTATTTCCTATGTTGGTTAGAGGTCTGGTATGAACAGATATTGCAACAGTTGTGTTTTGATTTAAATAGGTAACAGCTAACAGGTAACAGCTAACAGGTTGTTTTCATTAACCAAATGTAGTTATTGTTTTTAATGATGACCAATCTAATGCTGGTATGTTATGGAATTTTTTGTATAATAAAACATTCTGCAGTGAGCAACAACCTTGATGGAAACAACACCTTGGGGTATTTTAATAAATTTTATTTAGTGTTTTTAGTTAGGGCATCCCAAATCTTCAAAATTACGTATACATGCAATATCACCAGTTATATTTTCAACCCATTTTTGTTTTTCAACACCTTTGACAAAAACAATTTGATTTCTCAGTGTTCGAATTAAATATTTTTCAACTTTTTTATATCCAATAAATCCAGCGACCCACTTAATTCCATGATGATTATGATAAAGCCAATCAGCTTGAGTTTGTTCTGCTGCAGATAGCGCCATTAAGTTACATGGTGGCTTTATAATAAAATGTTTTGATTTGTTTTCTAAGTGTGGAACAAAAGCAATTTCTTTGGGAATAAAATCATTTTTGGAATTTTTAAATCCTTGGAGATCGACGAAATAAATCATCTTTCCTAAACAACAGCCTCAATTCAAGTGATTATGATTTTATTGAAGTATAAAGTTATCAAATTGTGTTCGATATCTACCTTTCTCTAAGGCACTATCTTTATCAATAACTAGAAAACCATATTTATCTTTCCAACATTCTTGGCATATGCTTTGGAATTGATTTAATGTCATATCTGTGTTGACATGATCATTATATATATGTCTCAAATTCATATCATCCAGCTTGAAAATGATTATAAAATTTGCATTATCACATACTAAATGTTTTGGTATGTGTGTGTTTGTTTGACATAAGTAAAAGCAATCAATTTCATTATGACGCCCCATACAGAAATAAGAACGCATATTATCTTGATTTCCACAAGCTACATCATCAAAGATCAAAAGAGAATTTGGTTTAGCTTCTACGGGGGGTATAACCTCACAACCATCTGAAAATGTATTATATCCCATGCCAGATATTTAGGTTTTATTATCTTTCTCAAATATTCATATTTTGGTTGGTATAGTGATTTTGAATAAATATAAATATTTTCAAATTTCAAACCATTGGGGTGCTCAAGTAAGCTTATTATAACATAAATCTTTCCACAGTTTTATGGACCTGATATTATTCCCCTTATACTGCTGGGGAATAATATTCCATGTTTTAATTATTCATTAATATTACAATTAACATCGGTATTCTTTATTGGTAAATTAATGTGTTGTTTTATGAACCTCATCTTTATAACTAACCACCATTTACCTATAAAATGATTTGTTTATTGTTTTTTTATTCATAACCATTCAACACCATAACCAAAATAGTGTATCTAGAAAAATGATTTTACATAACCGTTTCAGTCATCGCACACCAGTTTCTGGGGGAGGAGTCATAAATTCACTAATAAATAAATTACCTTTTGAATTACATTTACCTGGTTATAATTATTGCGGTCCAGGAACTAAATTACATAAAAGATTAGCTAGAGATGACGAGGGTATAAATCAATTGGATTCTGCTTGTAAAGAGCATGATATTGCATATTCCAAATTTCATGATACACCAGACAGAAATATAGGAGATAAAATATTGGTTGAAAAAGCGTGGAAACGTGTTATTGCAAAAGATTTAACTTTATCTGAACGTGCCAACGCATTAATGGTAACGAACATTATGAAAATTAAAAGCAAAATCGGTATGGGTATGAAGAAGAAAAAAGGTGAAAAAATTAAAAATAGCTCTAAAAAGAAGAGTTTGTTTCGTAAAGCTGTTCGAGATGTTAAGAAATTTATAATAAAACATAAACCTAATAATGTAAAAGAAGCAATCAAAATGGCTATGAATACGGCTAAAAATATTATTTCTAATAAATCGTTAGCTGAAGCACCGAGAAAAATTCCAATATCAAAAACTGGTGGTGTTGTACCATTTTTAGTACCGCTATTTGCTAGACTTTCAGCAGTTGGTGCACTATCTGGTGGTGCTGCGGGGATAGCTAAAACAATCAATGAGATAAAAGACGCTAAGAAAAATTTTGATGAAACTCAACGTCATAATAAAACAATGGAAGCTGCCGCCTTAGGTCATGGATTATATTTGAAACCGTATAAATATGGATTATATTTAAAACCTTATTCAAAAAACTAATGGAGACGCTACCTGAAAATAGACCTCTAAATGAATTGGATCTATATAAATTTGCTGCAAAAATACCACACTTTCGTGGTGTATTTATGAGAAATAATCTACCAAAAAAACCTTGGAAAGTAGAATGTGGTATTTTGAATTTGGATGATTCATCTGGTTCTGGAACTCATTGGGTGGCGTTCTCTAAAAACAATAACAATTGTACATATTTCGATAGTTTTGGAAATCTAAAACCACCAGTTGAACTTGTAAATTATTTAAACTGTAACATTACATACAATTATAATGCTTACCAAAACTATAACACAGTAATATGTGGGCAATTATGTTTAAAATTTTTATACAATTATCCTAAGAAATTTGAAATGTATATAAATTTTGTTTCAGAAAAAAATAAATATATTATTAGTTTTATTTTGTTTTTTGGTATATATGAGGTGGTAATAAAAAAATATTTTGTACTGATATTGGCAACCATGTCGTGGACACTTACTGTTACTGGAAATACCTTAGTCTTATCAACTGAATATTTTCCACCATTAGAACTATCTGAAGAATATGGTTGTGGTCTCGTAGACTTCCAAACATATAATTCCATACCAAATGTAGATAAAATGAATAATTTATTTCATATTGGTGATTTGATAATTGAGATTCCGATTGGTTCATATGAAATTGATGATATTTCTAAATACATAAATAGTGAATTAAGTAATAGAAATAAAAGCGTATATACAGTTGAAATAGTAGCCAATAATAATACTTTTAAATCGGAAATAACTGCAAATGAGGATATACATTTTAATAAGGAGCGATCTATTGGTCAACTGCTAGGGTTTAGTAAACGAGTACTACCTAAATATAAGAAACATATATCAGATTTACCTGTAAATATAAATAAGGTAAACGCAATTCGAATTGATTGTAATATCATTTTTTTGAATAATGTACCAGCACATACTTTGCATGAGTTTGCACCAGAGGTAGGACCTGGTTATAAAATCATAGAATTTCCCCAAAATGTTATCTATTTACCTGTGAACTTCAAGAGTATAACAACTATAACATTAAAAATCATTGATCAAGATGGTGATCTAATAAATTTCAGAGGTGAAACTATAACAATCAGATTACATTTGAAAAAACAACGATCATAGTATGTTAATTTATAATAAAGATAAATATCCTCAAAACAACCCCACCTTACCCACACAATTGCAAAACATAAAGCGGTCAACACCTCTTACACCTAGTAATAGGATATATTTACAAAATCTTGGATTAAAATTAAAAATCTAAAATGATAGATGTGTTAATTATTACACAAGATCCTATTTATGATAATCGCATAACAAAACTTGAATATCATACTTATTCATCTTTCCTAAATTCATATAACACCAGCGATGAAATTCGTATTTCTGTTCAACATCAAGATCTTTATCTGCTACCTTCTGAAAGCTTTTTATATATTGAAGCTTCTGTTACAAAAGCTGATGTGACCGCGTCAACAGCTCAATTCGTTAACAACTCTGTAGCATTTATATTTGATGAAATTCGTTATGAGTTGAATGGTGTGGAAATCGATCGGAATAGAAACACTAGGGTTACTTCAACACTTAAAAACTATATTTCGCTCGATATTTAAAATTTTGCTGGGGTTTGCTGAAGATTATAAAAAAATTATTGTGAACGCAAAACATGAATTGATACTAAATCGTACAAGAACCGATGATAATGCCGTATTCACCAAAGAAGATTATAAGTTACACATTTTTAAATTACAATGGAGAATACCACATGTAACTGTAGCTGATAATATTAAATTGGAGTTACTGAGAATATCAGAAAGTAGCAAACCAATTCAAATGAGTTTTCGAAATTGGGATATGTATGAATACCCTGTTTTACCAGAAACAAATCACCACTCGTGGGTAGTTAAAACATCTACTCAACTGGAGAAACCACGATATATAGTTTTTGCATTACAAACTGATCGCAAATATCACAAATCTAAAAATTCTAGCAAATTTGATCATTGTAATTTAACAGATGTCAAGGTCCATTTAAACTCTGAAACATATCCATATGATGATTTAGATATTAAATTTTCAAAAAATCGATATGCTTTACTCTATGAGATGTATAAAAGTTTCCAACGATCATATTATGGACGACAAAGTGAGCCATGTCTAAGTTGGAGTCAGTTCAAATCGTATGCTCCAATTATTGTTATAGATTGGTTCACATCAAAATGAGACAATAAAATCTGGACCTGTTGATGTTAGGCTTGAATTTAAACATCTGAAAATATACCTAGAAATACATCAGCATATTGTCTACTGCTACATGATCGTATAATTGAGTACAAACCATTTACAAGTGAAGTTAGGAAACTAATTTAAACTAAAAAAAAATTATGTAGCAATTAAAAAACAATATATTTATAAGTTTTTTTGATAAATAAAACAAAAAATTTGGTATTTTAAAATATTGCTTTTTATTTATTTATTAATTTCAAATTTCAATACATAACTTATCAAACATTCAAAGTATTTTGACGTGTTTTTCTTTTGCTCCGGAAAAATTGTTTACCAAAATAATTTAAAATTAATTTTAATTTTAATAATTATTCAATAATTAAATTACCAAATAATATTATTAATAATAATAATAAGCATAAAATTTTACCTAATTCGTTTTAAATAAATTTAAATATAAACACAACCTTTCATTACAAAAAAATTTAATATTTTAGTGTCATCATAAATTTAATTATTTATATTTTATATATATCGGTCAGTCAACCATAATTAAACTGTGTCGATATAATTAAGTAATTAAAAAAAAAAACTGTGTCATAATCAAAAAAAAAAAAACAATCAATCAAAAAAAATTATATTAAATATTAAAAGCTTATTAATATTTGTTTTTGTTTTACCATCCATACATACCGTGCTATCTTGTTTATGTAAATAAGCACGATAAAGTCTGATATTATGAAATGTATTATAGTCTCTAAGACGAGATAGTATATAGTGACCATTTTCATCGGATACTGATGTGTTAGTTAATTTAACGACAGGTGGTACAAGTCGGTCCAGAAGTGGCTCTGATTGTTGGTTTGTGGATGATTTTGTAAGATTATGTTGAGAAGAAGTTGATGTTATAATTTTAAAAGTAGATGGTTGCAATGTTTGTCCTTGAACAAAATTAGTATATTTGTTATTATTAGTAACGCTATTGCTATCACTAATCAATGGATCTAGGTCAGCTTTCGGTTGGCTATTTATAATAGGCGTTAATATTTGTTTGGGTTGTGAAGTAGAAGGACATGTATTATTGTTATTAGCAGAGGCTGGGTTTGGGTTTAGTAGAATTTGTGGTAAAGAATTAGGTTGTGGATAATTTAAATATGAATTGGTGGAATATAAATGATTATTATTATTATCTCCCTGAGTTGTAGTATTATGGCTGTTAGGAATATTATTATTCGTATTGGAAGTGGGATTATTATTAAGTGTATGCGAATTATTAATATTTCTAGGATTATTAAAAGGATGTATAATGCCGTATTATTGTTATAGATTGTTACTAACGAAGCTAGCATTATTATTAAATGTGTTATTTTTTATATTATTGTTACTAACGAAGCTATTAATAATTAAATTACTAGAAGCATTACTGCTAGTTTTCTTATTAACATTACTAGATTTATTATCATTATTTTTATTTTTGACTAAATCATTATTACTATTATTACTAATTATATTACTACTAGTTTTATTAGTTTTAGTGTTATTATTATTATTTCTAGTCTTGTGTTAGTTGATGATGATTTATTCTTACTTTTACGTGACCTCCATCGTGAAAGCGTCATATTTTCCCATTTGAAAGCATCATTCTCACCATTTAAGAGCAGCCATTCATATTTTATAGGCATATAAAATTTGAAAGTCTTCCTTTTAGAGAGTAGTTTATAGATATCACATTTTGAATCAGTTATCGAAAAAGTATTTTTAAAAAATTCACAAATCCATGATGGGTCAGCGTGGGAGGGAACACCTTTAATGTAGTATGTCCCATATTGTGTATCATCTTTTGGTTGCAATGTAATTTTACTAGCTTTATTATTTTTTCTAGTTTTTTTTTTATTTGCACTTGCTTCTACTTTATCTATATTAGTTGAATTAGCTACCTAAATTTTAGATACTCTATCATTCCATTCAGATTCGGACCAAAGAGTACCAAATTTATATATAGATTTGTCCGTGAGTAAAACATTATTCACTCTTTCGGTAGTTACAGGTGAATCAGTTTGTGTTGAAGAGTCTTTCATCTTTAAGGACTTATTGTTGTTATTAATTAGATTGTTGTTGAATTTGGTATACATTACTATATATGTTTTTTTCTTTAAGTCGTTATTACATTCGTAAATGGAATTTAGTTCATCAAAAACAGAAATACATGTATCATGGTTATTACGTGAGTTATTAGGACTACTACTTTTATCTGCCCCGGAGTTATTAGATTCATTTATTAAGTGATCCAATTTACTTTCAATATTGATTATATTATTTTTTAATGAAAATTATTCAGTAATTATAGGGTCACTAAAATAATTTCTACTACAATGCTCAACGGCGTTTTGAATAGCATTAATAAACTCATGTTGTGTATTGTCTTTATTTTTTAAAATTGAGTTAATTTGTGAAGACATTTCTTTTAATAAGGCATCACTTTTACTCACTGGAATAGCGGAGCAATCTTTGTCATTTTTTCCTTGAAATTCAAGTTTAAGATCATATAGAATATTCACTACGTCACTTTTAAATTCTTTTTTGAATTTCGTTAGAGAATTTTGGATTACGTCATCCTGATATTTTTTTAGGTCAGACAATGTATTATTTAATGCATCAAAACTAATCCCCATATGAGTGAACGTGTATGCATAAATTTTGAATTCTGTAGCATTTCTGAGAAGTGTATTGGCGTTGCTTTCATGGAGATCCTTAATTCCCGTTACTAAACTGTCATGCATTTTATACAGAAGTTTTTGGTAATCTAGGCAGTCCTCACATATAAAGTATTTGGATATGACGGATGTGTTTTCTCTTGTGAAGTTTAAACATGCTGGATGGAATAATCGCTTGCAGAGACCATTGCATCTAATTAATTTAGTTTTGTTGTCAAAATTTGAACAATATTCGAAAGCACATTTCATATTCATTTTGTTAGTTTTATTATTTGATAATTTAATAATTTATTGAAAAGTATGAATATGATAATGAAAAAGTTTAGTGTCATCATAAATTTAATTAATTTAGTTTTGTTGTCAAAATTTGAACAATATTCGAAAGCACATTTCATATTCATTTTGTTAGTTTTATTATTTGATAATTTAATAATTTATTGAAAAGTATGAATATGATAATGAAAAAGTATTTAGTAATAAACTTTAAAAATTTTGTAATAAGCTTTTAATATTTAATATAATTTTTTTCAATAATTAAATTACCAAATAATATTATTAATAATAATAATAAGCATAAAATTTTACCTAATTCGTTTTAAATAAATTTAAATATAAACACAACCTTTCATTACAAACAAATTTAATATCTTAGTGTCATCATAAATTTAATTATTTATATTTTATATATTTGTGATTTGTGAATTTGTTAAAAATACTTTTTCGATAGCTGATTCAAAATGTGATATCTATAAACCACACTCTAAAAAGAAGACCATATTTTATATGCCTATAAAATATGAATGGCTGCTCTTAAATGGTGAGAATGATGCCTTCAAATGGGAAAATATGACGCTTTCACGATGGAGGTCACGTAATAGTAAGAATAAATCATCATCAACTAACACTAAAACTAGAAATAATAATAATAACACTAAAACTAATGAAACTAGTAGTAATATAATTAGTAATAATAGTAATAATGATTTAGTCAAAAATAAAAATAATGATAATAAATCTAGTAATGTTAATAAGAAATAGCTTCGTTAGTAACAATAATATAAAAAATAACACATTTAATAATAATGCTAGATTTTAACCTCCTTTTAATAATCCTAGAAATATTAATAATTCGCATACACTTAATAATAATCCCACTTCCAATACGAATAATTACATTCCTAACAGCCATAATACTACAACTCAGGGAGATAATAATAATAATCATTTATATTCCACCAATTCATACTTAAATTATCCACAACCTAATTCTTTACCACAAATTCTACTAAACCCAAACCCAGCCTCTGCTAATAACAATAATACATGTCCTTCTACTTCACAACCCAAACAAATATTAACGCCTATTATAAATAGCCAACCGAAAGCTGACCTAGATCCATTGATTAGTGATAGCAATAGCGTTACTAATAATAACAAATATACTAATTTTGTTCAAGGACAAACATTGCAACCATCTACTTTTAAAATTATAACCTCAACTTCTTCTCAACATAATCTTACAAAATCATCCACAAACCAACAATCAGAGCCACTTCTGGACCCATTTGTACCACCTGTCATTAAATTAACTAACACATCAGCATCCGATGAAAATGGTCACTATATACTATCCCGTCTTAGAGACTATAATACATTTCATAATATCAGACTTTATCTTGCTTATTTACATAAACAAGTTAGCCCGGTATGTATTGATGGTAGAACAAAAACAAATATTAAATTGCTATTAAATCATACTATAATGTTTCAGATATTTCTATACTTTTTTCTGACTCTCTTGAGATAGTCGGGGTTCAAATAAATCTGCAATCTAAAAAACTTATAATTATTAATTGTTACATTCCACCAAGTTCAAGTTTAGAAGTTTATTCTGATTTTAATAAGGCTATTGACTCAATTTCTGCTGAACTCAGTTCTTCTGACGAAATTATTATTTGTGGGGACTTCAACCGTCCCAATATTAAATGGGTGAAACATGATGATTCCAAATTTTTTGATTCCAAATAATCCAATTACTGAAATAGAGTATTCTTTCTGTGATAATTTAAATGCTAATTACTTGCAACAAATATCTGATATCATGAATTTTCAGTCAAAGCAACTAGATTTAATCTTTACTTCTGATTGGGATAATATAGTGACTACTCAGTTTGGATCATCTTTAGTTAATGTCGATCAATATCATCCACCAATTTCACTTTATGTCGTTAATTATGGTTTTAATTTGTTTGTCCCGAAAACTATTTATAAAGGAATTAATAATAGTCCCCCATGGTTTTCGCCTGAACTTAAAAAGCTAAGAAACTTAAAAAATAAAGCTTGGCGTAAATATCTCAAGTCTAAAAATAACATTGATTATACTAACTTTGTAAATTTGTTTAACATATTTAAACAAAATGTTGAACTATCTTATAGTAATTATGTTGACGACATGTCTTTTAAACTTGTTGATAAGCCAAAACTATTTTGGAATTTTGTAAATCATAAAAGAAAATCTGATCGCTTTCCTACTTTTATGACTCATAATGGTAATTTAAGTAATGATCCTACTGTTATATGTAATTATTTCCGAGATCACTTTTCTAGCTCTTATCTTGATTCTAATTCTAATTTTGAAATTAATGAATCATACTTTGAACATATGGATAACTTTCCAAAAACTACCCTCCAGGATATAAACCTTGGTGAGTCTCAGATTAAGTCTTACTTAGACAAGCAAGGAGATAACTTATCTCCTGGGCCTGATGGTATTCCCGAAATTATTTAAAAAAAATGTTCTAGTTCTTTAACTTTGCCTCTAGCTATCTTGTTTAGATACTCATTATCTACCGGTACTTTTCCCGATATATGGAAGAAATCATATATAAAACCTATTCATAAAAAAGGCTCTAAAAAAGAAATATGTAATTATAGACCAATAGCTAAATTATCTTCCATACCTAAACTTTTTGAATTAATAATATTTGATAATATATATGAACACTGTACAAAATTCTTAGTTCCTAATCAACATGGCTTTATGAAACACAGATCTACGGTGACGAATTTGGTTGAGTCAACTTCCATTATTATTAATAATATGGAAGCTGGGTGTCAAACTGATGTACTTTTCAGTGATCTAAGTAAGGCGTTTGACCTTCTTCCACATAAAGCTATCTTATTTAAGCTTAAGAAACTAGGTTTTCCTACATACTTTTTAAAATGGATTAAATCTTATCTGATTAATAGGACTTATAGTATTTTATTTAAAGAAATCATATCTTCGCCATTTGAGGCTAATTCAGGGGTACCTCAAGGTAGCCATCTTGGTCCCCTGTTATTTATTATTGCAATTAATGATGTGGTATCTGTTATTAAACACAGTAATATTAGTAGTTATGCGGATGATATGAAAATATATAGGAAAATATCTTCGTTGTATGATGCTATTTATCTTCAAGAAGATTTAAATCGTTTCTCAATATGGTGTAATTTTAATTTTTTAAAATTAAATGTTAGTAAATGTGCTATAATGACGTTTACGCGTAAACAACTTCCTTTCACATTTAATTACAAGTTGACTGATGAAGTTGTTCCAGTTGTTGAGTCATTTAGGGATTTGGGTGTTTACTTAGATCCTAAATTAAATTTTAAATTACACTATAATTATATTATTAATAAATCTAACGCTATGTTAGGTTTTATAAAAAGATGGTCGAAGGAATTTCTTGACCCATATATATTAAAGTCAAGTTTGGAATCCTTACTTCGATTTACATAGTCGTCGTATTGAATCTGTCCAAAGAAATTTTATTAGATTCGCTTTCCGTCAATTTCGATGGGTAGACCCACTAGTTCTGCCACCTTATCTAAATAGGTTAAAACTCATTAATTTGAGTTCTCTTGAAAAAAAGACGTCAAATGGCTGACGTAATCTTTCTGACTGAAGTGCTTTATCTTAATATTGATTCTATATTTGTGTTGAATAATATTGAACTCAATCATAACCAACGCTGTAGTTCACCTAACTTTTTTAAATTAGTTTTTCACAGAACCTTGTATGGGAAGTTTGAGCCAATAAATAGGATGCGAATATTAGGCAATAAATACCAAAATTGTATAACAATTTCAACATCCAAAAACAATTTAAAAAAATTAATATTACAGGACTAGATTAAATGTGTTAAATTTAATTTTTAAATTCTTACATATATGTTAATTATATTTTAGTTCAAATACTACTTTTAATTTTTTAGTAATATCATTTAAATGACAATATTCTATTTAGAATAATTATTGTAATAATTAAGATATAATTTTATTATTTTCAATTGATTGTATTAGCTTATTTTGTAAGCTCTGTAAAAATGTTTGAATTAAACAAGAAATTAATAAATAAATAAATAAATAAATATATATATATATATATATATATATTATCTGTATTAATTGTTAGTTCTTAAGCTATAATGCCCCCAAGGTAAAGTATTATGTGAGTTTACAATTAATGCTCTCTTATCATCATATGGATTCAATGCGATTTTGGTTTGTTTTATAGTGTATACATTATGAGATTTTTATCGAATTAGATTTTGTGTGATCATTTTATTTTGTTTAATATTTAAGCAGTCTAAATAATCATCAACAGTTATTTCATTAGCAACTATATGTCTTTATACCCCCTTAGATTTTTTTATTTTATCCACACCATCAACTTTAATTGCATACATTTTTGATCTAAGACCTACAAATTCGCTAATAATTTTACCTCACAGTTCATCTTTCATTAAGCCCAAAACTTTTTTATTAACTAAAGGAATTCCCCATATATTCGATGGAGAATAATCGCTGGTGTCAAAATATTTGTGACAATCTACTCTTAATATACTATAAATGTCGTCACATGATATCTCATAAATTAAACTATCTGTGTCAGTATACAATGCAGTACATTTTTCTTTGAATATTGGTTTCATGTATTTTTCATGTATGTATTGAAATTCATAAAGTTTAATTTTAGATAAATCTAGAATTGAAATACCGACATAGATTGGTTTATTGAACATTATTTCACCCTCTCGCTATGTAAATAAATCTGAATATTCACCCAAATTCTTTGTATCAAATTCTCTCCACACATGTTGGGCATGTAAGTAATCTTCTTCTGATATATGTGAATCATTTAATTTATTATAAAATTCAGATATATTTGGAAGCAATGTATCAGAAAGTTTATCAAATGAATTAATGTAATCATATGGATAAACACCCTTTCGGGTTAAAAGACAAAGTTTTGAATTTTGTAAATTCTGAAATTGTGATTTTAATTCCGGAAAATTTTCTAAATTAGAAGCTAAACCCGCTAAACTTTTACGTATAAATTTATATGAGTCTATAAATCGTAATTTTATTAAATTATCTGACACATTTTTTGTGAAAGAAATATACTTTTCCTTATTGATTAGTAATACGTGTATTTCACCCGGAAAATCTTTTGCTAGATTTTTTATTATGAAATGTGAGTCATAACCACTAAGATTATGAAAAATTATGGGTACAATGTGGTGATCTTTAAAGTTAATATTACACTTTGAGTGTGCAGCACCACGATATTGACCAGTGAGATGACAATGATCTCTTACTTTAATATTGTCGGGGTCAATATCTTCAAAAATATTTTCACAAATGTGACATTGCTAATTGATAATCATTTTTTTGTTGATTAGATAGCAGATCCATTGGTAATGGACATAAAAATACCGTCTCTAAATCTTCAACAAATTGTTTTAGTTCGCACACAAACCAAACGATACAATCCACACCACGATAAGATTTAAAAAATGATAATGTTTCATCATAACTACATTTGAGCGATTAGGCAAACAAATTTTGAGCATATAAAAAAAGGGTATATGTTCCTGAATTATATTCCTATCATTAGAGGCATTTAATATACATTCTAAGTCCGCATAAATAACAAACGGACTTTTAGTCTTATATTTATAATTTTTAAAACTTACGTTTTTATTCTCTTCACTAGGTAGGTTTATCTTACACGTGTTCATTTTCCCACAGTCTGTTCCATGTATCCGCAACTTTTCCATGCTAACAAAATATTGAAGGCAGCAATTACATATATACTTTGTGCGTTTCCCTCTTGATAGCTGAGATGACACCAATCTTGAAAGATCCTTTATCCAACAATAATGGTACATATTGGCTGCTAAATCATCATCATCATCGTCATCTTCCTCAGAACAATTTTCACTAAATTCATACGCATCCTTAAATAACAACAAATTAATATGTTTTGGAGCTGTCTTATTTTTAGTTTGATATGCTGTAACTGTTCTAAATCCATATTTTTTGTTACGCGTCAAAGTGACAACATTTACAGAAATTTCACTGTTTTGCTTCTCAAATACTGGAATTTGTTTAATCGTCACAGGAAAGGTAGTTCCATTTAAATTTAATACTTGTGTGTAGTGCGGATATGAAGTAGGACAGTTATTATGTGTTTCACAGCTTGGATAAAGCGCTGATACTACAGACCATGCAAAACATGCGTTATCACGATTTTTGATGTTTGGTTGAGTTACTTCTTATACAATTGAATCTTTTAAGAACATTTAGATTACTGTGGGTCAGGTCTAAATATTCAGGAAAACAATGTGTTATTAGAATGCTGTTCAATAACTGATTTATTTAATTTCAAATGAGGGTTTATATACCCTCCTAAATACAATACATATGTGCAACTTATAATCTATTTTTGAATCTATACATAATACATATACAATATATTAAATAATATTTTCTATTTACATAAATTAAAAAGAACCTTCTTATCCTTACTTAAATAATACTATTAATAGAATATTATTTCAAACTATATGTATGTGTGTAAAAATAAGAAATACAACAATTATCAATACCAAATATGACATGTAAATAGAAAATTGAATATTTATATTTAAACAATTTGAAACTTATTTAATAAACCTTATCTTTACAAGACAAATAATTTTGAATATTACATCTTATCTTTACTTTTTAATATAATAATTTTGAACATTACATCTTATCTTTACTTTCTAATATTCTTTTGTAAATAATAATAATTTTACTTAATACATTTTTAACATATAATTTTACATATAAAAAAATAATAAAAAAAAACATGTTCAGGTTTGAACATTTTCCCCGGCCAAAATAATAGGTCTTAGATGAAATGTTTGATGTTCTAGCTGATTTTTACTTTGTTCGGATTTATGCATCCTGATCCATAAAAGTATTAATGCCATTGAAATTATACCTATACAAATTACAGTTGTATAACTTATGGTATAATGATAAATATCATGAAAATTGATGTTCTCTGAATCGTTATCTAATTGTAATTTAAGACGATCAATACTTGTTTTTATGCTACTGATGTCCCGTGAATTGTTGATAATATTGGTGTGAAAACTTAGTGGCTTTACTAAGTCAAAATTTATGTCTATCTTTTCTTTTTTTATAAAAAATGGTGAGATTTCATCTTCTGATTTAAAGTTTTCGTTAGCTGACATTATTAATGCTCCTAAGCGAGCTGAACAACCATTTTTAAGTGTTAGTATTCCTTGTGAGAAAACGATTGTTTGATATTGAGTTGCGTTGCATTTTATTTCCAATGTATAATTTTTTGTAACTGAAAATAACAACTTATTTTTGTTGTACATCTGATACCAAAATTCCTTCTTTGGTACTTCATAAAAGATACATTCTTGTGTTGGTATATTTTTTAATATTGCTATTTCACATTCGTCATGCAGATGATCCATTCTTAGGATGGGCTGTTTTTCTTGGCATGTGAATTTTCCATTATTTAAAATTAAACATTTATCTAATTCATGTTTTGTTAGTTGAAAACATAAATCTTCATTAAAATTTGTTACTATATATTCCATATTACTTTTTACAATCACAGTACGATTTTGCTCCATTCTCGGCACTAGAATTGCTTTAAAAATCGTATAATCTTCATCTTTTAGTATAGGAATTTTTGCATTTACAAAAATATATTTATCTGTTATTGTTCCTTTTGCTGTAATGGTACGATAAATTGATTGTATTGGCTTTGGTAATTTTGAGCGATTAGGCAAATGATCTTTAATTATTCTAATTTCCTCAATTAATTGTTGTGGTGTTATAAGCGCAGGACTAAGTTTCCCATGATAAATATCAGTCATTAAATCGATAACTGCTGTTTGGAATTTTTCACACTCATGCAACAATAGTGTAAGTTGTGTTGTCATAAATTGAAAAATTGATGCTGCGCGTTGCTCATTCAAACCGTTTATCACTTCATTGTATAATTCGTTCATATGATTTTCTAAAAACTGAAATTGTTCATTAACATGATCAGTATTTTTATTTATTTTTATTGAATCTATTATTGAAGTTTGTGCCTTTAACATCTGTAACAATTTTCCTTGATTCGTATTTATTTGCTCTATAGTTTTCTGCATTTCTTTTGCATAATTCTGGTCTAATATTCCGAACAAAGTATTTGAAATAGATCCAATTATATCAAATGGTGATCTTCTCTTTCTGCTACCATGATTTTTCTACAGGGTAGGCATTTGTATCCTAGGGTATAAATGTTGCAACTGTAGGAGTTCCTAGCCAAGTGCCTGCATTACCTCCTCGTGGTGGCCCCTGGAACTGTGTCCATATTAAACATGGACACAGACCGAATTTGCAGTGCGAGACCAAGCCAATGGTGTTTCACGTACCGTGCCGAGGGCTGCGTGGCTGAGGGTGAGCTCAGTCGATAACGGTGTACTCCGGATACCAGGCGACCTCCGGTTTTAACCAGCCTTACCATGGTATCGGACCTCTGCCACGGTGGACTCTACTTTGTCGCGAAACTCGTGGGAACAGATATGGAAAATAATAACAAACAACAACAAAAAATCAAAAAAGGAACAACAAAGAAGACAACAGCAACGATTCAAAACAACGCAACGACAACAACTACAACAACTACAACATCAACAATAACGGCAATACCAAACGCACCAATAGCAACTGCAATGACAGAGGCCCCTTATGCAGGCTCCTTACTTGCTGATGCTATTGAGATGATAGAGAGAACAAGACTAGGCGATACAGATAATGACGCCAGTGATATTGGTATTGCAACGGAAGACGAGAGCGACTATCTAATGTCCTCTGACAACGACAACGTCACCGTGATTGATAATACGCCAACCTCCGACGCGGAAGAAAAAGAAAGCAAAGCGTCAAGCGGTTCACAAGTGAAGCCCAGGAGGTTGTGTGGTGGGTCTAGAAAGAAGCTGAAGAGAATCATCTCCACAGGTATCCCGTACTATAAAGCAAGGGCTAAGTTGGACAAAGAGTGCGAGGATATGTTAGCACGGAAAGCATCCGGCTCTCTGTGTATGAAACGCAATAGATCGGACGGTAGCACGCCACCGATGACTACAAAGTGGAACAAAGCTCATACACAGAGCAAGCTAACGTACAGCGAAGTTGCGAGTACTACCAAAGTAGGTATACTACAACGGCAATATCCTGTGCGGGCGCTCAGCGAAGAAGAGGCAAGAAAAGTTCAAAGGTCGATTTTGAACGCCATGGACGAATTGCCCAGAGGCACCCATGTACGCTTCCTTGGATCGACACGCAAACCCGGATGGGTATCAATAAATTGCGCTGATGATGCTAGTAAGCAATGGCTGAATCAAACTATTAAAAAAATCAAGCCCTACAAAGAGGCGGATTTAGTGTTAGTAGAAGGCAGAGATCTACCTGGTCACGCGGTTTGTTCGGGTTCTTTCCTGATGAAGATAATCTTCATGAGGAGAGGATCCTGGACCGACTAGACAGACAGAACGATGGCCTGCATACCCGGAATTGGAGGATTCTGAAGAGGACATCTAATGAGAAGGGCCACCGTTTGGTTCTCGCAATAGATGACGCCTCTGCAAGAGTCATTCAAGTTATGGATTGCAGACCATGGTTCGGTATAGACAAGATAGATCTCCGTCTAAGAATCCGTGCTGGTGGAATAAGCAGGAAAGAAAAAGAGAAAAAAACAACAAAAGGTAAGGTACAGCAAGGTGAAGTACAGGCGGCTCAGGGAGCTCCTGTGCCAACACCAGCTGTTTCAGGTATACGGAAGGAAGAAGGTGAGAAAAAGTTAACAACACACATGCCAGCGCTAGTAGAAGTGGTTAAGTGGGCATCGGAACCAGTACCCTCTACCGGCGGAGTTAATAAGAAAATGTTCAGGACACCTCTTAAGGCTGATAGTAATAGGGAACAAAAAGAAGGAAGACACGATAGAGAGAGGCGGACAGACCATCGTAGGAGATCCCCTCGTAAAGAAGCGCCCAGAAGTCTAAAATCCAAATCAAAAGATAGGAAAGATGGTTGGCGAAGAGTGGAACACGGCAGGCCGGCACGACTGGATGCCTCCAGTCGTTATAGAAGGAGAGAGGCGTCTCGAAGCCCACCCAACCATAGGCGCAGCAGGGCGGACTCTAGGAGTCCCCGTCCAAGAAGGAGATAAAGGATGTCCTGGAAGTGCAGCCAGGCAAACCTGCAGCACGCCAAAGCTGCATCAGCAACACTCAGCTGCAGGTTTGTAAAAGAAGACGCTAACATAGCGCTCATCCAGGAACCCTGGCTTGCAAATGGTAAGATCTGTGGGCTAGGAGTGTCCGGAGGTAAGTTACTTTACGATAATACAAACTCGAGACCAAGAGCTTGTATTTTATTTAATAAAGAAACTAATTACGTTCCAATTACAGAATTCTGTCAACAGGACGTAGTAGTGGCAATAACTGAACCAAAAGGCGAGTTGGAGAACATCATAGTATGTTCTGCATACTTTGCTGCGGATCAACAATGCCCTCCACCTGAAATAATAGGTCTGCTACTCTTTGCGAAAAGGAAGAAAATGCAGCTATTGGTTGGATGCGACGCCAATGCTCATCATACCAATTGGGGTAGCACGGACATTAATATTAGGGGTTAGTCATTACTTAATTTTACTACTAGTTATAATCTCTCGGTAGCAAATTCGGGTAATGAGCCAACATTCGTTAATAGAATAAGGAATGAGGTGCTAGATCTAACAATAACAACCCCTTTCTTAGCGAATAAGATAATTAAGTGGCACGTCTCAATTGAGCCATCTTGTTGGGACCACAAACACATTAAGTTTGATATAGTAGGAGTAGGCCCCCTATCGATTACGTACCGCCCCAAAAAGAAAACTAACTGGTCGTCATTTAAAGCCGACGGAGGAAGTAAAATAGAGGCGATCCCGGACAAAATTAAAGATATTGAGGACCGGAAACGCGGAAACTCTAAAAATACTATTAGATTCACACTTCCCTGGAGGTGCAACACTAGAAAATGACAATAATGCTACCAGCATTTCCCAAAGAAAACCACAAAAAGAAGACTGGAAACTGGCAGCTAAGATCATCAGCCCAGAGCGGGTCAAATGGGCAATCAACACTTTCAAACCCTTCAAGTCAGCAGGACCAGATGAAATATTCCCGGCCCTTCTACAAGAGGGAGGAGAAAAATAACACTAATACTAACAAGGCTTTTTAAAGCTAGTTTAGTATTTGGTCACATACCAAAAGCATGGGCACAGGTAAAAGTGGTATTCATACCCAAAGCAAACAAAAGGCTGAACGGCGACCCAAAAAATCTACGACCCATCAGCCTATCATCATTCGTATTGAAAACGCTAGAGAAAGTGATTGAGAGATACAATTCTGGCAAATAATCCCCTTCACAAAAATCAATACGCATACCAATCTGATAAATCCACAGAGATGGCTCTTCTAAATCTAACGGAAAAGATTGAGAAATCACTAATGGCTAAGGAGACAGCTATAGTAGCTTTCATGGATATTGAAGGGGCTTTCAACAACACTTCTCATAGGTCAATGATAGAGGCATTGAGAGGTAGGGGAGTAAGCAACGCAATATGTAAATGGACAGAATCCATGTTAAAGAGCAGGATAATAGAACTCTCTCTGGGCGAAGAGAAGATGAAAGCAACAACCAATCGGGGATGTCCACAAGGTGGCGTTCTATCGCCCCTTCTCTGGTCACTAGTAGGAGATAAACTACTAGATTGTCAAGGATATGCAGATGATCTCGCAATAATCATCAGAGGCAAATTCATAAATATTCAATGTGATCTTCTACAGACCGCATGTAGAATAGTCTAAAGATGGTGTGAAAAGGGGGAGCTAAAAGTCAACCCTAATAAAACCATAATTGTCCCATTCAGCAATAAACACAATGTGGCCCAACTGAGGAAACCAATGCTGTTTGGGAAAGAAATAGAGTTTTCTGAAGAAGCAAAATTCCTAGGAGTGACACTGGACCGTAAGCTAAAATGGAACGTTCACCTAGAGAAAACTCTAAAAAAAGCGCAACATTCACTGTGGACCTGCAGAAGGATCTGTGGGAAAACATGGGGGCTGGAACCAAAAATAGCCAATTGGATGTACCTATCAATAGTACGACCAGTTGTAACCTATGCTACGGTGGTTTGATGGCGGAAAGTATCCCAACTAAACATCAGGAAGAAACTCGAAAAACTACAAAGAGTAGCCTGCCTGAACATCACTGGAGCTATGCAGACAACACCAACGGTAGCGATGGAAGTACTGCTCAACTTGGCCCCTCTACATCTAGCAATTGAAGAGGAAGCCAAATTCGGAGCGCTGAGAATACTAGGATCTAGTAACACGGACACTCAGAAATTTAAAAGTCATCCCGCAATCATCCAAGCAATAGGCAACATTCCGTATATAAATATGCCGAAGGATGTTTGTAATATTATTTATGATTTCTACAAACCATTCAAGGTAATGTTTCCGGACAGGAACAATGGGGAAGCCACACGACCCTCGGAAACGGAGCTAGAATGGTATACAGACGGATCAAAAACAGAAGAAGGAATTGGATCTGGTGTCTACGGAAAGAGGCCAAGGTGTAAAATATCAAAAAGCCTAGGTACCCTCGCAACAGTCTTCCAGGCAGAAGTTCATGCAATTCAATTATGCGCGGAAGAAAACATACGCAGAAGATACAAGAACAAGACGATAACAATCTTCTCGGACAGTCAGGCGGCTCTCAAAGCCCTGAACTCTAACCAGCTGAAATCGAAGCTAATAGGCGAATGTTTAAACACGCTAAAAGCTCTGGCAGCTAATAATAGGTTAATTCTTTCGTGGATCCCGGCACATATTGGATTTGACGGAAACGAAGAGGCGGACCTCTTAGCGAAAGAAGGCACGAGTACACCACTATTTGGTCCAGAACCATTTTGTGTTGTACCACGATGCCTAACAAAACTACAAATTAAAACTAACACTTCTTTCTTTTTCAGATAGTTGGAGGAACAATGAAGGGCCTAGACACTCGAAGCTCTTCATACAGGGCCCATCAAAAAAGAAGGCAACAGAACTACTAAAGTGCAGTAGAAGAAGAACCAGAACACTGGTGGGCTTCCTGACTGGACACTGTGGACTCAAGAAACATCTAAAAATTAGGGCTAAGTCAAGAACGATTGTGTAGATTCTGTGAATATGAGGACGAAACAGCGGAGCATATACTGTGCGATTGTGAAGCCCTACTATATAAGAGGCTAATACACTTCGGCAGCTATACTATCTCCCCATCGGAATCATGGAACCTTTCGTTGACAAGACTGTACAACTTCATTGTCAGTACTGGTCTGTCAAACGACTAAGAAAGAAAAACAAAAGGGTAGTTACAATAAGCCAATGGCTGAAGTGACAAGGAACAACTCTGCCGACCCGAATCTGAAAACTAACTAACTAATTCATGTTTTGTTAGTTGAAAACATAAATCTTCATTAAAATTTGTTACTATATATTCCATATTACTTTTTACAATCACAGTACGATTTTGCTCTCGGCACTAGAATTGCTTTAAAAATCGTATAATCTTCATCTCTTAGTATAGGAATTTTTGCATTTACAAGAATATATTTATCTGTTATTGTTCCTTTTGCTGTAATGGTACGATAAATTGATTGTAATGGCTTTGGTAATTTTGAGCGATTAGGCAAATGATCTTTAATTATACTTATTTCCTCAATTAATTGTTGTGGTGTTATAAGCGCAGGACTAAGTTTCCCATGATAAATATCAGTCATTAAATCGATTACTGCTGTTTGGAATTTTTCACACTCATGCAACAATAGTGTAAGTTGTGTTGTCATAAATTGAAAAATTGATGCTGCGCGTTGCTCATTCAAACCCTTTATCACTTCATTGTATAATTCGTTCATATAATTTTCTAAGAACTGAAATTGTTCATTAACATGATCAGTATTTTTATTTATTTTTATTGAATCTATTATTGAAGTTTGTGCCTTTAACATCTGTAACAATTTTCCTTGATTCGTATTTATTTGCTCTATAGTTTTCTGCATTTCTTTTGCATAATTCTGGTCTAATATTCCG
The DNA here is from genome assembly GCA_949752835.1 of Empis stercorea. Classification (NCBI taxonomy): domain Eukaryota; kingdom Metazoa; phylum Arthropoda; class Insecta; order Diptera; family Empididae; genus Empis; species Empis stercorea. The sequence continues at coordinate 29,679,519 of OX457087.1, read as the reverse complement.
AACAAAGTATTTGAAATAGATCCAATTATATCAAATGGTGATCTTCTCTTTCTGCTACCATGATTTTCAAATAAAATTTTTTTCATTTTCTTTCAACGACTGAATTGTTCTTTCTAATTTAACAGTAATAGAATTACAAAAATCCTTGTAATTCTTCATTGTAATACAAATATTTTTCATACTTATTACAAAATAATTAATTTTTTTTATTTCGTCATAATATGAATCTAATCTATAATATACAATTAAATTCCATTCATTCGTTATTATAGATGAATCTCCTAGTTTATCAAAAAATATTTCAGTATTTATAACAGTGTTTGATATTGGAGAAGAGCATTTACCATTTGTAATAATCATCATCATATAAAGCAATAATATCAAAGCTTTAAATTTTGTTCCCAGCTTATTTTTTATATTCACAGTTGTTGTAACAAGATTTACGATAATGTCTTTTGATTTATCTTTTTCCATTAATGGAATATCAGTTTCAACCCTTAATGGACATATTTTTGTTATTGGTCTTTTGAGCCCTTCATTCTTTTCTGTCTTTACTGTCACAACTCTTACAAGTCCATCATTACCTGGATGTAACTGAACAATTTTTCCCATTTCCCACTTTGATGGTGGCATATTATCCTCTTTTACCAAAACTATTGCACCTTCTTTTATGTTGATTTCTCTGTCTTTCCACTTCGAACGTTGTTGAAGACTTATTAAATATTCACTTGACCATTTTTTCCAAAAATCATTTCGAATTTTTTGAACTAATTTTCACCTTTTCAAATAATTGATTTTCTCATCATCTTTTATACATTCGGGTGGTGCCACAATTGGTTGTCCTATTAGAAAATGGCCTGGTGTTAATGTTGTATATTCCGTTGGTTCGTTACTCATTACACATAAAGGCCTGGAATTAAGTACTGCTTCTATTTGATACAGTAACGTTGACATTTCCGCAAATGTTAGAGTATGATCTCCTATAACTCGTTTTAAATGATGTTTTACTGATTTGACACCCGCCTCCCATATTCCTCCGAAGTGAGGAGCTGCCGGGGGAATAAAATGTCATTGAGTTCCGAACAATGTAAAATGATCTGACAACTGTTCATTTTGCTTGATAGCTGATTTGAGATCTTTGTCTAGACTTTTTTTAGCTCCAATAAAATTAGTTCCATTATCGCTATAAATATTTAAGCATAATCCTTTTCTTGCAGTAAATCTTTTATATGCTGCTAAAAACGCTTCTGATGTTAAATCACTAACCGCCTCCAAATGTACTGCTTTTGTTGCTAAACATACAAATATACAAATATACCCTTTAAAAGCTTTATGTCCTCGCCCTTTTGTTGTACGTATCTGAATTGGCCCTTAATAATCTACTCCAGTATTAGTAAATGGGTTTGACGGAGTTACTCTTACTGCTGGTAAATTTCCCATTAGTTGATGACTTTCTTCTGCTTTAAATCTTGTACATCTTACACATTGTTTAATACATAATTTGACTGCGTCTTTCGCTTTGGTTATCCAAAATTTTCTTCTTACTAATGCTAGCATGACTTGATTTCCTCCATGTAAAGTAGCTTTATGTGCTTCTTGCACAATTAATTTTGTTATATGATTATACTTTGATAATATAATAGGATGTTTTTCATTAAATGATATGTTGGATTGTTCTAATCTTCCACCTACTCTTAACATTCCCGATTCATCTAATTTCGCATTTAATGATAATAACTTGCTGTTTTTATTTAATTTTTTGTAAAATGTTAAATGCTGTATTTCTTCCGCAAATTCTTGTTGTTGTGCAATTTTTATTATTTGTATTTCAACTTCATTCAATTCTCTTGTTGACAAATATTTATTATGTTGTATTTTTCGTGAAAATCGATTACAATATGCTATAATACGAATAATTTTTCTATATGATGAATATTTCAAAAATTGCGTAAAAAGATCATTCTCTGCTTTAATTGTAAGTGTAAATAAATTTGTTCATTTTCGCATTTCTTCTATTGTTTTCGGAACTATTATTTGTTTTTTGGGTAGTTACCATGTATATAGCCATTCTGGACCTTTCCACCATAACGTACTATTTTCTAGTTTTATAATATCTAAACCTCGTGATGCTGCATCAGCTGGATTATCTTGAGATTTTACGTAATTCCATTGAAGATTAGGAGATACTTTCTTAATTTCTGCAATTTTATTTGAAACAAATGTTTTCCATTTCTCAATATTTCCTTGTAACCATGGAATCTGTCCATGCGTATATTTTTGAGTTTTCTAAATTTAATGCTGTAATAACTTCAGCCATTAAATTTGTTAATAATACTGCTCCACATAACTCTAATCTGGGAAGAGTTTTCTTTATTTTTATAGGTGCTACTCTTGTTTTTGACGTTAACATTGAAATGCAACATTTACCATTATCCATAGTTACTTTACTATATATTACTGCACCATATGCTTTCTCTGAAGCATCACAGAAACCATGTAATTCTATTTTACTTGATTTACAAAAATGATTCCACCGTGGAATTGTAATTTTTTCTACCATAATTAACTCCTCTGTTAATTTTAACCACTTCTTACGTAATTCTTCTGGAATTGCTTGATCCCAATCACATCCAGATTTCCATAAATCTTGAATTAAAAGTTTTGCTTTTATTAAAACCGGTGCTAGCCACCCTAACGGATCAAATAATTTTGCCACATCTGACAAAATTGTTCTTTTAGTTGCTTTTTTATTGCTGGTTATGTTTACTTTAAATTGAAATTGGTCGGTTGCAGGAACCCAATGAATACCAAGAGTTTTGATGGAATCGCCGTCATCTATTTCAATTTTTAAATTCTTATTTTCTTTATTTACTAAATTTTTTGTTAAATTTTTATTATTGCTTGCAAATTTTCGTAAATTAAATCCTCCAGATTTAAGTACTGTTATCAAATCTTTTTGAATATCAATTGCTTCTTTAATCGTATCTGCCCCTGTTAATACATCATCAACATAAAAATCGTTTTTTATTATATTGGATGCAGTTGGATAATTTATTTTTTCATCTTCTGCTAATTGTTGTAAAGTCTTTATAGCTAAATATGGAGCTGAAGCTGTTCCGTATGTTACTGTTGTAAGTTTATATTCTTTAATTGTTTTTTGTGAAGCAAATCTCCATAATATTTTTTGAAATTTTTGATCATCTTCGTGTATTTTTATTTGCCTATACATTTTCGCAATAGCTGCTGTGAACACATATCTATAATTTCTCCATCTTAATAAAATACTAAATAAATCTTGTTGTAATCTTGGGCCTACTTCCATTATATCATTTAAGCTGTTTACATTAGATGTTTTAGATGATGCATCAAATACAACTCTTAATTTTGTTGTTAAACTTTCATTTCTTATAACTACTTGATGTGGTAGATAGTAACCTTCATTTTCATCCGAATTTATTTTTTCTACAGGTTTCATGTGACCTAATAATAAAAAGCTGCCAAGTTGGAAGAGTGCTTCATATCCCCTTTTAGATCAACCTAGGCTTTAATAAAAACAAAGAATTAACTAAAAGTTATAATATTTTATAAAACTATACGTGTTTTTCACAATTTAAAAGTAAATATATTTTATGTTCTTATATAAAACTTATGATGTTATTTATATAAAATTTATACGAATGGTAAAAATTATCAAATTCTTATCTATATCGAATGGTTGAATTTATGATATAAGACAATATATATATATATATTGCTTCATATATTGTAAATATATGAAGCTTTGTGGTGCGGTCTAAATTTCGAAAAATTTTTTTTCGAGATTTTGATTTCTCTGGACGTTTTAGATGTCAGGGATTCAGAATCAGCAAAAAAACATCCGTGTCCGCCAAAAATTTTACCCCTTTCCATTTTATTATGGGTGAGGGGGTAATTTTATGAAAGAGGCTGCAGCACCTCAGCGGGGGACTGGATTGAAAAAATGAGAAATTATTTTCTTAAAAATACTATCTTACAACTTGTACCAAAAATTTATTTCCCTACCTGGAACCCCCTCTGAGCTACATCACTTAGAAATGTTACATTTTAAAATTTATTATATAGTTTATGAAAATTGAATATTTTTCCTTTTCATATGGGTGAGGGGGTATATCTATTAAACAGGCTGCTATACCTCGGCGGGGGACTGGATTGAAAAAATGAGAAATTGTTTTCTCAAAAATACACACCTACACCTTCTATACAAAATTGAGACACGTACCTTCAACCCTCTTCATTTTACAGGGGCAAAAAGTTCGAAATTTATAGAATAAAAACATATATATATATTACATTTCGAGTATTTAGTATAAATATGGTAATACAAATTCGAGTACTTATTTATAAAAACTTGATTGTAATTTTAAATTGTACAACTTTGGGAGTTTTGTAAAAATCATAATTTTTATTTAAATCTTCGTTTTCACTAAATCCTAGGTGGATCAAAAGGGTATATGAAGCACTCTTCCAACTTGGCAGCTTTTTTTCGTAGGTAGGTGGGGAAATCTTTTAAATAAGGGTCCGCTATAACTATATTTCAAAGCTAATATCTAATCTAAGACCTTTGTGAAAAATTTGAATTTCACGAACCACGTAATATATATAAAATTAAAAGTAATAATTTTTTCAAAACTACCAATGTTGTACAATTTGAAATTATTACTAAGTTTCAATAAATAAATACTCGAAATCGTATATTCAATATAATATTAATTTTTAAAATGTCGAAATTTTTACCCCTGCAAAATGAAGAGGGTTGAAGGTACAGGTTTCGTTTTTATGTACAAGGTGTAGAATAGTATTATGAAGAAACCAATTTTTAATTTTTTTGATATAGTCTCCCGCATAGGGTATATTTCTTATTTCATTAATACACCCCCTCCTCTACTTTAATAAAATGGTGGTTTATAATTTTAAGTGATTTCGCAAGGTTTGAAATTATGGTACCTGGCATAGAAGTAAGAAAGTCGTACATAAACTCTGGACCATTTTATAGCCATTTTGAATTTCAAAAATTGTACTTTGAAAATATCGAAATTCTAATACAACTGACATAAAGAGGGTTGACGGGGTGGGACTGATTTGTACAAGGTGTAAAATTTCATTGTTAAAAAAGTATTTTTTCATTTTTTTAAATTAGCCCCCCGCGGAAGGCATGGAGCTTGTTTTCTAAATATACCCCATCCTCCACCAAAAAAGAGCAGCATGTTAAAATTTGGAGTGATTCGGATTACCACGAACCTATTGCACCCAATTTGTAAATTTCAAGTTTATATCTAAACTGTGGCTTATTTTATAGTCATTTTAAGTTCCAAAAATTAAATTTTCATAAACTATATAATAAATTTTGAAATGTTGCATTTCTAAGCGATGCGATGTGTGTTGCAGGTACGGAAACAAATTTTTCGCATAAGGTCTAAAATAGTATTTAAAAAAACTTATTTCTTATTTTTTCAATCCAGTTCTCCGAGGAGGTGTTGCATCTTGTTTTATAAATATACCCCCTCGCCCGTATAAAAAGGGAAAGGGGTGAAAATTTTGAATGATTTCGAAAGATACTAACCTATTATATCTAACTTATAAGATAATAGGCCGTATATTAAATGTTTCATATGCTATGATCATTTTAAATACTAAAAATACAATTTTAATAGTCCCATAAAAATTCTTTCACTAGTAAAATGAAGGGGGGTACAGGTATGAGGCTGATTTTTATGTAGAAGTTGTATAATAGTATAATGAAGAAACCTATTTCTCACTTCTTTAATAAACTTCCCCGCTGAGGGGTTGTAACTTGTTTCATATATAAGCCCCTCACCTACATAAAAAAGGCGGGGATTAATTTTTTTTATATAGGGTAAAGATCCGACTATATTAAGGTGTGTTTTTTGACATGCACAAGATTGTGCATTTTTATCGCTCCATGAAGGGGGTTTGTAGGTATATTATTCGGAAAAGGATACCATAAGCATAAAATTCCATCCTTAGTTTACCTTTCTGTAAATTTTTGATTCAATTGAATGTGTTTTAGTACTATTTCTAAGCGATTCAAAAAGACAATTTTTGTTTTGCGTACGGCGTACGGCGGACACGAAATTTTTTTTTGCTGATTCTGATTCTCTGACATCTAAAACGTAAGAAAAAATTCAAAAACTCGAAAAAAAAATTTTCTAAATTTGCTCTGCACCACAAAGCTTCATATTATATTTAATATGAAGCAATATTCTTTCATAAATTTATGATATTCTTCTTTTAAATAATTATTTTTTAAAAATCGTTTTTCAATTTGCATATATCTAGCAATAGCTCTTTTTTTAGATTCTCCCACTTCCTTAACATTTTGTTTAAATGGAATTCTTACTGTATATGTTCCATCTTCGTTCCTTTTGTGTGTATTTAAAAAATGTTGTTCGCATAGTATGTTATTTTCAGATATTGCTTTGTTTTTAATTGGAACTTCTTCTATATTCCAAAATCTTTCTAATTGTTTATTGAGATCTGAATATGAAATCATAGATGCTATTTCATTTTTTTCCTTTTGTTTGTGTTATACTTCCAGATAGTATCCAACCGAATTCTGTTTTTTGTGCTAAAACATTATTTTGTTTTTTTATTTCATTTAGCAATATTTGTCCATACAAATCTACTCCAATTATAATATCAACTGGTCCAGGCTTATTAAAATTAGGATCCGCTAAAGGATAATTTTGCCATTCATCCAAATTTATTTTAAATTCATTTTGTGGTAAATTTTTTGTTAATGTTGGTAATATTAACGCTTCACAAGTTGTAGTGAATATTGAAGGATGTTTTGAAGATAATTCAATCAAAACTGCTCCTTTAGTTGTGCCTGCTTTTGATGTTCCTAATCCATTTACTTGGATTTTGCATTTTATTCGTGGCAGTCCTAATAATTGTATCGCTTCTTCATTTATAAAACTTCTTTGCGAACCTGGATCAATTAAAGCTCTAAATATTTCAAAATTTCCATTTATATTTTTTATTTTTATTAAGGCTGTTGCTAATATTGTTTCTGAATTGAGCGACTTTTTTGGATTTTCTATAGTTTTTGTTGTATATGATGAAATTTTCTGGGATTCTTCTTTTTTAAAACTTGTATTATTTAAATGTAATAAAAAATGATGAAATTTATTACACTTCCAACATCTTTTTGTATTTGTGCATTTAATTGCATTTGAATGAGTAAGACAATTAATACACAAATTTTTATTCTTAACGAATTTATTTCTTTCTTCTAAGTTCAGATTTATAAATTTTTGACATTTATATATTAAATGATTATCTGCTGAACAATATCCACATTGCTTTGCATTATTTATTGTATTAAAATATGATTTTTGTTGCCATGGCTTCTTTTTTTCGCCTGCTGTATTCCATATAATTTTCTTTTTCGAATCTTCTAAACTTTCTAATGTTTGAAATCTTTTTTCAATAAATATTAATAATTCTTCAAATCCTTGAATCTCTCGAGGTACTTGAATTCCTTGCTCATATAGCCTTAGTGATTCTTTGTCCAATTTTTTTTTAATTATATGATTTAATATTGGACCCCAACTAATTGTTTCAATTACTAAATTATTTATAGCATGTATACATTCTTTACTTGTATCATGTAATTTCTTCAATTTGTAACCAGATTCATATTGAATACTTTCTTGGTTTATAAATTTTTCCATTATTGTGGAAAATATTATTCTTGTATTGTTATATCTATCATTTAAATTTTCCCAAGCTGTATCATAATTGGCATTTGATATAATTAAATGTTGAATTAAATTAAATGCTTCACCTTTTAAATTCGTTTTAAAGTATTGCATTTTTTCCGCTTTTGCTATTTGGGGATTTTCATGAATAACTCTTTTGTATATATCATGAAAAGCCGACCATGTATGATAATTTCCATCAAATTGCGGAATATCTATATTAGGAAGTTGAATTCTTTGTTGAATTTCTTCTTTCTTGTTTGTATTTTGATTATTTGAAATTTCTTCTAATTGACGATGTAACATTGTTATTAATTCTTTCTTTACTAAAGATGTTTCTTGTAGTTTGCATTTCCAATAATCTTTTTCTTTACTTTGTTGACTGTCCATTCGACCAATATCATTTTATGCATATCTGTTATGCTTGTCCATATTTGTTTCGCTGTATCTAGTTGGTATTCTATTGTAAGTTTCGGTTCATCGAAATTTATATTTACTTTTTGTTTCAGATCGTATAACATTTCAATTTCATTTTTTAGTATAGTTATACGTTTTTGCTGCTGGTCATCAATTTTCTGATCAACTTTAGTTTTTGCTATTGCTCCAGTTTCTTTTACTGGTGTATCTTTTTGGCTTAAATTGAAATCTTTATTAGTTTCATCTTTTTTCTCAAATTTTTCTAGACATTTCATCGATTCATTGTAAAAATTCTTAACTTGACTAGGAAAATCATTTTTAAAATATAATGAATCTGTATCTTTTGTTTTAATTAATTCATTATGTCTTATGTTGAATTCTGCCCATAATCTTTCACATTCGTTCCTGTTGGAATCTATGAATGTTTGATTTTTTCTTATACCACTTGTTGTGATTTTTGTATATAACAACTCAATTTGGCTGCCAATTTCATTCTGTTCTAGTAACAGTTTTTCCATTTTTTAATAATTTTTTTTTTCAAAAAATTTTTCCAATAATTTTTAACTTTGGTCACTGGTCTTCTTCCGTTTATATTCTTCTGATATTAATAATTACTTGGGCGTCGTTCTTTTTTATATATTTTTTAAATATTTTTCTCCTTTCGCTCTATTAACGTCTTTGACGACATTTACTTATTTTTTTTTTATATATATATAAACCGATAGTGAGACTTAAGCCTTTTCACTATGCCTCATATGCAAACTGCAAGTCGAGGTATCTGTCTATGAACAAAAAGAAAAAAATAACGACGAATTATTATTATTTTTTGTCGAAGGACCAAATGCTTGAGTTACTTCTTATACAATTGAATCTTTTAAGAACATTTAGATTACTGTGGGTCAGGTCTAAATATTCAGGAAAACAATGTATTATTAGAATGCTGTTCAATAACTGATTTATTTAATTTCAAATGAGGGTTTATATACCCTCCTAAATACAATACATATGTACAACTTCATACGTAATCAAGTATTTCAACTGTATAGACGTGTCTTTTTTGCTCTGCAAATAATAAAGTATATTTTCTATTTAAAAGATAACACAGTTTAGATTATTAAATAATTCATACTAAACTCTTTTGGTAGTGATATAAATAACATTATTATTTGTGTATTAATTCATTTTTTGTCTTAAATTTGAAAAACTTTATAAAATTGCTATATATAATATCAGTGGCGGACCGTGATCAAATGTTCTGGGTGGGCTAAAGGAAAAAAAATTGTTATGAAAAGCAAAGATTTGAGGTTATTAAATATAAAACTTTTTGAATTTTTCGTTTTAGTGAGTTAATCACATTTACATCTAAGCTAATCATTAGTTAGTTAATCACATTGGCATCTTAATATGTTTTTCATTTTCTTTCCAATAAAAAAATCATTATGCATATGCTATGCACACAAGAAAAATAAATCACATATTATACACAAAAAAAATTAGACACATTCAAAAAAAAACGAGCTAAATAAACGAAAATCATGGCACACCATACATATTTGAATAGTTATATTTGTAGGCAATAATTGTCTTAAGTTTTCTCAACTAAGAATAAAATTGTTACTTTCTGAAATTTATGATCGCCTGGTACTAATTTTAAAAATTTAGTGCTAATGTGTGCTATAATTAAATAATTTTTTGTCTACTGAGGGAATTTAAAATATAAGCGATAAAATTATTGCTATGGGCTGCGATTTTCCAGCCCATGAAGATATATTTATTTATTTTTTAATACAAAATATTTATATAACGAAATAAATATTTCATGCAAATTTTGAATCAAAGGAATTATTCGTTCTAGGGGCTGCAATTTTCTAGCCCACGATGATATATTTCTCTTTTTTTTAATGAAATGCAAATTTTCAGTATAGGAATATTTTTTCTATGGATAAGAGATTTTCTATTATCCCATGATATATTTTTCTCAATATAAATTTTTTAATATAGGAGAAGGAAATAACTCAACTCAATAGTGTTCATTATAAAATATGCGCGCCTGGTATTTTGGTTTAAAATATTTGAAAATTGACATTGCTTGCTCATATAATGGAAATTTTCTAATAATTTTCTTCCATAGAAAAAATAATAAAATTCTGAAAATCATATAGCAATTACAAATATTTCGCATTTCTATGGGGAACACGTGGTCTTCGTGGGCTAGTTTAAATTAGCCCAGCCTGATCCATACAAAATTCAACACATACGCAAAATTGTTTTGTATAAAATTAGTATAATAAGGTGGGCAAATTTCAATTAGCCCATGAAGTAAAGAGAAAAGAGTACTTGTATTTTTATAATGAAAAAATTATGTAGTGTTAGAATAATATATTTGTATTTTAGCGTTCATATTCATATTTAGATTTTAGATTATATTTTTATATACATATTATATTTCGCAGCGGCGGTGTACGAATTTCGATGGAAAAAATTATATATTATATGACATATATTTTAACGTATATTATATGACATATATTTTAACAAAAATTTGAATTTTTTTGCTCATTTTTATAATATATTTTAAATGAATATTTTGTAGCATTTTCCTGTAAATTAAGGTGGGCTTAGCCCACCCTGCCCAATATGACGAGCCGCCGCTGTATAATATATAAAAAAGTTATTTTCAAATGTTTTGTTATTAATTGTCTTCGTGGCCTCATTTACAATTACTAATATAAATATCAGCTGTTCTGTCATTGTTAATTTTTACCCAGTTAGCACGACTATACCATAATGAAAAACTCTTCAGTTTCGAATTTGAATATTAGTCAACATTCAGATATCTGCATGGTTTGCAATAAAGTAGTCGGAAATAATGACATGGGTATTTGTTGCGAAGGTTTTTGTGGCTGCTGGTTCCATTGTGCCTGTTTAAATATTTCGAAATCCAAATATGAGAAAATTAAACAATTAGGTGACACGGTAATGTGGATGTGTAATGCGGACAAATATGAACTTTTGAAAATAAAAACTCCTGACTGTGATCTTAATGTAAACCTTACTAATACCGTCTCAACTGATAAACTTGATGTAGTTTTGAACAAAATTGATATGTTCTACAGTGAATTTAAAAATGAAATCTCCGTACTGAAGAATCATAAATCGTCTAATCCTGTAAACATCGACTGGTCAGCTGTGCTCCCAACCGTTGAACAAACTCGGAGTATACCAGCTGTAGCAAAGGGTACAAAACCCAAAAAAAAATAAAAAACAGAAGAAAAAAGCTGTTGCTGATACGCTAAACAACAATGATGGTACTGTGCCTGTTGTAAATGCTAATATAAATGTTAATACTGCGACAACTATTGCGAATGCGGAAACGGAATCTACGACAAATGCTAGTACACATTCTGTGATTGCTGCTTCCTCACATACTGTTCCACCTAGTGAAAGTTTAAACGTTACTTGTTCCTTGAAAGTTGCGCCTCCCCCATTTATAGTCTTCGTATCAAGATTAGAATATGGGACGAAGGCGACGGACATTGTAAGCTATCTGGAAAGTAAAGGCCTGGATACAAGCAGCATTCGTTGTCAGGGTCTAACACCGGAGAATTTACCTGGAAAGATTTCGTCATCCTTTAAAATTTATGCAACGGAACTAACCGGTAAGAAACTATTAGATAAGAATTTGTGGCCACCTGGGATTTTGATAAGAGTTTTCTCCGAGATCAAACTTCATCAAGAAACGGCCAAAAAACTTAATGACTCTTCGTTCTTCTACCAAAACGTCCGGGGCTTAAGAACGAAGAATAATGAGTTTCTTATTAATATGTATTGCTGTTCTGCTGATATTGTTATCTTAACTGAAACTGGTTTAGATGAATCCTTTAACAACACTGTCCTGTTTCCTCCAAATTTTACTATTAATAGATGTGATCGATCACCAGCAAATAGTATTCACCATAGATTTGGTGGCGTTCTGATCGCTATTAAGAATAATTTCAGTGTGAAGGAGGTAGACTTGAGTGATTTCTGTTACATTGAAATCTGTTGCAGTAAATTTGATCAATCCCCTTCTGTCTCGATTTTCATTGTCGCTGTCTACATTCCCCCAAATAGTAATATAGACAAAGTCAACAGATATCTGGATGCTCTTAAACATATTGAGGGTTTACTTAGATCTTCAGATATTATCTACGCTTTTGGTGACTTCAATCAACCTAATATTAATTGGATCCCAGGTAATGCTGATTGCACATACCTTAATCCAACTAATGCTACTAGTACAATTGAAACAACTTTAGTGGACACGTTGCAATCACTTGGTCTATTACAGCTGAATGGAATTAAAAATTTTCAGAATCGTACTTTGGACCTAATTTTCTCTAATGTGTCGGATGAGAGTTTGGTTACTAGAAGTGCTGCATCACTCGTTAAGGAAGACGCGTATTATCCTTCTATTAATCTTTTTTGTAATCTTGATATACGTAATGATACTGAATCTGTACACTCTTTTAAATTTGATTTTAAAAATGCTAATTATTGTAATATTAATACTGCACTGAGTAGTTATGATTGGGATAGTTTTCTATCTTCAGTTAATATTAATGATTTATTTTCTGAATTTTATAGGATAATTAATGATGTAATTCTCAAATTTGTTCCAGTTGTCCTGGTTAAGGGCGCTGAAGACGACATTTGTCCCTGGAATAATGAGGTTACAAACAATTTGAAAATCCTGAAAAATAGAGCATATAGGAAATGGAGGTCGAGTTTGTCTGTAGTCGATTATGAATTGTATAGGAAAATTAAGGCTGAATTCAAGATTGCTTTAACTAATGCCTATTTTCTGTATATTGGCAATATACAACAAAATATTAAAGATTGTCCTCAGAAATTCTGGAACTTCATTAACTCTAAAAATAAGTCAGATTGTTATCCAACTATTTTTTTTTGGGTGATGAACGAGCCGACACCGCACAAACTGCTTGCAATTTGTTTGCCTCATTTTTTAAGTCGGTTTACAATGCCGATGATGTACAAATTGTTGAACAGTTCTTCAATTATATGGGTGACACTACTGATTTTGCTTTCAATGACATTGAGATTTCTCCTCATTAAGCTCTCGAGTACATTAAAAGTATCAATCTTAATTTTACCCCGGGTCCCGATGGTATTCCATCAGGTTTCCTACGTAATTGTGCTGTTCCACTACATACTGTACTCTGTCATATGTTCAATGTATCACTTAAAACAGGCTGTTTTCCTTCGATTTGGAAAAGTTCTTTTATAATTCCTATTTTTAAATCTGGAAGGAAAAATAAAGTAGAAAATTATAGAGGCATCTGCAAACAATCTGCTGTACCAAAGATTTTTGATGCACTTGTTACCAAGTTTCTTTACTTTCACTGTAAGACTTTAATTTGTGATAATCAACACCGTTTTATCAAAAAGAGATCGACAGTGACTAATCTCCTGTTGTTTGCCGATTTTATCACATCTGAGTTTTCTAAAGGTAACCAAGTTGATGCCATTTACACGGACTTCAGTAAAGCTTTTGATCGTATAAACCATCAACTATTACTTTTTAAATTAGAAAAACTGGGATTTCCACCAGTTTTCATAAAATGGCTGTTATCATTCTTAAGTGACAGGTGTCAATACGTTAGCCTTCGAAATTGTATTTCGTCTGAAATTCCAGTGACTTCCGGGGTTCCCCAAGGCAGTCACATAGGGCCATTATTATTTATATTATATGTAAATGATATTGTAGTATTCCTACCAAACTGTAAATTGTTAATGTTTGCAGATGATTTTAAAATCTACATGTCAGGAAAGGACTGGAATACCTTTCAGTACCTGAACATTACTCTAGGTAAATTTTACTTATGGTGCACTAAAAATTATCTGTCTCTTAACGTTAATAAATGTTCAGTGATCACTTTTTCACGTCGAACAAATACCTTCATAGCCAACTACACTATTGGCGACGAACCAGTTACTCGTGTTTTCAGTGTAAAAGATTTAGGTGTCTTACTTGATCCTAAACTTTCTTTTAATATGCATATTGATCATATGATAAATAAAGCAAAAAGAGCATGGGGAATGATCCGGCGATATGCCAGTGATTTCTCTGATCCGTATGTGATCAAATCTCTATATGGCGCTTTTGTTCGACCTGTATTGGAATATGCATCTATTATATGGTGTCCCTATTATAGTGCACATATATCTCGCATTGAGTCCATCCAGAGAAAGTTTCTAAAATTCGCTCTGAGAGGTCTTCCCTGGATAGATGTATGTAATTTGCCGTCTTATGATGCAAGGCTAAGGCTAATTAATCTAAATACGTTATCTGAAAGGCGAACAATTTCCAAAGTTTTATTTGTTCTCAGACTCTTAATTAATGATATTGATTCGCCCGAACTTCTATATTTATTAAATATAAATGTCCCTTCCTGTAGAGTACGTTTCCCGAGGTTCTTCAATATAAATTTTTCCCGATCAAATTATAGTCGATTAATAGCCTAATTTCCGAATTTCTTCTGGCATTAATAGCCTAATGTCCGAATTTAACAGGCATTATTCCCTTATCGACTTCCATTTACCCATCTCGTCCATAAAAAGGAATTTATTGAACGGAACCCAATCATAACTACTTTTGCAGTTCTTTTATTTTTATTTTTATTAATTCATAATTTATTGTTATTTAATTTAATTGCATTATTCATTATTTAAGATTTTTCATACTTATTTATTAATCTTTAATATTGTTATATTTTAAATTAATTCTATATATATGTTAATTAATGTGTACTTTAGTCTAAGAAAGTGTAAACTTTGATGATGAAACAAATAAATAAACTTATAATCTATTTTTGAATCTATACATAATACATATACAGAATATTAAATAATATTTTCTATTTACATAAATTAAAAAGAACCTTTTTATCCTTACTTAAATAATACTATTAATAGAATATTATTTCAAACTATATGTATGTGTGTAAAAATAAGAAATACAACAATTATCAATACCAAATATGACATGTAAATAGAAAATTGAATATTTATATTTAAACAATTTGAAACTTATCTAATAAACCTTATCTTTACAAGACAAATAATTTTGAATATTACATCTTATCTATACTTTTTAATATAATAATTTTGAACATTACATCTTATCTTTACTTTCTAATATTCTTTTGTAAATAATAATAATTTTACTTAATACATTTTTAACATATAATTTTAAATATACAAAAATAATAAAAAAAAACATGTTCAGGTTTGAACATGTTAATACACGCCTTTTTATCTTCGATTTGTTTTGGTAATCTAATATATGAAGATGCATATAGAAGTGTATGTTTATTAATGTTTAATGTTAAATTAATAATTGATAGCAGTGCCCATCCACTATTTCTCTCCTGAAATTCCTCAAGTTGAGTAAGAATTGATTGTGCCACATTATTTTCAAACCATTCTTCTGGATTTGAATTCCTATCTAAATTATGTGTTTTAGTACATATATATTTAATGTCTCGGATTTCTTCTTCTCTCTGCGTCATTATAAACTCTCCACAAAAAGCAGTATTTATCTTAATATTATGATGCGTCTTCAAAATATTTTCAATATTTATTCTAAATGTGACTTTAGCATTTTGTAAAAAATTCTTTGGATCCTTATGCAGTAAGTTTGTGATCACTCCTGTCTGAATTCTCGAATTAAAAGCTGAGTTGACTATATTCCATTCAACACCTCTATTAATATGATTTCCGCTGTACTCTCCACCTGTGTGCAACTTCGTGTTAAAATATGTTGATATGATAGCGTCTTTCCGATTTCACTCGCTATATGTCTTCTTGTGTCGGGTGCAACAACTATGTTAATTAATTGATAAAATTCACTAATAATGTCATCACATTTATTAATCCAAAAAATGTATGTAGTTGGTGATATGGATTCTTCTGATGTAGTTAGGGATTTAATACGATTAAGAGTTTCACTTAACTCATTTAATTTAATTAAAGCCATTATATCACTTGATATATTTTTAAATATGTCCCTAATTTCTAAATGGGTCGCAAATTTATACAAATTTTCTAATCATAAATCAAATCTGGGTATGTCACCTGTGATAACAAACTTTAATTATATATTCTAATTTTACATCCCCCTAACAGTTAATCATTTTCCCAATTTTTTTCACTCATGTTGACCTATGCACATTCTAAGATTTGAACATCCTCCTAAACAATATTTATTTCAACATTTTATGTAATTTTTTATTTTCAAACCAAAATAAATTTTGCCCCCTGATAACAAACTCCAAAAAAGATAAAGAGTTCTTATTTTGATTTATTATTTTGTGAACTAGTGTTGACCTATGTACATCTTAATATTTTTAGCACTTTTTTTAGTCATGATAACAAACTTTCTAAGAAATTATCAAGCAAAGGAATTCCTTATGTTATTTACTGCCGCAACAATAAACCTTATCTTCGCCATCACAGTAAACCAACCAAATGTCCCAACCATAAAGTAGCTCTTTTCACCACCATCACAGTAAACAAACCAAAAATAAAATTAACCTACTCACGCACACTCAACTACAACTCTTCAGTAAACGAACCAAAAATAAAATTAATCTACTCACGCACACTCAACTACAACTTTTCTCCTCACACACTCTCAACCACAACCTTTCTCCTCACTCAATTAACCCACTCACACGTTTAAATACTTGCAAAAACCCCAACAGCCAATCACAAACATTTAGCACATTCCATTAGCACACTTCGCAAACGCTATACCCCCAACAGCCAATCACAAACATTTAGCACATTCCATTAGCACATTCACAAACCTTATCTCTCACAAATTCATACAAATACTCTCAAAACACACACACTAACACACAAATCCTCTCAAAATTCACACACACCAACACAAATACTCTCAAAATACACACACCATCACACAAATCCTCTCAAAATTCACACACCAACACAAATGCTCTCAAAATTCACACACACCAACACATAACCACGCCCCTTTAGCACATTTTATTAGCACGTTTCGCAAAACTAGGGGTTTGTCTGTCACATTCGCAAATTGTGGGGTTTGTTAAAAGGTAGGGCAGAACCCACACAGCTCCTCTACTGACTCGACTGGAAGACGTTCTGGACAGTTTAGGAAACGCAAAATATTTCTCGACATTAGACTTAGTAAGTTCTTTTCATCAAATACCACTGGACAAACAATCAAGACCATACACAGCTTTTTCATCCAATAATGGACATTTTCAATTTAAAAGATTACCTTTTGGACTAAAAATTTCGTCGAATAGTTTCCAAACAATGCTCACTATTGCTTTGTCAGGTTTAAATTTAGAAGCATTCATTTACGTAGATAATATAATAATTTTTGGTAATTCAATAAATCACCACAACCAAAATTTAATCAAAGTTTTTGAACAACTACGTAAGTTCAATTTGAAACTAAACCCTGAAAAATGCACATTTTTGCAAAAAGAAGTAATATACTGTGGCCATTTAATCACAAATGCAGGAATCAAAACTGATCCAAAGAAATTTTCAGTTATAAAAAACTATCCAATTTCAAAAAGTTGTGAAGATATTAAAAGATTCGTTGCATTTTGTAACTATTACCGTCGGTTCATACCAAATTTTGCAATCATTATTACAACTGACGCTTCGCAATCAGCTTTCGGCCCAGTACTGTCAGAAGGTGAAATAGGGAATGACTTACCAATTTCATACGCTAGTAAAACACTCAACCCAGCAGAACTTAAAAAGCTGCCAAGTTGGAAGAGTGCTTCATATCCCTTTTAGATCAACCTAGGCTTTAATAAAAACAAAGAATTAACTAAAAGTTATAATATTTTATAAAACTACGTGTTTTTCACAATTTAAAAGTAAATATATTTTATGTTCTTATATAAAACTTATGATGTTATTTATATAAAATTTATACGAATGGTAAAAATGATCAAATTCTTA